>PIJE02000329.1:15000-92500 GCA_002895965.2 Coryphaenoides rupestris
GAGAGAGAGAGAGAGAGAGAGAGAGAGAGAGAGAGAGAGAGAGAGAGAGAGAGAGAGAGAGAGATCCTTCCTGTGGTGATGACAACTGTTTAAAGGATTTATGTCACGACTGACAGTCAAGAGAGAGACAGAAGAGAGAGAGAGAGAGAGAGAGAGAGAGAGAGAGAGAGAGAGAGAGAGAGAGAGAGAGAGAGAGACTTCTGCTGTCGGCCGAAGTGAGCCCCCCCCCCCTCCCCGCTTTATGTCTGAGAGAGACTCCTGCAGGATGAGGTCATCGGTGGTATTTCATATATTTATCTTCTGTATTTATACATGCGTCTGTCACTCAGTTCCTCATCTCTGAGTGAACTGCGTGTGAATCATGGAAATAGATCCTCAGGCGCGGCACCAATCCATCTGCTGACTCATTAAATAATCCACATTAACACCGATGTCATCTCGTACGAGTTTATCCTGTCAGACGTTTAATTAGCTAGCGCCAGGAAGCAGCCGTGAGCTGCCCACTGAGCACGGAGGAGATGCCGCCGTCCAATAAAAACACACTTCCTGTCCAGGGATGTTGGACAGGAAGTGTCTCCTTATTGGAGGAGGTCTGGCGGGAGGAAGGCCGGACCAGATCGTGGGATGGACGGGCGCTCGGATCCAGAGGTAGAGCACCGGTCCCTGGGGGTCTGGTACCTCTCTGGGAACTCTCGACAGCAGAGGAGGCCGGCAGGAGAGGAGGGTGGAGGGGCTCACCCAGACCTCCAGACCTCCAGACCTCCAGACCTACAGACCTCCAGACCTCCAGACCTCCAGACCTCAAGACCTCCAGACCTCCAGACATCCAGCCCCCAGACATCCAGACCTTCAGACCTCCAGACCTCCAGACTCAAGACCTCCAGACCTCCAGACCTCCAGACTCAAGACCTCCACACCTCCAGAACTCCCCCCATCCCTGGACCACGAGGACCGGCTGAGACCCAAGGCCGCCCTCGGAACCCACGGCTCCTGGCCACTTCCTCTCTGGAGGCCCGGACCGCGGGTTCGATCCCTTCCTCTGGTGGCGGCGTTGGCGTCGTGCAGGAAACGGATCCTGGTGTGGTGGTGTGAGTCACGAGAGGATACACACACACACACACACACACACACACACACACACACACACACACACACACACACACACACACACACACACACACACACACACACACACACACACCACACACACACACACACACCCTGCATTCCTGGCCGGACTCTAAGGTTTCAGTGCTGCTGCTGCTGCTGCTGCTGCCGCCCAGGTGATAAAACACACGCCTGGGCTCCCACTGTTAGCCATTAGCCGGCCGCTATTAGCCCAAACCACACGTCTAGTGTTCGCTAGGAACCCGCCGCTCGCCTGTACGGAGCACAGCGCCTCTCCAGAACAGAACCGCTCTTACCGGCCGGCTCGCCCTCGGAGAACAGAAAACAGACGCGTTGTTCTGTCGGTCCGGACGTCTGGACGTCTGGACGTCTGGACTGCAGCGCCGCCGCCGCGGCGTAGCGTCCGCTCGGCCAAAGTAAAGCATTTCTTGGAGGCCGCTGGTCGTCGGCGGTTCCAGCTGCCGCTCGGGTCTCGGGTCTTGAGTCTTGAGTTTCGGCCAGACGGCGCTCCCCCATCAGATCGGGTTCCCCCCTGTTCTTCAACTGTACTTTTTCAAAAAAAGATGTATTCCTAATTTGTCTTCTTGAGCGCTGATTCCCTGCGAGGGTTGAGACGTGTGGACGGGGAGGTCGTTAGTTACGCTGCTTCCAAGGGGCGGTGGGTTTTTTTTCCGGATTCATTTCACGTGTGATACGAGTTCGCTGCTCTCCTGCTTTATGGACGAGTGGTAAAAGTTCTCCGCTTCAAAGGCGGCCAAACCGCGTGCAGAGCGGAGGCCCGGGGTGACGGAGTCGTAAAGAACCCGGTCTAAACCAAACACTCTTAATCTACTATCAGGTCCGAGTACGCTAACAAATTGACCTGATTGATAGCACACACACGCACACACACACACACACACAACACACACACACACGTCGACACTCGTAGCGTCACTGAGCTGTGAAGAAATAGTATTTCATAACAAAAGCAGAAACATAATGACGGTGATTCATGATGTTGTGGACGAGAGTTATGGGGACGTGTGTGAGCCGGAGAGGAGACCTCGCGGACACCGCCAGGTCCAAGGAGGCCGCGGACCTGGCGAGGTACGGAGCTCTCCGGCGGCAGCTCGTTTAGCAGCGGAGACGCGGTGCATGGCGACCTTATTACACGTTATTTACAAGCGGCGGGGCGATACTCCTGTGAGTGTGAGAGCGGTCGGAGCGTCGCGGTCGGCGAGGATCTCGTGTCCTGCGGCGTAACGAGAGAACTCCGTCTCGCTGGCATGGCGCAAATACCAGAGATTAATGTAAATGATGAGGAATCTGCAGCTCTGGCCCGTCCAGAGATCCCCGGGATTAAAGGTTCGGGTTCCAGTTGGACGGGAGCTGGAGGGGTGGGGGGGGGGGGGGGGGGGTCTCTGGACTGCAGCGCTCCGCGGGAGAGGAAGGGGAACCTCCTCCTCCCCCTCCTCCTCGTCACCAGGAGTTAGCGAGGAGCGCCTCTCTGCTGTTTGCTCTCAGCCATGCTAGCTCTGCCCGATAGAGAACTAGCATGGCGAGCATAGCTAATAGTTCCCACGCTGACCTCCTCCACGCTGACCTCCTCCACGCTGACCTCCTCCACGCTGACCTCCTCCTGCGACTCGACCCCCCCCCACACCTCCCACCCCCCCGTGCCCTCGCCAAAGGACATTTGCGAGCGGTGTCAGGGTCCTATAAATCACGGCGTATCAAAGAGGCCATATAATGCTTTCTACATTTCAACATATGTGGAATCAGAAGGCGTCTGTCAACGGCGCACCGCTCCGAGGAGCGCGAGGGGCTGGGAGAGCGTTCCCATTCTAACACCAACCAGATGTTGAGCAGGAGCACAAGGTTGTACCTGCCACTGGGAGCACCTCCTCCAGGACGGGATGGATGCACGGGAGAGGAGAGAGGAGAGAGGAGAGAGGAGAGAGGGAGAGGAGAGAGGAGAGAGAGTAGAGGAGAGGAGGAGAGGAGAGGAGGAAGAGAGGAGGAGAGGAGAGGAGAGGAGAGGAGAGAGGAGAGGAGAGAGAGGAGAGAGGAGAGAGGAGAGAGGGAGAGGAGAGAGAGGAGAGAGGAGAGAGGAGAGAGGAGAGAGGAGAGGAGGAGAGAGGAGGAGAGGAGAGAGGAGAGGAGGAGAGGAGAGGAGAGGAGAGGAGAGGAGAGAGAGAAGAGGAGAGGAGAGAGAGGAGAGGAAGAGAGGAAGGAGAGGAGAGGAGAGGAGAGGAGAGAGGAGAGAGAGGAGAGGAGAGGAGGAGAGAGGAGAGGAGAGGAGAGGAGGAGAGAGGAGAGGAGAGGAGAGGAAAGTTGTCACCTCATCTAACAACCTAGATGCAAATTCTGTAAAAAAAACAAATAGTCTTTTGTATATTATTATTATTATTATTATTATTATTATTAGCAATATCATTGTATCATTATTTATTATATTGTTAAGAAAAGCACACAATCCATATGCCATGCACAAAATATTAATATAAGTCTATACATGTAGAATATAATATAACATATATTATACAATATAACAATATAATATCATATAATATACTACTACTACTATTACTAACAATAATAGGCAATAACACAACAAACAAATATCAATAACACAAATAATGTATTATTATTGATGATATATATACAAATAATACAATATATTATTATTATTATTATTTGTATTATTAATGTGTTATAGTAGTTATAGTAGTTATATAATATATATTATTATTATTATTATTAAAACACCAATAATAAAAACCCTGCTTCCTCTTGTTATATATGATTAATTGTGCTGACTACTGATAGTATTATGTATGTATGATATATATAATATATATAATATATATACATACGTATATATTCAGATGTGTAGTTGTGGTATTAGTCTGTAAGGTCACGTTAATCGTCTGCAGGTCAAAGTGACCGGCGGCCATGTTGATCCTCCTCGTGATGCTACCTGCTGCTAGCGCTAAGCTAACGCTAACGCTAACGCTAACGCACACCGCGGTTACAAAGTCCCACTATTCTGGGACGGCTGGCGGCTAACCTCTAGCCCCGCCCCCAGGCCCCCGCCCCGCCCCCCCCCCCGCTTACCTCCCCCCCCCCCCAGCTACCTGCGTCTGGCCGCCGCCTCCTCGGTGGTAAACTTGTCTTCGTCTGCTCACAGCTGAGCAGGTCTTTAAAGAGCGCTCGCGTGTCTCAGGACCGTAAAGTTTTTTACGGGGACGGCGAGGAGGGTCCCCGCATGTCAGGGTCTCGGTGGCTTCGGTCCGCCGCAGCATCAACAAACACGGACGTCTTAATACGCCCGTCACGCTCCGGCACGCCGACGCCAAACCTCACCGCTATCATGTTACTAGCAGAGGCCTGGAGTACCTTAATAACCTTGTAATATATCAAGACAATATCATAATAACACCGAGATTAACATGAGGCAGGCTTCCCTTCGGAAGTGGCGTTATTGAGATAATATTATATAATAATATTATTCTCTTGAAGATAACCCAACAGCAACGTTCCCCTGGAGAGAGAACTTGACCTGTGATTCACACCAGAAGGTTCCTCTATTAGCAACACACGTCTCCAGACTGAGCCGCCCCTCAGCTCGCAGGCGCCCATTCATCACCGACGGATCCTGCATTTATCAAAACGCTGGCACTGAGTTAAGAGCCCTGACGTCCGTCATGAGGCGAAAGACTCCCAACTTTACAGTCTTACTCGGTGCCAGCTCTCTAACCGAGGCGGGCCAAGGATGTGTCTGCGGCCCGGCGGTCCGTCAGGCCGGCGGTAGGCTGATTGCGGCGTAGCGCTGGCCCGAGGTATTAAAGCGTAATGGAGACGCGGGACGACGTGACGGCCCCGCCGTGCTGTCAATTACAGCGCTCCGCAGGTGGACGCCTTGGCAGCGCTAAGTCTTATTAATTGCGTCGCCGCGTAGCCGACTGTGTTTTGATGTGTTTTGAGTGACCAACGGTTTACGCTCAAATATTTATGTATGCCTTGTAAACCGGATTACCGCCGCCGCCGCCAGACGTGGCTAAAGACCTCATTTGCATCCGAGCGGCCCGGCCGACGGACGTCTCGGGCGAATGTTTCTGTCACGACGCCGAGAGACGTTTCCAGACAGAACACGAGAGGCCGACCGGTCACAGATTTAGCCGCGCGGTCGCAGGACTGTGATGACCACAGGAAACGTGATCGGTCATTCATTTAGAGAAACACGTTTGCTCATCTTCACCGATCCCTATTAAGGTCGCCCCTGATCCCACATTAAGATAATCAAATCAGCCGGATTTGAACTTGAGAAGTGTGGAAAATGTGAGAGAGTTTGTGTGGCGTAATGTACCAGCGAGCGGCTTAGCTTCATGATATAATTACACCCTTCAGGACAGAGACCCCAGCCAACCCCAGGCCTCCGGTCGGACCCACATATCTGGGCTCTGGACTCTGCCTCTCTCTAGTCTAATCTAACCCTTGGTTCTGTCTCACTCCAGCCTGCTCTGAACTCTGAACTCTGGGTTATGGACTCTGAACTCTGAACTCTGAACTCTGGGTTATGGACTCTGGACTCTGGACTCTGGGTTATGGACTCTGGACTCTGGACTCTGGACTCTGGACTCTGGGTTCTGGGTTCTGGACTCTAGGTTCTGGACTCTAGGTTCTGGACACTGGGTTCTCTGGGTTCTGCTCTAATTGGAGCATGAAACCCGGGAGCATCGTGGGACTCGCAGATCAGGAGATTAAAATTCTCCTTTCCCTCCAGATGTCCCTGAATATCCATGAGCATATCATTATGGGATAGATTAGGATGTTGGGAAATAGGTTGATGGTGTGTGTGTGTGTGTGTGTGTTTGTGTGTGTGTGTGTGTGTGTGTGTGTGTGTCTGTGTGTGTTTTCCCATAGAAAACACTTTTTTAAAATTGTTCTTTGTGTCTTTTCTCCTCCCTCCCTCCCTCCCTCCCTCCCTCCCTCCCTCCTCCCCCTCTCCTCCCCCTCTCCTCACATCGTGTAGAAGGAGTGACGGAGGGAGAGAGAGGTTCAGGTTCGGGAGAGTTGTCCTCTCTTCGATTGTGGGTTCACCGGGGGTTGATCTACCTCGTAACCCCTACCTGCTCCTTAATGACCCGTCTCTGTACCGTCTAACCCCTACCTGCTCCTTAATGACCTGTCTCTGTACCTGTCTAACCCCTACCTGCTCCTTAATGACCTGTCTCTGTACCGTCTAACCCCTACCTGCTCCTTAATGACCTGTCTCTGTACCGTCTAACCCCTACCTGCTCCTTAATGACCTGTCTCTGTACTGTCTAACCCCTACCTGCTCCTTAATGACATGGATCTGAATTCACTGTAAGTCACTTTGGATAAAAGCTTCTGCTAAATGGATAAATATTCAAATCAAAAGTACATTTGTATAACGGGCGAAGGCTTTCAGTTCTTTTAAGTGACGGGGTTCCTCTCAGCGACCCCGTGGCCGTAGAGGAGGTCACTTCAGGCCGGGCCTTCGGGACATGCGGAGATGGAGGGTGTATTTAAACGGAGCCGATCTCTCTGGTCCCCGGCCAGACATCCAAGTACCGCGGATTTCTGAAGTCTTTTCACTTGGCGGGCGGTGGGGTCGATGTTTTCCTAGTGAAGCCTGGATGTCCTGGCCGGGCTCAGCCGGCGTGTTGCTGGTGTTTGCTTTAGATTGGAGGAGATCAAACCGGGGGTCTGGCTAAGCTGCCGCCCAGCGGGGGCTCTGGCCTCTGCTGGGCTCCGTTACTCTAAAGAAGCGTTTAGAGGGGCCGCTGGTCGCTGAGAGGCTGGGAGGGAGGAGCCACTGGGGTCCTTTGACGACTCTCTAATGCCTGTCTTTAACTTTATTATAAAACTATTCCATCAGCGAAAACGTGTAATTAATTTCTGCAGAATGGATGGCTCTGTTGGGGGTGGGAGGGGTGGAGGCCACCACCAGCACTAACTCCACCCCTACCACCTCCAACAGAACCATCCTTTGGTGGTGGAGGTGGTGGTAGGTAGCGGTGGTGATGGTGGTTCTATAGGCGGTGGTATGGGTGGTGGTGGTGGTGGTGGTGGTGGAGGTATTGGAGGTGTGGATGTCGGTAGTGGAGGTGTCAGAGGGGTCAGCGGAGGTGCAGGTCACTCTACACTCTTGTAGACAAGAGTCTGTCTCCTGAAACATCTAATCACTGGGAGGAGGTGGTGGTGGTGTGGTGGAGGAGGAGGAGGAGGTGGTGGAGCCAGAGAGAGCAGTGCTGGGTCCTAGTACCACGCCTGTCTTGGCGGACCAGGCGTGGGGGGCGGTTAAGGGACGGAGGGCAGGGTTGCACCACCACCCCCCCCCCCCCCCGAGCTGCTGCGCCAACCGAGCAAGCCGGGCAGGAAAATAGCCACGGAGCAGTTGTTGGGTGGGGGGGTGTCGCGGGGGGGGGGGGGGGGGGGCATGTCACCCAGGGGTCGGGTGTCAGAGTCTGTCATCAGAGAGAGGTCATTACTTCTGGGCTAATTATCTCCAGACCGGCGTAAACAAACAACCTGCCTGTGAAACCTGTTCATCCAGCGGAGCCCTAATGAGGCTTAACGAGCTCTGAGCCACGATCAGCTCGTTAAGACGACCTGTTACTGTATTACTGCATGTGAATATACTATATTATTATATATTTACTATATTGTAGTATGTGTATTTAATGTATTACAGTACGTTATAGTGACACACTATTATATTAAGTTATAATAATATTATATATGTCATAATTTTTGATTCTTATTAGTATTATTATTATTGTTTGTATGACATAACAGTATATTGCAGTATATTATATTATTGCTCTTACATTATATTTAAATTGCACCTTTTTATTGCATATTTGTTTTTATATATTTCTTGTATATATATTTTTGAATTTCTTGATATTTTTTTTATTCTGTATTATTGCTCTCTGTGTTATCCACTAATTACACAAAAACACATTCTTTGTTGGATTCTGATTCTGATTATTATTTAAATTGAATTATGGATTGGATAATATTATATTATTATAAATCTGACTGTATAAGACTAAATTCAATTCCAACAAATCAATTACAACGACAGTGAGAGAACGATCATGTACCATGAAGGTAAATTGTACTAAAGTGATCAATAATCAATAATCAATAATCAATATGGATCATGACGATCATGACGTTATTGAATGAAGACGTAAGAAACACAAAGAACGAAGCGTCGCATTGAACACAGGAACTCACCTCCCAACCCCCTCACCCCCACCCTCAACCTCACCCTCACCCTCCCCACCCTCACCCTCCCTCCCTCACCCTCACCCTCACCCTCACCCTCCCTCTCCCTCACCCTCAACCTCCCTCACCCTCACCTCACCCTCCCTCACCCCCTCACCCTCCCTCACCCTCCTCACCCTCACCCCTCACCCCTCCCTCACCCTCCTCACCCTCCCTCCCCTCACCCTCCCTCACCCTCCCTCACCCCTCCCTCACCCTCCCTCACCCCTCCCTCACCCTCACCCCTCCCTCACCCTCACCCCACCCCTCCCTCACCCTCACCCTCACCCCCTCCCTCACCCTCACCCTCACCCCCACCCTCACCCCACCCTCACCCTCACCCCTCCCTCACCCTCACCACCCTCACCCTCACCACCTGTGTTGTGTGTGTTGTGTGTGTGTTGTGTGTTGTGTGTTGTGTGTGTTGTGTGTGTGTGTGTGTTGTGTGGTGTGTGTGTGTTGTGTTGTGTGTGTGTGTGTGTGTGTTGTGTGTTGTGTGTTGTGGTGTGTTGTGTGTGTGTGTGTGTGTTGTGTGTGTGTGTGTTGTGTGTTGTGTGGTTGTGTGTGTTGTTGTGGGTGTGTGTGTGTGTGTTGTGTGTGTGTGTGTGTTTGTGTGTGTGTGTGTGTGTGTTTGTGTGTGTGTGTGTGTGTGTGTGTGCTCCCATAATAACCCCCCCTTGTGTTTGCGTGTTTGTTTTTATGTCGGTGGCGGCGCTCCAAGTCCTCGCGCCGCTAATACCATCTACAGATGGAAACATTTTCAATAACGCGATGTACGTAATCTCTCCGAGCGTCAGCTATGTATGAACCGAGCTCTGTTTCCAGATGAACTTGTCTCAGCTGTCAGATGTCCTTATTAAGTCGGCCTAATAAGCCACGTTACGCTTCTGAGAAGTAAGGGATAGCCTCGGCGCGGCGAACACATCGCACACAACAAGGCCGCTAGCCTCGGGCTGCGTGTCCTGCCGGGGCCGCCGAGAACTCACAGCGACTATTTTAGCCGTCCTGATCTCCGGCCGCCTGGCCGCGCTCCAGCGCGGTTAGGGTAACATCCACCGCTAATACCGACACCCGGGCCGGGGAGGGGTTTTAATGAACTGGGAACTATGCGCCGGGAATCGACCCTAATCCTGCGCCACGCATGCCGCGGCTTTTGAAGCCACGTTTTTTTTTTACGCGGCGGTTCTCGGATAAAAATGGTAAAACTACGAGAACTGAACAGGGCTGAGCGTGCGTCCGCTCAAACGTTGTGAACGTCGCAGTCGGCCGGACGTCAGCGGGGAGTAGAATCCAGGCCGGCGGTTTCCTGCGTCAGGGTAGAGTTCCATCTCTCCGCACGGCCGGTCCTAGAGGGGGGGCTCCCAGGTCGCTCTCACCTACAGCACCCTGCGGCTTTACGACCGCGGGCTTCCCAGATTTCCCTCGCTCCCGCGGAGATAAGGACTGTTTTTTAACTGAAAAGCAGCAAGGAGGTGGGGGGCTGGTGGTGGGGTGGTTTGGGGGGCAGGGTGGAGCCCCCCAGCGACACGCTCAGCTGCTTGATGAAGTCATCAACGCCGCATTGCAGGGTGTCAACAGAAATGTTTCACACACGAGACCGACGAGGAATGAGGACCATGTGGGGTCAGCGGCGGCGAGGCCCCGGTCCTCGTCGTCGCTTAAATATTAGCGTCTGCCGGTCCGAGCGCACGGACGCGACCTCCGACCTCCCGAGAGAGCGAGGCGGACCGGGCCGCGGCCGAGGCGCGAGCCCCGTCCCTGCCGGTCGCCCGAGGATTATATCGGGGTCACGATAGATTTAGAAACGGTAAATCATTACAAATAAATATTTGAGTGTCACCGTGGCGAGTCGTAGAACAAAGGGCAAAGCGAGAGGTTTGTGAACTCATCTGACTACGGAGCCATATTGGGGACAGTATATTTTTAGAGGGCCCATAATTCATCTCTCATAGTCGCCTTTAACCTCGCATCTGGATGGCAGCTCCGAGGAGAAAAAAGAAAAAGAAAACAGTTTCTATGACCCCGAATAAAAATGCTTTACTACAGAGAGAAGAACTACGAGCTAAAGAGATCACACTTTCCATATCTTAGAACATTACACCGCCATCGAGGCTGGCACGCACCTGCAGGTCGTACAGATCGGTGTCGGGATCAGACACCCGACTCTCACGTCATGTGACCACAGTGTCCTTCCTCTCGCCCTGGACCGAGACAACCTCTCAGAGAACCTCCTGGCACCCACAGTCTTCCTCTCAGAGTGTGTGAGGAAGTCCTTCCAGCATATCTAAGAACCTGTGTTATGCCTGGGGGGGGGGGCTACAAGCCTGTGGTGCATTGAGCAAGTAGTGTACCACAGGTTAAGTCAGCCAACAGCACATACACCCGAGAGCGCTAGCATGCTAGATAGCATTTATCATTAGGGCTTGCACCACTACTGAAGTCGACCTTGCAATCAATGAAGTCGAACAAAAGTGTGTGTGTGCGTGCGCGCTCGCTCGCTCGCTTGTGTGTGATGATGTCATCGTCAGCAAGGTTGGCTTGAAATTTGTCCCTCTGCGCCCCTGAGCAGGACCACACAAACACCCCTTACATCCTATTGTGGCAGCAGGAGAAGGTGAAGAAGCGCCGGATGCGTTGCATGGCTCTCCGGAAGCGAGCTCCATATCCACTTTTCTTCTCCTCCTTCACTGAAAAAGACTCCTCCTCCTTTTCCTCCTCTCCTTCAAAGACAAGAAAATAGAGAAAACGTGAAAACAATGGACCTCATTCACGAACATTTTCTTAAGTGTCTTCTTAAATATCTTCTTACGAACTTCGTAAGAACAAACATAAGAAATCTGTCCGCCGGATTCATGAACGCGGGGAAATGTGTTCTTAACCCGCCAAAGTGTTCTCAGCTGCGCTCATTCTTAAATGGAACGCGCGTGTTCGTACACCTGAATTAGCATACAGACACGCCCCGCCAGCTCCTTATAAGGGCAACAACAGGACCGTGTGCACACAGAATCATGCCAAAGCGAACAAATATCACCATGGTTCTGTGATGTAACACAGGGAAGTCAGTGCTCAGTCAGTTTTAACTTGCCCTATTCTCCCCTCTTGTGCTCAAATACTGCAATTCAATAATAGTTAAAAAATAATAATAATTTAGCATCGCATTGATTCCTGTAATGATGCATCATCCCTAGTCATTTGCCATCAGTACAGAGAATGTTACCCATTGAGGTGCAGTGGGTAAGAAGCAAACCTGAACACAAAATGAATCTATCCACAAATCCACCTCCCTGAATACTCACCCTGTGTGGATGGGGCTGGGATTTCTGGACTTTCTGGGTTGACTTCCCCTGAATCCTGAATATTAGAATAAATAAGTAGAATAACATATGTTGTGAATGCTTCTCAGCATTCACACCAATTACATAAATTAGATTAAAATGATGATTAGACCAGTGAAACTCAACCCCCAGCTCAATAAATATTAATTCACAGTGATAATAATCCAATAAGATCTATGTTAAAAACAAACATTTGTTTTATAGCCTAGATAGGATTTGTTATCGAAAATAACAATTTGGGCCATCGACTGCTCTTTAAATAGTGGGCACCACGTATTTCCTGCATTTCCATAGGCTACTGAACTACCCTTCATTTGAATGTTCAAAAGGTCTCGGCTTGTGTGGCCTTTAGCGTGTCAGTGAGGCCAGAATCGAACATGAAAAAAAGGAAATTAAAAAAGGAAACATAAAGAGGAGTATCGTACATTCATTGAGGAATGGGAAATAGATTTTTTTGGTTTCAAACGGTGCAGGGAAGTGTATTTGTCTGCTTTGTGACACTTGCATTTCACTTCTGCGACCTTGGTAATAATAGCTTCAAATTGACTTGGTAAAAATCTCAAATTAAAGATGGCAGAGATATATTTTTTATGTAAAGGATGCATATATGAATATTTGCAAAGTTTGAACGGTTATAACTTTTCCTCACAATAACGTAGGCCAAATTATAACCATGGCAATTTAAAAAAAGTTAATGGATGCATTCATTTGAAGTTCACAAATAGACGCAACCTCACTCCAATGCCAGCTGGGCCTTAAAGGGGTACACGCGTCATTTTGATTTGTCTCTTTTGACGGGGGGGTTTTCCCACTCTTTGAAATTTGTATTTTGTTAATGTGGCTCCTGTGTTGATCCTTGTTGAGGACTACTGGATTAGACAATTCAAGAATGTCAAGTTCAAGGCCTGTCAATACTGTGATCATGTCGTGGTTTGAAAAGACATAACCATGTTTATACGAGATATCATCACATACCCACTATAACAACCATGAATAGAGAAACAGTCTTTGGATGGATTGACTGTCAATGGGTGCGTATTATCCTTGAGAAACTTTAGCTAGCTAATAGCTGAAGCAGAATGGTAAGAGTCCCCCCGGTGATCAATAAAGTAATGTGAATGGTGGCTCATCTTACCGTAGCCAGTGGCAGGTCAATCTGACTTAGCGGCACCCCATCTCTGTCAGCCTGGACCATCTTCTCCAAATCCTGAGGGAACCTGAACAGGTAACAACAGAAACAACAACAGAAGCACAATTTAAAAACAGTCAGCAGCTAAGTTCAGGAAAACACGTGGACAGCAGAACTGCTGCCGTGCAACACACTCTGTTGTCCATGTAGGCCTATAGTCTTCAGAAAGTTTGCACTTCTAGTTCTGACATAGTTTTTTGTATGGTCAGCTGTTAAGGTAAAGCATTATTTTTTATTGGACCTACAAGTGAAGTTAAGTTGACATGGCAAATGTTTTTCTTCCACATTATTTAAAGGTTTTGCCGACAGTAATATAATCTAACTAATTGAAGTGTGTTTGACTAACAAGTTACTAACTAACTTACTAACTATTACTACTACAACTAACTATTTTTAAATCAACATGGAAATGTTGATTTAATGTTTGGCCCAATAAGCCCAAGTATCTTTGCAGTGTATCTCTTTATCCAAGGCAGCTCCTCAGACCTCCCACAGGTGGGGGGTCTGACAGGTGACTCACCTCTGGTGGAAGCCGTCCCAGGTAAAGTACGGATGGCCCAGCAGCTGTGAGCAGGTAGCCCTGTTGTCGGGGTCCGTCTGGAGACATGCCTGAAACAAAAGGAGAACAGTTGATCCTTCACACAACACTGTTTCATTTGACTTCATTGAATCTGGGACAACAGCTGTACAACTAGCACCACTGTAACTCAGCAATTCATCTGGTGGCGACGCCGCATGAAAAAAGTGTGAGAAAAGCGTCCCCTTACCTCTACTAACTCAGCCAGCCGGCGGTCACAGAGATTGTACTTTCTCCGTAGGTTGGTGGAAGGAGGATTGCTCTCAGGTAGTTCCCAACCATAAAAATGTTTGCGCCATCTCTGATTCTGCTGTGCAGTCAGGGGTCCTAGCAGGGGAATTCGTCCAAGAGAATGTTTTTAACATTTAATATTAACTACAAATATTACAATTTGCATAGTACATAGTAATACATATACATTTAAAAAAGGATGCTACATACCCACTTGGGCCACAATTTGAGACAGATGGTCGTAATCTGATCTCCCGCACAAGAAATGCACGGACGTGGCCATTTCCAAGATCGTGCATCCAAGGGACCATACATCAGTCGCGCTGAAAGAACAAGAAAAAAGTATACTTGGCAATCAAGGTATGGCATAAAAAACAACTACACAAGCACACTTTGATTTCTGTTTGTGTAGCTGTGCCTTCCGTTGAGGATACTTACTTGGTGTAGTAGGGGTCTCTCATCAGAATCTCGGGACAAGAACCAAGGTGTGCCAATGGCAATAGTTAGCTCTTGGCGACGGTGTCCAAATATGTTGGGGTGCACCTCAGGAGTACAGCCTAGGTCTGTCACCTCACGACAACAGCCCAGGTCCGCCACCTTGACCACGCCGGAGCCAGATACCAGCAGGTTCCCTGGTTTTATGTCCCGGTGGATGATCTGGTAAATTAAACAATTGTACAGAACAAAACAATCACAAGTCTTAAGGGGGAACTTTGTCATTTTTTAACCTCTATTATTATTTATCTGCATGAGTGATATGGTGGGAAAACAGCTTGCAGTTGTTGCCAATGCTTTCTGTGTCTATGGTGCACAACACAAAATCTTATTTGCGTAATTGGATGACGTGTAACTTACAGTACACACGCAAACTCAGACTCAAATGTGTATTTAAGAACAGTACTTGAGTAAATGTACTTAGTAACTTTCCACCATTGATAACCTACGTTGACGTTGTGGATGCACTCCATGCCTTGCAGGATTTGAAACGTGTACTTCCTCAGGAGCTGGGCATCCAGGCCCGCTCTGTGTGATTCCTTGATGTCGTTGTCGATGCTGTGATCCATCAGCTCGAAGACCAGGTGCAGGCGCCCTTCCTCTAGGAAGTGTGACAGGACTTTGGTCACGTTGTCGTGCTTCAGTCCCTGTTAAACAGAAGGAAAAGAGCATAGAAATGGGGCACTTGTAGAATGCATAATTAAGAGACAATATGTTGGCTATAGTCTATAGAGAGAGGTGAATCAAAATAGTTGTTTTGTTTACCGCTATCAGTGTATATTCACAGGCAATGGCTTTCTCCAGCTTGCTGCTGTTGAGTTCAGCAAACTTTTTGACGGCCACATGTTCTCCATTGGTCTGGTCTAGACATTTCAACACGATACCGAAGGTTCCTTTCCCAATGCCTTTTTCCACTAGGAAATTGTCCATCTTGGCAAAGATGGGTTGGAATTCTTCCTCAAGTTCTCTCAGTAACTCTAGTTGGAGAAAAAAAAAAGACAACAACAATCCCATAAGGGCCAAATTATAATCATTTACACAGATGATGAGATGAGAAGATGTACAAGACTTCATAACTGTCATAATAGTAGTAGTATTATAACTTAAGAAAAACAAGTGGATACACTTGTTTTTGGATATAAGGATATGAGAATATAAGAAAGGAGGCAGTCAGGCCAAGTGAGCGTCCATGTCTGCTCCCGCGAGCAACGACGACGTCGAGTGGACACCACCAAATAGCAGCAGCAGGCAGGGACCCCCCACTGAGACCCCCCGACGTGAGACACCAGGGGGGAGAGGACGACAGGCAACACAAACTCGTACAAAGTGTCTTAGGGAGGAGCAGAAAACTTCTGTGTGTCTCTTCTGAACGCTCAGCAGTGAATGAGCTGAGCTGCTGCTGAGCTTTCTAATGTTTAGAACGTTTCCAACGTTACCAACGTGTCCATGATGACGTCATACGATGATGTCATACGAGGAACAATCGTGTCTTTAATGTAGTTTATTTAAAAGACAATGGCATTCATTGTTTTGTTTATCTATCAAAATGATGTCCATGTAACTGTGATGTTTGAGTTTATAATAACCCTGAGACCATCCGTAGTGTGTGACGTCATGGATTGTAATGCTATGCACGGGAGTTGAAATAAAGAACATGAACGGGGTAGCTGCGTGATTCTTTTAGCCAAGAGCTAGCAATATAAATGTCTGATCTAATTAAGTGAGGCAGACATAACAATGGCGACGAGGATATGGCGAAAGTAAAAGTTTAGTCAACTAAAAGTGAGTTAAGATAGCTAAACATGGAGAAATTCGTTCGAGCTATTTGCGGACGGCAAGGGACTGATTTTGGGTGACGGCGCTACAGATGCTACGAAGCAGAGAAGAAGGGCTTTGCTTTTGCACCTTGCTGGCCCAGATGTACAAGACATCTTCCAGACACTACCAGACACAGAGCCGGCGACAGATTATGATGGAGCGGTCAGAGCCTTGAACGAATACTTCGTGCCGCAGGTGAATGCTGCGTTCGCTCGTCAGACTTTTCAGAAGTTGACTCAGAACTCAGGCGAGACCATTCAGCAGTTTGCTACTCGTCTGCGATTAGCTGTTAAGGACTGTGGTTATGGTGCAGATGTGAATAACCAGATAAGAGATGCTATATTGAGCAGGTGCACGTCGATGTATGTGAGAAGAAAACTGCTAGAGGAAGGCGCCGGTTTGACGCTCGTGCGCGCACTGCAACTTGCCTCGCAGTGTGAAGAAATTGAAACTCAAATGGCGGCAATGTCGGGCGCAACCAAGTCGGAGATAGAAACTGTTCACCACGTTGCACAAAAGGAAGGGAGACGTGGGACACGGTTCAAAGAACATTCCAGATGGAAGCCATCGGACGGAGGAAACGAGAAGAAGTGTAGATGTACAGATGTGGACACACGGATCACTTCGGGAAAGATCCAAATTGCCCCGCTCGTGGACAGACTTGCCGTAAATGTAAAGGGAAAGACCACTTCGCAACGGTTTGTCGTACCAAGTCTAAAGAGTCAAAACAGGGTGTGAGGAATGTAGAAGAACAAGATGAATTTGCATTTGTTGTAAAAGAGTGTAACATGTCAGAGAGACTTACCTTTTCTGTGGGAGGAGTAAAACTACAGATGTTAGTTGACTCGGGAGCAACTAGTAATGTGATGGGGGAAGATACATGGGAGGGACTGAAATCAAAAAGCATAAAATGTCAGTCATATGTTCCCAAGGCAGAAAAGAGGTTATATTCTTATGCCGCTAGTGAACCACTGCCCATTAAAGGTGCATTCAAATGCGAGATCACAATAGGTGACAGAACAGAACAGACAGAGTTTGTGGTGGTTAAGGGTAAAGGTGAGGCTTTACTAGGAAGAGATACAGCTATGAGGATTGGAGTCTTGAAAATAGGAGTTGATGTTGCAGCCGTAGTGGACACAAAGCAGTCACTAGAAAGGCAGTACCCAGAGCTATTCCAAGGGGTTGGAAAACTGAACTCAAAGCAGGTGAGCTTATACATCAAGACGTGAAGCCTGTAGCACAGCCTCTAAGGCGTATTACCATTCAACCTCCGGGGGCAGTAGAGTCCAAGATAAAACAACTGATAGACATGGACTATAGAACCAGTAATGCCCTACCCCCTGGGGTAACTAAACTTTTACTTTCGCCATATCCTCGTCGCCATTGTTATGTCTGCCTCTTAATACTTAATTAGATCAGACCTTTATATTGCTAGCTCTTGGCTAAAAGAATCACGCAGCTACCCCGTTCATGTTCTTTATTTCAACTCTCGTGCATAGCATTACAATCCATGACGTCACACACTACGGATGCCCTCAGGGTTATTATAAACTCAAACATCACATCCCTTTCACCAGCTTGTCCTTGAGGTGCTTTGTGCTTTATTTGGTGACAACCGTGATTCCCTCGCACATTACATTCACTCTCTTCTTCATGTAACCCGCGCTGACTCTGAACTGCTGTGCACATGCGCGCTCTCTCTCTCTCGCTCCACCACTCACACACGCGCTCCACTCCGCACTCTCTATTGGCTACGCTGCTCTCACAACACATGTATGCGGCTCATAACAGCCCATTGGGGATATGAAAGCAGCGCATAATCGAGAAGCGGGATCATATTATACGGTACTATTCACTAGTTTGGTTCTGGAGTAAAGCAGAGAGCGCGGGAATCATTGTCACCCGAAGGTTTATTCAGATACATACAGGAAATCAACAATACTGTTGAAGCTGCCATCAGGAAGCTGGGCTGGAAAGCCGACTAAAACTGTTTTAGAAGAATAAACCATCGGTTTGACCGGCATGCACACTG
The DNA here is from genome assembly GCA_002895965.2 of Coryphaenoides rupestris. Lineage (NCBI taxonomy): Eukaryota > Metazoa > Chordata > Actinopteri > Gadiformes > Macrouridae > Coryphaenoides > Coryphaenoides rupestris. The sequence goes on from PIJE02000329.1 coordinate 33,090, forward strand.
AGCACCTGGAGCAAGCAGCCTTTTATTAGTTTGAAACACCCGTTAACCACGCCCTCTGGACCATGTGGTACGTGTAAGAGCACATTCAAGAACAATGCAACACTATAGTAATACTATGGTTTGCCCAGAGAAACACAACAGGAAAATGGCGTAGTAGCAGAATAATCACTGCACATCCTAGTGATCTGAACGCTGAAGTTAAACATAATTAAATATAGTAGACTGGTCCCGCACAACTACGGTCGCTACAAAGCAGCCACCAATACAATGTCGCAGGTCTACGGAGAAGCTCTTTGTTGTATGTGGGATGAGTTTCATAGTAACCGACCCATAAGCCCCTAGAAGTAATATACGGACCCATACTCCAAACCCTGTGCCCGCATTGAGAGGTGGGTACTCCGCCTGCAACCGTACGACTTTTCTGTATTGTAAATATCCCATCATTCAGAAATCATTCTGTATTGTATATACCATTCATACTATTCTACTTTATTTTATATTTATGCGTTGTTTGCACTACTTGCTTTTTACACATGACAGACTTCAGACCAATAGTTGAGTGATCAGTTTGTCTGTCTTTTAGGTTACTATTCATGTATTTAGTGGTCAGTAAACACAAGGGTTAGTACAAGTCTTCCATATGCAGCCACAGCAAACAGATATACATCTGGATGGATTTAAAATACATAACATTTACTTAATAATCCCTCAAATGCAAATCCTGGTGTTTTGTCACCAGTGCTATTGATAATATACATTCAATTGGTTAACTTTCATATGTTATACCAGATAGAAATTAAAATTGAACACAATGAAAGGAAACTAACTGCATTATACTGTCGTGATGGATACATTTGGAAAACGAAATTAGCCATCTTAAGTATCCCTTGAAACTGATGAACCATTAGAAGACATTTCGGTTCGTTTCCAAGTGAACTCTGGTTTGCCTTGAAGCAACTCATACATTGTAAGGGTTTTATATAAGAGTCAGTACACTTAGTTATTCGCTGAAACTGTTCAACTTTTACCTCCCTCAAGCGTCACTGCTATTGTTTGAACCCCCAAAAAGTAGACTAGTGAAGGGAGAGTAATGAAGGGAAATGATAGACAGGGAAGCTCTTCATAGAAGTGAGTGGCTCTGAAAAGAGCCTTTGTGTTGACGTCGGTTTGTGATCTACTTCTTGGCGGGCTTCTCGGTCTTCTTGGGCAGGAGGACGGCCTGGATGTTGGGCAGCACGCCGCCCTGAGCGATGGTCACTCCGCCCAGCAGCTTGTTGAGCTCCTCGTCGTTGCGGACGGCCAGCTGCAGGTGGCGGGGGATGATGCGGGTCTTCTTGTTGTCGCGGGCGGCGTTTCCGGCGAGCTCCAGGATCTCAGCGGTCAGGTAACTCGAGCACAGCCGCCAGGTAGACGGGAGCTCCGGCACCGACGCGCTGAGCGTAGTTCCCTTGCGGAGGGAGTCTGTGGACACGGCCGACGGGGAACTGGAGCCCGGCACGGGACGAGCGGGTCTTGGCCTTGGCCCTGGCTTTGCCTCCGGTCTTGCCTCTTCCAGACATCTTTCTCTTTACTCTTGTTGTACAAAATATGAACTGGAGGCGCGCGTCTCACTGGTAATAAACCACCAGGTCTGTGCTCATTGGCCAGCTGCAACGTTACAAAACGGACCAATCACATACTACCTAACCTCCATGTACGTTAGGTGGCAGTATTATACTCAAAGTACACAAAGCAAAGTACATTTAATAAAATATGTCTACAAAGTCCTCATCACCTATTATTTATTTCGGGAAAGCTTAAAAAAGTGTTAGCAATTTCGTTACCTTAACTTTGATATTCAACTACAAATAGCAACAATAGAGGCCTACACATTCTACCATGTTTCTACTGTTATGTGCTGATACTGTCCATGTTACAGGTAGTCGTCCCTTATTCTTAATTGTTAATGCTAGTTTAATTAACTTTTGGCATTAAATATAGTTTAACAAACATTAAGAACTATACGTAGTCCTAACTTCTGAAAGTCTTCTACGCGGTGTTTATCCCGCTCTTTTGAGGCGTGGCCTTAAAAGAGCGGACTTTTATGTGTATTATATCTGCATTATATTGTAATACACAAAGAACGTTGTTTAAGACATGTATGCGGCTCATAACAGCCCATTGGGGCATACGAAAGAAGCGGGATCATATTATACGGTACTATTCACTAGTTTGGTTCTGGAGCAAAGCAGAGCGCGCGGGAATTATTGTCACCCGAAGGTTTATTCAGATATACAGGAAATAAATACTATGGTGCCCAGAGAAACACAATAGAAGAGGATAATGGCGTCGTAGCAGCATAAGTACTGCACATCCTACAGTGATCTGAACACTGAAGGGTAAACTGTTAAATTAACATACTGGAACAATATAGTAGACTGGTCCCGCACAACTACGGTCGCTACAAAGCAGCCACCAATACAATGTCGCAGGTCTACGGAGAAGCTCTTTGTTGTATGTGGGTGGTCCTTAAAAGGACCGTTGGTTGAGATGCAGACGGGCGGTCTACTTGGAGCTGGTGTACTTGGTCACAGCCTTGGTGCCCTCAGACACGGCGTGCTTGGCCAGCTCCCCGGGGAGAAGCAGGCGGACGGCGGTCTGGATCTCCCGGGAGGTGATGGTGGAGCGCTTGTTGTAGTGCGCCAGACGAGAGGCCTCGCCGGCGATGCGCTCGAAGATGTCGTTGACGAAGGAGTTCATGATGCCCATGGCCTTGGAGGAGATGCCGGTGTCGGGGTGCACCTGCTTCAGCACCTTGTACACGTAGATGGCGTAGCTCTCCTTCCTGGACTTCCTGCGCTTCTTGCCGCCCTTGACTGCGGTCTTGGAGACGGCTTTCTTGGAGCCCTTCTTGGGGGCGCCCTTGGGTGCTGGATCAGGCATGATGAGGCAGAATGCGAATAGAGACGACGCCGTCAGACGGCTGTATTTATAGGCGGCGCATGCAAATCACCATGGGGCGACCCTCTCGTGCGATTGGCTGAGCAACACGAAAAGCCTGAACGTTCGCTGTTGGATAGCGGGTCTGATTTTTGAGACTAGGGTGCGCGGGAGAAAGATTGCTGAGAAATTTGAATGTGAATATTGAAACATAGTTTGCTGCCAGTGAAGGTGTTGAACGATGGGCATGTGATCTCTGGAGCTCTAAATGTACTATCCTTATTGAAGGAGGGTGAAAAGCATATAGTATACTATATAGGGTGCTGTTGCAGTAGTTTAGTAGCATAATACTAAGTAACGTTTATTTATATAGCATTGTTGCATAGACAGTCACAACGTGCTGCACAGGAGTAAAATAGTTAAAATAAGACCACCACATATTAAGAAACAAGAAAGCATAAAAACAGAGGACATAAAACACACAAATACAGACACAAGAGGCCAGTCTGAACAGATGAGTCTTTAGCTGCTTTTTAAAAGTGTCAACAGAGACCGCAGATCTTAATTCCAGTGGAAGGGCATTCCACAGTGTATTCCGTGCATTCCACACCACCTCAAAGGCTCACCTTTTGTGTTGAGCCTAGGGAGCGAGGGACAACCACTAAGCCCTGGTCAGAAAAGACCTATGGGACCTGCTGGTAATGTAGGGATGGAGCAGGTCACGGATGTAACACAGGTGCCTGACCATGCAGGGCTCTATGTGTAACAACAAGAACCGTAAATGCAATCCTAAACTCGATAGGACACCAGTGTTAAGATTTCCCTAAATAGCTAAAGTGACAAGTTGTCATTTACTGAACTTATCGAACTTAAGGATAAAAGCCCGTCAGGGAGGATTAGCAATTATTTATATGGCAATGATAGACTCGGAATCTCAATATAGAAGTGTGTGGCTCTGAAAAGAGCCTTTGTGTTGACGTCGGTTTGTGATCTACTTCTTGGCGGGCTTCTCGGTCTTCTTGGGCAGGAGGACGGCCTGGATGTTGGGCAGCACGCCGCCCTGAGCGATGGTCACTCCGCCCAGCAGCTTGTTGAGCTCCTCGTCGTTGCGGACGGCCAGCTGCAGGTGGCGGGGGATGATGCGGGTCTTCTTGTTGTCGCGGGCAGCGTTTCCGGCGAGCTCCAGGATCTCAGCGGTCAGGTACTCGAGCACAGCCGCCAGGTAGACGGGAGCTCCGGCACCGACGCGCTGAGCGTAGTTCCCCTTGCGGAGGAGTCTGTGGACACGGCCGACGGGGAACTGGAGCCCGGCACGGGACGAGCGGGTCTTGGCCTTGGCCCTGGCTTTGCCTCCGGTCTTGCCTCTTCCAGACATCTTTCTCTTTACTCTTGTTGTACAAAATATGAACTGGAGGCGCGCGTCTCACTGGTAATAAACCACCAGGTCTGTGCTCATTGGCCAGCTGCAACGTTACAAAACGGACCAATCACATGCTACCTAACCTCCATGTACGTTAGGTGGCAGTATTATACTCAAAGTACACAAAGCAAAGTACATTTTATAAAATATGTCTACAAAGTCCTCATCACCTATTATTTATTTCGGGAAAGCTTAAAATAAAAAGTGTTATCAATTTCATTACCGTAACTTTGATATTCAACTACAAATAGCAACAATAGAGGCCTACACATTCTACCATGTTTCTACTGTTATGTGCTGATACTGTCCATGTTACAGGTAGTCGTCCCTTATTCTTAATTGTTAATGCTTAGTTTAATTAACTTTTGGCATTAAATATAGTTTAACAAAGATGAAGAACTCTTCTGAAAGTCTTCTACGCGAGGTGTTTATCCCGCTCTTTTGAGGCGTGGCCTTTATTATATTGTAATACTACACAAAGAATGTTCTTTAAGACATGTGTTGAACTTTCCTTGCTCTCAGCTCCTCTACCGTAGTCGAGGAACGCAGGGTAGACTTTTCCTCCGGGGCCGAAGTAGCCTACTCTGTAGCTCCCTTCGGGATCAATAACCCATCTCACTCCACGGCAGTCGGTGGGGGAAAAACAGCATGCAACACACCAGCTTGTCCTTGAGATGCTTTGTGCTTTGTCGTCCTGTAGGCCATTACAGCATAGGGGATCATGAGGTCCCAGTCCCAGTGGCAACGCTCGGCTGTTGTGGCTAGAATCTTCTGTAGGGTGGCATTAAATCTTTCAACCTGACCATCAGACTGCGGTCGAAAGGGTGTGGTGTGCGTTTTCTCTATGCCAAACAGCGTGCACATTTTCTGGAACACTTCGGATTTGAAATTCCGGCCTTGGTCGCTGTACAGTGACTGTGGCGCTCCATAACGGCACACCCACTCCGAGGCCAGCACTTCAGCCACCGTTATGGCCCGCTCGTTGGGTAGGGGGTAAGCTTCTACCCATTTTGTGAAATAATCACATAGCTGTTGTTGCGCTCCGTTTCATTCAGTGGCCCCATGATGTCCAAGGCGATGCGCTCCATAGGGGCTCTCACTCGAACAGTACCCATGGGGGCTTGTAGTGTCTTACGGGGCCTGGCTTTGGATGCACAGCTGGTAGAGGTGCCGCACCAGAGGGCGACATCCTCCCTCATCCGGTACCAGAAATATCGGGTCTGCAGCCGAGCTACAGTGCGCTCGACACCAAAGTGTCCACCCACTTGCCCCTCATGCATCTGTCTCATGACATCAGGCCGGAAGGCACGAGGCAGTATAACTTGTGGGTAGAACTGCGTGTCATCCAGGCAGTAGAACCGCCGAACTAGTATTCCATCTCGAATGTAGAGCCGCTTCCACTGGCTCCAATATGTCTTTGTGGCTGGGCTGCATGGGGAAACTGTTACCCATGGGGGACGCTCTCCCCTGGCCTCCATCCACACCTTGATAGGTGCAATATCTGGATCGACTTCTTGAGCCTGTCGCAAGCTCCTCTGGGGACCATCCGCTGAACAGCTCAGCGTTGCTAGTCACAGTCCGGTAGATTTTTTCAGGGGGCTTTAAGCTGTCCTCGTCACCGGGCAAAGCTTCATCTACCCCCACTAGACTCACTGCTGTGGGAGCTGACTGGCCGCCTACCCCCACTGGACTCAGCATCATCTGCTTGATGTCAGAGTCCAAATCACACTGCACAGCCTGGTGCCTGACGTTCGTTGGATGAAGGGAAGGGCCTGGCAGCTTACATGGACAAGACTGGCGGCAGGGTCTCCTGGAGAGGCTGTCTGCATTGCTGTGCAAACGGCCATCTGGCAAGCTGTCCCTCAGGCTCCTTCATTGTTGTTAGCCACCAGAGACTGCTATGATCGGTGCGCACAATGAAGGGCCGCCCCAGGAGGTACTGTCGGAAGTGTGACGTAAACTCCACCACGGCCAACAGTTCACGCCGTGTGGTGCAGTAATTCTGTTCGGTTTTAGACCTGCTGAACCTGCGAGAGGACAGCGGCGATGCCAACGTCGCTTGCGTCGGTGTCCAGTATCATGTTGCCTTGGTCGAGTGGATAACCCAAGACCGGTGTGGTGGTTAGCAGGCGCTTGAGTTGGATGAATGCCGCCTGACACCTCTCTGTCCACTGAAACCGAGCGTATTTCTTTGTTAGGACATGGAGGGGCTCAGCTATGGAAGCAAAGTCTCTCACAAACCGCCAAGTATGATGCAAGGCCGATGAACTGGCGAACCTCCTGGATTGATGTCGGTGTCGGCCACTCCTGCACCTTCTGGACTTTGCTGGGATCAGTGGCCACACTGTCCTCCGAGATAATGTGGCCCAAGTAGGCTAGCTGGTGGCGAAAGAGACAGCATTTAGCAGGTTTCAGTTTCAGGTTGGCCTGCTGGAGTCAATCGAAAACCTGGCCCAGATGCTCCAACATCTCTGGCACATCCCTGCCCAGAACGATGATGTCGTCCAAGTAGACCAGGCAGGTCTCCCACTGCATGCCAGCCAGAACGCGGTCCATTAAGCGCTGGAATGTTGCCGGAGCATTGCATAATCCGAACGGCATGACATTCCACTCAAACAGTCCACTCCTGGTGCAGAAGGCGGCTGCTTTACGCGCTCTGGGGGTCAGCTCGACCTGCCAGTAGCCGGCGGCAAGGTCCAGCGTACTGAACCATTTGGCAGTGGATAGGGTGTCAAGTGTGTCTTGGATGCGGTGCAGCGGGTACGCGTCCTTGATGGTGCTGTCGTTCAGGGCTCTATAGTCTATACAGAGGCGGAACGTCCCATCCTTTTTACACGCCATCACTATAGGCGATGCCCAGCTGCTGTGACTGCGGCGGGCCAGCCCCGCTTCCAAGCCCTGCTGTATCTGTTGGTCAGCACTCTGTTGTTTGTCCAACGCCATCCGGCGTGGTGGCTGCTTGACTGGGAGGCCGGGTTATGACGTCATGTTGCACCAGGCTGGTGCGGCCGAGGTCACTGGGGCCAGTAGAAAACACACTGCCATAGGTGGAGAGCAGCTGTGCTAGCTGGTGCTGCTCCTCTGTCTTAAGCTCAACGGAGCTCTGGGCATAGAGCTCCTGCAGGTGCTGGGGAACAGCGGGGGGGGCAGCAACAACCTGTTCTATCTGACCTGCAGTGTCTGCAGACTGCAGTGCTTTGGCAGGGTGGAGGAACCCAGCAATGGCCCCCTTCTGGATGGTTACAGCAGCGCTTCCAGGATTGAAGATGCGGAGGGGCACAGTTCTAGAAGGCTGAGCCTCCACTAAGACTCGGGCAACTAGCAGTCTATGTTTCTCAACAAAGCCCTTGGTGGGGCTCAGCATCATCTCCCCTTTAATCTGCGCCCTGTAGCGGGCTTGGCCTCGTACCAGATACTCCCGTCCAGCCCCCAACACCACAGTCCGGTCTACCCTCACTACATGTGCCCTTGGCTCGCTTTGTGGGTGGAAGTACGGCACTTCCTCACCGAACAGCACAATGCGGTGGTTTCCAAAATCCAGGCGTGCATGGGCTTGGGTCAGGAATGGGTGGCCAGCAGAGCTTCATCTGTAGCTATGTCAGCAACCAGGAAATGCACGCTCACCTGGCAGTTGTTAATGTGGACAGGGATACGAGCCTCACCAAGTACAGGCCCGACACCAAGCAGAGTCTCTACCTTCGATGGCTGGAGCGGAGGCCGAACATCTGGGTGAATAGCGTTGTAGTGACGCAGAGGCAACACACTTTCCCGTGCCCTACTGTCCAAAACAGCGCACACCTCCAGTTCATGCATGAGAAGATGAATGCTCATTTCCTGATCTTGAGCTTTAAGATGAAGCACATGTTGAGTTTTAGGGGATGCTGCCGAAGCTTGGGTCCTGAACTTTTGCTTTGGTGAGGGCAGTTTCTCCTAATGTGACCCAGGCCTGAGCAGTTGTGACAGCGAATCTCCTCCCATTTACTGTCCTTACGGCTTCCCCATTTATGCTGTGTGTAGTTGGGGTCAGGACCAGCGTGTTGTGGGCTGGGGCCAGAGGACTTAGGCTTCCACCTGGCTGTTGAGAATTCTGCCGCAGTCTCTGTTCGCTCCTCCTCGGCTCCATCCCTGATCACAGCAGCACGGGGCCTCCGTTCAGCCATGTGGGATGCCCCTGCGTGCATGAAGCTGGTGACATATGATGCTGCCCGCTTGGTGGTTTCGTAGCGACGGGCGATGTCATAGGCTTGGGCTAGTGTCTGGGGCCGCTGTTCTAATATCCTCTGTACCATTTCTGTATCAGCAGGGGTCGGGAACCTTTTTGGCTGGGAGAGCCATAAAAGCCAAATATTTCTAAATGTATTTCCTTGAGAGCCATATAGTATTTAATAAAATGTAATGCAACTTTATGGGTGCATTTTTTAAGTAAGACTGTAACAAAGTCCTGTGTTGTCACAATGCCACTGCTGTGGCTTTTCCTGGGTTCACAGAAGGAATGGAGAGGATCCGTGGATGTGGTAATAACGTTTATTTACAGTCTCAACTTAAATAACGCGTTGATCAACACATAACTTAATATAGTCGCCCGTAGTCCGCTGGACGGTGGGATTCCAGAGGGTTTGGCGGTTGAAGTCCCTCCGGTCTTCTGTCGCCTGCCCAGCCTCTACTACGCATGCGTCATCATAGCGTTAATTACACTCATTCTCTACAGCTGCGTCACATTCCAGGCATTCCTGCCGCTCCGCTCCCCCTGTCACTGCGCGACAGCGCTAACCACGCCCCCTCATGGCTCACAAAGACATACATTTTTAAAACATTCTAAATAATACTAAAACCCGATGTAAACAAGCCTGGATCCTCTGTCTCCTCCGGCTTCTCAACTCATCCTACTACTTTTTTGCGCAACCCCTCTGCTTTCAGAAACCGTTGGAATTTCCTCGATCGCCCAAAAAATAGACGAGTGTTTTGGGAAAATGTCTTCCTGTGTGTCTTCTGCAACACGAGGGCTTTGACTGGCGGCCGCCATCTTAGCCGACAGCAACTCCTGGCCAGGTAAATGTACTAATTGCCTCGATTGAATTTATTAATTGTCCCAGTTTATTTCACTGTTTTCACTTTTAATCTCACCGCTGCCATTTTGTCGAACGTGAAAGGGTCCCTTCGTGGTCGCCAATGTTGAACTTTCCTTGTTCTCAGCTCCTCTACCGTAGTCGAGGAACGCAGGGGAGACTTTTCCTCCGGGGCCGAAGTAGCCTACTCTGTAGCTCCCTTCGGGATCAATAACCCATCTCACTCCATGGCAGTCGGTGGGGGGAAAACAGCATGCAACACACCTGTTATGTCTGCCTCTTAATACTTCATTAGATCAGACATTTATATTGCTAGCTCTTGGCTAAAAGAATCACGCAGCTACCCCGTTCATGTTCTTTATTTCAACTCTCGTGCATAGCATTACAATCCATGACGTCACACACTACGGATGCTCTCAGGGTTATTATAAACTCAAACATCACATCCCTTTTTTTCTTGAACAATTGTAAATAAGTTTTCTTTTCTTTTTTTCCATTAAAACAGTTTTCAACTTGTGTCTACTTTTTATATAAACACTTTTTTCCATAGATACCTTCAAACCTGTATCTCACAGAATAATCAAATGATTACATTCTTCCTGAACATCAATCAATTCTATCAGTCAATGAAACAAAATAATAAAACACTCTCCCCCCTAACACCTCCCATGCCTCTACTCTTAGTGGGTTAGGTCATAGTCAGACAGTCTCAGAGGCACCTGTCTGGTTCGTTGAGGTCTGCCTGCGCTGGGCATGTCTGACATGCAGGTGTCAGTGGGCGTCGGCAGAGTCACTGGGTCCCTATCAGAGTCCACTGTGATATCCTTCAACCCTTGTGTTTGGTTCTGTTCCTGGGTTGTCTCGTCCGGCCCATTCGCTCTGTATTTCTTTATGAATGTGCTGTTTCTCACATAGCGCGCTCCTGTTGGAGATTCTACTATCATCTGACTGCCTGTTCGACTGATAACTTTGTGTGGTGTGGCGTTAAAGGGAGTGGTAAACTTGTCCACTTTGTCCTGCCTTACGAGTACGGCGTCCCCAACTTCAATCTCTGAGCACTGTGCTCTCCGGCGGTCATCAGTGTACAGTTTGGATTTGCCTTTAAGCTCAATGTCTCGGTCACGCACCTCCATGTCTACGGCTGCGCGTGCCTCTTTAATGTCAGGTAGTTTCCCTCTTATCTTGCGTTTAAAGAGTAGCTCTGCCGGGCTCTTCCCGGTCGTGGGATGTTCAATGCTTCTGTACACAGTTACATATTTTCTAAGCTCCTTTGTCCAGTCAAGACCATCTGAATGAGCAATCCTGATTCTCTTCATCAGTGATGCGTTCTGGCGCTCGACCTCTCCGTTGGCCTGAGCCCACTTGGGTGTTGTCTTCAGATGCATGATGCCGTTGTTCTCACAGTATTCTCGAAACAACTCAGATTTAAACTGCGGACCGTTATCGGATTTGATGGTGACTGGTAAACCGTGACGGCTGAATACTGACTCAAGGCTATCAATAACCTTCTCAGCTGTCGTGGATGTCAAGATATCATATTCGTAATAACGACTGTAATAATCTACCACTACAAGGATAGACTGGTTGGTTGGCAGGGGACCAAGCAAGTCCACGGCCACATCCTGCCAGGGTCCATCAGGAAGGTGTGTGGGCCTCAGTGGTTCTGGTGGGTCGGGTCTGGCCACTATCTGGCACCCATGACACTCTTTGCAGTGTTTCTCAGCTGCTCTATCTATTCCAGGCCACCAGACTTTTGTTCTGAGATGTTGCTTTGTTCCCACAATCCCTAGATGTCCCTCGTGTGCTAGGTTAAGTGCTCTTGCGTGTAGAGCTCGGGGTAGCACGATACGTGTCCCTCGGAGGACTAAGTGTCCTACTACACACAGTTCATTCACTATGACTGCATATGCTTTGCAGTTCTCAAACCGTCCATTTCTGACTGCTCTCCTCACCTCAATGAGCTCTGGATCGGTTACCGGAGGCTTCCTCCCCTCTCTGGTATGGAGTGCCTTTTGGCATTGCGTGACAGCGACGAACCGCACATTAACAAATGTGTTTTGCCCTGGGATATGCATCCTTTAAAGTGTATGTGTGCAGGCGGAGTACCACCTCTCAATGGGGCACAGCGGTTATGGGTATGGTCCGTATATTACTTCTAGGGGCTTATGGTCGGTTACTAAAGTGAACTGTCGGCCATAAATATACGGATGCAGTCTCTCACATGCCCACACAAGAGCCAGGGCCTCTCGTATCAGTTTGCGGTACTTCCGCTCACAATCACTCAGACTACGACTACATAATAATTTGGCACCCTCTTTCCCCTTTTTGGGATTTGAACTAGCACCGCCGCCTAATCCCACAGGGCTCGCATCAGCGATTGACTTTGGTCTGTGAATCCCTTATCAATAACGGTATGCTAAAGTACCTTGCTCTTGCCTAGTTCGGTTCTTGAGTGCATTGAATGCATCTCTCTGTTCCGTGCCAAACTCGATTGGTGCGTCTTTTCTTGTTAGACTTCGCAGCGGCTCTGATAACGTTGCAAATTGTGGTATGAACCTACTGCTGTATCCGACCAGTCCTAAGAAGCTCCTCACTTCCTCGGCGCTCTCTGGGTTCACGAGCTTCGGCCACAGCTCGCACTCTCTCGGCGGTCGGTCCGATGCCTTTTCTCGGATAACAAGATGCCCATGAAGACCAAACCTGTCCATGTTGTACTGGCATTTTGTCCGGGTTCAGGGTCAGGCCTCTCTCCATCAGCCTGTTCAGAGCGGCATGGAGACGCCTGTCGTGTGTCTCTTGGTCTGGTCCGTGTACTATTATGTCGTCAGAGATATTTTCAACTCCTTCTATCCCCGTCAGTGCGTTTGCCACCTCGTGCTGATATTGCTCGCTGGCTGAGCACACACCGAAAATCAGCCGCTTGTACTGGTACACTCCATTGTGTACTGCGAAGGTTGTGATACCTCTCGACTCTGGGCTCAGTTCTAGCTGATGGTATCCCCACTTTAGGTCTAGCTTACTAAACACAGTTGATCCATTCAAGCCTTGCAGGATCTCGTCCACGGTTGGAATGGGGTAGCTTTCTCTCACTATCGCCTGGTTTGCCCGTCTCATGTCCAATTAGCCTTAGAGGCTGTGCTACAGGCTTCACGTCTGGGTTGATGTATAAGCTCACCTGCTTTGAGTTCAGTTTTCCAACCCCTTGGAATAGCTCTGGGTACTGCCTTTCTAGTGACTGCTTTGTGTCCACTACGGCTGCAACATCAACTCCTATTTTCAAGACTCCAATCCTCATAGCTGTATCTCTTCCTAGTAAAGCCTCACCTTTACCCTTAACCACCACAAACTCTGTCTGTTCTGTTCTGTCACCTATTGTGATCTCGCATTTGAATGCACCTTTAATGGGCAGTGGTTCACTAGCGGCATAAGAATATAACCTCTTTTCTGCCTTGGGAACATATGACTGTTTTTTGATTTCAGTCCCACCCATGTATCTTCCCCCATCACATTACTAGTTGCTCCCGAGTCAACTAACATCTGTAGTTTTACTCCTCCCACAGAAAAGGTAAGTCTCTCTGACATGTTACACTCTTTTACAACAAATGCATATTCATCTTGTTCTTCTACATTCCTCACACCCTGTTTTGACTCTTTAGACTTGGTACGACAAACCGTTGCGAAGTGGTCTTTCCCTTTACATTTACGGCAAGTCTGTCCACGACCGGGGCAATTTGGATCTTTCCCGAAGTGATCCGTGTGTCCACATCTGTAACACTTCTTCTCGTTTCCTCCTTCCGATGGCTTCCATCTGGAATGTTCTTTGCACCATGTCCCATGTCTCCCTTCTTTTTGTGCAACGTGGTGAACAGTTTCTATCTCCGACTTGGTTGCGCCCGACATTGCCCCCATTTGAGTTTCAATTTCTTCACACTGCGAGGCAAGTTGCAGTGTGTCAAACCGGCGCCTTCCTCTCGCAGTTTTCTTCTCACATACATCGACGTGCACCTGCTCAATATAGCATCTCTTATCTGGTTATTCACATGTGCACCATAACCACAGTCCTTAACAGCTAATCGCAGACGAGTAGCAAACTGCTGAATGGTCTTGCCTGAGTTCTGAGTCAACTCTGAAAAGTCTGACGAGCGAACGCAGCATTCACCTGCGGCACGAAGTGTTCGTTCAAGGCTCTGACCGCTCCATCATAATCTGTCGCCGGCTCTGTGTCTGGTAGTGTCTGGAAGATGTCTTGTACATCTGGGCCAGCAAGGTGCAAAACCAAAGCCCTTCTTCTCTGCTTCGTAGCATCTGTAGCGCCATCACCCAAAATCAGTCCCTTGCCATCCGCAAATAGCTCGAACGACGTTAGCCACCTCGTCCACCTTGGACCAAGCGTGGAGGGATCGTCAAAACATTTGAAGTTTTGTATTCCGGATTTCTCCATGTTTAGCTATCTTAACTCACTTTTAGTTAACTAAACTTTTACTTTCGCCATATCCTCGTCACCATTGTTATGTATGCCTCTTAATACTTCATTAGATCAGACCTTTATATTGCTAGCTCTTGGCTAAAAGAATCACGCAGCTACCCCGTTCATGTTCTTTATTTCAACTCTCGTGCATAGCATTACAATCTATGACGTCACACACTACGGATGCCCTCAGGGTTATTATAAACTCAAACATCACATCCCTTTCACCAGCTTGTCCTTGAGGTGCTTTGTGCTTTATTTGGTGACAACCGTGATTCCCTCGCACATTACATTCACTCTCTTCTTCATGTAACCCGCGCTGACTCTGAACTGCTGTGCACATGCGCGCTCTCTCTCTCTCGCTCCACCACTCACACACGCGCTCCACTCCGCACTCTCTATTGGCTACGCTGCTCTCACAACACATGTATGCGGCTCATAACAGCCCATTGGGGATATGAAAGCAGCGCATAATCGAGAAGCGGGATCATATTATACGGTACTATTCACTAGTTTGGTTCTGGAGTAAAGCAGAGAGCGCGGGAATCATTGTCACCCGAAGGTTTATTCAGATACATACAGGAAATCAACAATACTGTTGAAGCTGCCATCAGGAAGCTGGGCTGGAAAGCCGACTAAAACTGTTTTAGAAGAATAAACCATCGGTTTGACCGGCATGCACACTGAGCACCTGGAGCAAGCAGCCTTTTATTAGTTTGAAACACCCGTTAACCACGCCCTCTGGACCATGTGGTACGTGTAAGAGCACATTCAAGAACAATGCAACACTATAGTAATACTATGGTTTGCCCAGAGAAACACAACAGGAAAATGGCGTAGTAGCAGAATAATCACTGCACATCCTAGTGATCTGAACGCTGAAGTTAAACATAATTAAATATAGTAGACTGGTCCCGCACAACTACGGTCGCTACAAAGCAGCCACCAATACAATGTCGCAGGTCTACGGAGAAGCTCTTTGTTGTATGTGGGTGGTCCTTAAAAGGACCGTTGGTTGAGATGTAGACGGGCGGTCTACTTGGAGCTGGTGTACTTGGTCACAGCCTTGGTGCCCTCAGACACGGCGTGCTTGGCCAGCTCCCCGGGGAGCAGCAGGCGGACGGCGGTCTGGATCTCCCGGGAGGTGATGGTGGAGCGCTTGTTGTAGTGCGCCAGACGAGAGGCCTCGCCGGCGATGCGCTCGAAGATGTCGTTGACGAAGGAGTTCATGATGCCCATGGCCTTGGAGGAGATGCCGGTGTCGGGGTGCACCTGCTTCAGCACCTTGTACACGTAGATGGCGTAGCTCTCCTTCCTGGACTTCCTGCGCTTCTTGCCGCCCTTGACTGCGGTCTTGGAGACGGCTTTCTTGGAGCCCTTCTTGGGGGCGCCCTTGGGTGCTGGATCAGGCATGATGAGGCAGAATGCGAATAGAGACGACGGCGTCAGACGGCTGTATTTATAGGCGGCGCATGCAAATCACCATGGGGCGACCCTCTCGTGCGATTGGCTGATAAAACACAAAAAGCCTGAACGTCTGACACTGGCTGGGATCACAGGTCTACCGTAAACCCGATGTCCTTTATTCCATAACCTTTATTAAACTTATAAATGGTTCATTTATTTATTTTTTCATTCAAATGCATACTGCCCAGTGGAGTATCACAACCACACACTGAAACTATTACATTATGAGGTCGCCAGATACATAATTACATATTTTGTGTAATGGCTCCGAATAATTATAGAATAGAATAGAATAGAACTTTATTAATCCCGATGGAAATTCTTGTGCCAGGTTACATGGCGATACTGTACAATAAAACAATATGGAAAACAGAATGATAAAAATAAACTAACGGATTTACAAGATGTACATTATGTACATTGATCTCGTCCTTTTAATAAATAAGAAGGCTGTGTGTCAAATATGTAAAATATAATTCACAGAGGCTCTGCTATGACTACATAAAGAAAAAAAATATTACCTTTCATCATCATGTGCAATATTCCTCACATCATGTGAAATACCTTTTACTTTTTTCCTCAATATTTGAAATATATTTTTCGGCTGATACATGTCGAGTTCGCTTGATACAGACTGTGTACTAACGTTGACGTCTTTATTTTCCGCCCCTACCCGATTGGTTCCCAGCCTACCAACATAGGGGCTTCCTATTGGCTAAACCTAAATGTCAATCAACTGTTGAGTAACATTGAACAATACATTCTATTATTCCAAGAACATATTGTTACTAAATCTCTTGTTCCTTTAGGTATGTGCGTCATTCTATCCTAGTAGTTGGTATTTTTGGCGACCACACCTACATTACACTTAACAGATGTTTGGAAGGCTCCTTCAGAAGTGTTGGGTGGCTCTTAAAAGAGCCTTTTGGGGTCGAGTAGGAGACAACAGTTTAGCCGCCGAAGCCGTACAGGGTGCGTCCCTGCCGCTTCAGGGCGTAGACCACGTCCATGGCGGTGACGGTCTTCCTCTTGGCGTGCTCGGTGTAGGTGACGGCATCGCGGATCACGTTCTCCAGGAACACCTTGAGGACACCGCGGGTCTCCTCGTAGATCAGACCGGAAATACGCTTCACTCCGCCGCGACGAGCCAGGCGGCGGATGGCGGGCTTGGTGATGCCCTGGATGTTGTCACGGAGGACCTTACGGTGACGCTTGGCGCCTCCTTTCCCGAGTCCCTTGCCTCCTTTGCCGCGGCCAGACATGTTGCTGTAGGTGGTTGAGCAGAATGAAGGCTGGAGGGTCGCTCTGGTCTTTATAAAGGCTCACTGAGGACCTGAGAGAGGCGGGAGGCGGGAGCTCCGGTACAGACTCCTCCCATGGACTCTATTGTGAATTACATAATAATGACGTAGTATGAATAGAATAGTGAAGCGCACTATTCCGAAGTAAAGGCCAAAGTATTCACATTCAAAGTCATATATTCTGTAATTCGCCCTCGTGGAATACGGTAGAATGGAAAAGCCATCCAAGATCAAGTGTTAGTTAAAACAGCAACATACAGATATTTGGAAATTGTTTTTTGTGGTCATGCTGAGCAGCCGCTACATTATATATAGAATCTAGTTTTGCCTTCGACTCTAAAATCGATAATCTAGACAGAAAGACGAGGTCCCTTTCTGAGCAGAATCAGAGGATATGATCTTTAAAACACGCAGGTGGCTCTTACAGCCGTTTGGGGGTCGAGTAGAGAACTGGGTGATTGCGAGGGATCATTAGTTTATATATAAACCATCCGTTGACTGGTTCGAGGTAGTTCCAAAGCTAAAAGGGTTTAGATCTTTAGTATCAGGCATGATGAGGCAGAATGCGAATAGAGACGACGCCGTCAGACGGCGTATTTATAGGCGGCGCATGCCAAATCACCATGGGCGACCCTCTCGTGCGATTGGCTGAGGCAACACGAAAAGCCTGAACGTTCGCTGTTGGATAGCGGGTCTTGATTTTTGAGACTAGGGTGCGCGGGAGAAAGATGCTGAGAAATTTGAATGTGAATATTGAAACATAGTTTTGCTGCCAGTGAAGGTGTTGAACGATGGGCATGTGATCTCTGGAGCTCTAAATGTACTATCCTTATTGAAGGAGGGTGAAAAGCATATAGTATACTATATAGGGTGCTGTTGCAGTAGTTTAGTAGCATAATACTAAGTAACGTTTATTTATATAGCATTGTTGCATAGACAGTCACAACGTGCTGCACAGGAGTAAATAGTTAAAATAAGACCACCACATATTAAGAAACAAGAAAGCATAAAACAGAGGACATAAAACACACAAATACAGACACAAGAGGCCAGTCTGAACAGATGAGTCTTTAGCTGCTTTTTAAAAGTGTCAACAGAGACCGCAGATCTTAATTCCAGTGGAAGGGCATTCCACAGTGTATTCCGTGCATTCCACACCACCTCAAAGGCTCACCTTTTGTGTTGAGCCTAGGGAGCGAGGGACAACCACTAAGCCCTGGTCAGAAAAGACCTATGGGACCTGCTGGTAATGTAGGGATGGAGCAGGTCACGGATGTAACACAGGTGCCTGACCATGCAGGGCTCTATGTGTAACAACAAGAACCGTAAATGCAATCCTAAACTCGATAGGACACCAGTGTAACCTCCAACTCAGCTTGTGACACAACTGACCTGAGTTTGCCAATGTTTCTAAGATGGAAAAAACATGTCTGGGACATGGACAGGACAATGGACCTCATTCACGAACATTTTCTTAAGTGTCTTCTTAAATATCTTCTTACGAACTTCGTAAGAACAAACTTAAGAAATCTGTCCGCCGGATTCATGAACGCGGGGAAATGTGTTCTTCAGAAGAAATTTCTTAAGAAGAAGTTAAGAAGAAATTTCTTCTTAACTTTTTTTTAACTGCGTTCGTGAATGAGGTCCATTGTTGTGATGTGTGGCTTGGAGGAAGGCGTCGGCTTGAAGAATGATGGAGCCAAAGGTTTCGGACGGGGTGGGGCGGGAGCTGTGACATTGCGACCAATCGATGTTAATCCATCCATCCATCCATTATCGTCCGCTTATCCGGGGTCGGGTCACGGTGGCAGCCGGCTAAGCAGGGCCCCCCAGGCTTCCTTCTCCCCAGCCACACTCTCTAGTTCCTCCTGGGGGATCCCGAGGCGTTCCCAGGCCAGACGAGATATATAATCTCTCCAGCGGGTTCTGGGTCTGCCCCGGGGTCTCCTCCCAGTTGGACGTGCCCGGAAAACCTCCAAAGGGAGGCGCCCGGGGGGCATCCTAATCAGATGCCCGAACCACCTCAGCTGACTCCTTTCGATGCGGAGGATCAGCGGCTCTACTCCGAGCTCCCTCCGGATGTCTGAGCTCCTCACCCTATCTCTAAGGCTGAGCCCAGCCACCCTGCGGAGGAAACTCATTTCGGCCGCTTGTATCCGCGATCTCATTCTTTCGGTCACTACCCAAAGCTCGTGACCATAGGTGAGGGTTGGAACGTAGATGGACCAGTAAATCGAAAGCTTCGCCTTCCGGCTCAGCTCCCTCTTCACCACAACGGACCGGTACAGCGCCCGCATCACTGCAGACGCTGCACCAATCCGTCTGTCCATCTCCCGCTCCATTTTGCCCTCGCTTGTGAACAAGACCCCGAGATACTTGAACTCCTTCGCTTGGGGCAGCAACTCACTCCCAACCCGGAGGGAACACTCCACCGTTTTCCGGCAGAGAACCATGGCCTCAGACTTGGAGGTGCTGACTCATCCCGACCGCTTCACACTCGGCTGCAAACCGCCCCAGTGCATGCTGGAGGTCACAGTCTGATGTAGCCAACAGAACCACATCATCTGCAAAGAGCAGAGATGCAATTCTGAGGTCCCCAAACAGGACACACTCCTCACCTCGGCTGCGCCTTGAGATTCTGTCCATGAAGATCACGAACAGAACCGGTGACAAGGGGCAACCTTGGCGGAGTCCAACACCCACTGAGAACATGCTTGACTTTGTGCCGAGAATACGGACGCAGCTCGCACTTTGTTCGTACAGGGACCGAATGGCACGTACCAACGGCCCCGGTACCCCATACTCCCGTAGTACCCCCCACATGATTCCCCGGGGGACGCGGTCATAGGCCTTCTCCAAGTCCACAAAGCACATGTAGACTGGATGGGCAAACTCCCATGCGCCCCCCCAACAACCCTGCGAGGGTAAAGAGCTGGTCCACTGTTCCACGGCCAGGACGGAATCCGCATTGTTCCTCCTGGAGCTGAGGTTCGACAATCGGCCGGAGCCTCCTTTCCAGCACCCTGGAATAAACTTTCCCGGGGAGGCTGAGCAGTGTGATACCCCGATAGTTTGGAGCACACCCTCCGGTCCCCTTTCTTGAAAATGGGGACCACCACCCCGGTCTGCCACTCCACAGGTACTGTCCCCGACCTCCACGCTACATTGACTAGGCATGTCAGCCACGACAGCCCGACAATGTCCAGAGCCTTCAGCATCTCAGGGCGAATCTCATCCACACCTGGCGCCTTGCCACTGAAGAGCTTTTTGACTACTTCAGCGACCTCTACCAAGGATATGGGTGAGACTTCCCCCGAGTCTTCAGACTCTGCCTCTTCCCCAGAGGACATACTGGTCGGGTTCAGGAGCTCCTCAAAGTGTTCTTTCCACCGCCCGACAATATCCTCAGTCTGGGTCAGCAGTTCTCCTCCCCGACTGAGCACAGCCTGAGCCAAGCCCTGCTTTCCCTTCCTGAGTCGCCGGACAGTTTCCCGAACTCCTCCCACACCCGGGTTTTTGCTTCAGCAACCGCTGAAGCTGCGGTCCTTTTGGCCTCCCGGTACCTGTCTGCTGTTTCAGGAGACCCCTGGGCCAACCAGGCCCGAAAGGCCTCCTTCTTCAGCCTGACGGCTTCCTTCACCGCTGGTGTCCACCAACGGGTTCTTGGGTTGCCGCCACGACAGGCACCGACAGCCTTTTGACCACAGCTCCGAGCTGCAGCCTCTACAATGGAGGCTCTGAACATGGCCCACTCATGTTCCATGTCCCCAACCTCCCCCGGGATGCACGAGAAGTTCTTCCGGAGGTGGGAGTTAAAGACCCTAGGGACAGGGGCTTCCACCAGACGTTCCCAGTTCACCCTCACTACACGTTTGGGTTTACCAGGTCTGTCTGGCAGCATCCCGCGCCATCTGATCCAACTCACCACCAGGTGGTCATCAGTTGACAGCTCTGCTCCCCTCTTCACCCGAGTGTCCAAAACATGCGGCCGCAGATCTGCTGATACGATTACAAAGTCGATCAGCGACCTTTGGCCTAAGGTGGTCCGGTACCAGGTACACTTGTGAGCCACCCTATGCTCGAACATGGTGTTTGTTATGGCCAGTCCATGACTAGCACAGAAGTCCAATAACAAAACACCACTCTGGTTCAGATCGGGCAGGCCGTTCATCCCAATCACTCCCCTCCAGGTTTCTCCATCATTGCCCACGTGTGCGTTGAAGTCCCCCAGTAGAACTATGGAGTCCCCGGATGGAACCCTTTTCAGGATGTCGATGTTAATAATAATAATAATAATACATAGGACTTATATAGCGCTTTTTAAAAGGTACTCAGACGTTTCACAATGAACAATAAACATAGAACAAACGTAAACAGATACGGAATACAGAAACAAATATAGAGGTTGCAGAGTGAAAGAGAATGGTGGAAGTCAGATACTGTAGGCTTTCTTGAAAAGGTGGGTTTTGAGTTGGTTTTTTAAAAGTAGTGAGTGTGTCAGAGTTTCAGAAGTTAGGAGGCAGGGAATTCCAGAGGGTTGGGGCAGCGACAGCAAAGGCTCTGTCCCCCAAGGTGCGGTACTTGGTCTTGGTGATGGGGGTGAGAAGGTTGGGGGGAGTGGCGATGGAGGAGATGTTGACTGAGAACGTTTGGGCAAAGGGAAGGAGGGACCGATTTGGTACAATCGTGCGCGAAGAGATTGCGGTTGACTCAGGGTTTTGATTCCAGTGAGCATGACTGAAGTGATAGTTATGTTAGCATAACTAGTTCTATGATTGTAGGTGTAGCTGTCTAGGCTTAGCCTCATAAGGCGGAGACTGCTGATCGGTAAAGTGCTTTTTACTGACAGACTAGTTTCAGTGAACTACAATCACACTGGCGGTGACATTTATAGTATACATATGTAGAATATTGCAATACAACTACAATGTAATTATTTCAGTCTAGAATTGTTTAGTTTTTTTGGATTTTTAATGATACCATGTCCAAACAGGAAAAGAAAAAGAAAAAAAAAATGAATTCAGGCTTTTCACTCAAACAGATCTTTATAGGAGGACAGAAACATGACGATTACATTGTTGCTTTACTGAAGCAGTTACAAAGTGTGTGTTGTGTAGGACGTGGTTGTGTATGTCAGCATGTGTTTAAGGACGTTAAGGCAAGCAGGGTTCTTTGGTAAGCATCTGCCTGCAGGAAAGACGGAGACATCATCACAGCATAGAGGTGAGAGGTCATCACTGCGGCTGGGACGGGCCGGACAGCGACCCCAGCAGACCGTTGGCGGTGGTGAACAGGTTGATGGGGGAGGAGCCATCGGTGATGAGGGTTGACTTGATACCCAGAGACTGGAGCAGTTTGGCCTGACAGAGAAAGACAGAGATAGATTGTTGAACTTTTTTGTGCTTTGGGAATGTAAATGCAGGTTTCTGTACGAATAGAGCTCTTTTGAATGAGATTTTCATAGCCAGGAGCTTTGTGTTCTGTTTTAGTGGCTGTTGATCTGCCCCCCAGTGGGAGGTCGGGTGGTTACCTGCATCTCTGGGCCAGCACGGGCGATGTCCTTCAACGTGTCGGTGCCCAGGCTGGTCATGAGGTCGCTGAAGCGCTGTGACTCAATCTGGGCGAGCTTCTGCTGCTTGTCCACGGCCAGGATGTCCATCTGCTTCTGGTATGACACCTCCTGCTCCCGCGCCTTCGACAGACGCTGCAGCTCCGCCTCCTGCACACGCACACCCCAAAAAGTTAAGCTTTAAGGGGTTAGTTAAGGGGTACTTAAAGGAATCGTATTATACCACCAGGTGTGAGTGTGATTCCAAGCAGGTTTCAATAACCGGTTGGATTGGACATCTTCCACTTGACATCACAAGTGGAAGATGTCAAGTGGGTCCATTCCAACTGGTTTTTGAAACCACTTGGAATGGCTAATCATGCTCAGACCTGGTGGTATAATAAGTCTCCTTTAAGGGGTCAGTTAAGGGATCAGTTCAGCGGTTGCTGAGGGTTAGTGAGGGTGTTAACTGAGGGGTATTTACCGCCTCGATGCGCTGGGCCTCAGCCTTGAGTTTGGCCTCGTTGACGGCCGCCTCCCCCTGGATCCGAGCCGCCTCAGCCCGGGACAGAGCCTCCGCCTTCGCTGCTCCGGTACTCTCCACCGCAGCACTGTATACACACACAGTGTGTGTATTGAAGACCACAGACATGAATGTGTATGCAGATCACGTCACTGGATACATTAACAGGCTGGTGGAGGGATGCATTCCCACCAAGGCTGTTTTCTCATTTCCAAACCGCAAACCATGGATAAACCCAAACATCAGAAATAAATTATGGGACCAGTGTACCACTTTTAAATAAGGAACAAGAAGGCCAAGTACGATCTCAGGAAGGCCATCAAAACTGCAAAAACGGATTACAAAAACAAACTGGAATCACACTACGAGGGCTCAGACATCAGACGCATGTGGCAAGGACTGTGGGCCATCACTGACTACAAGTGATGTAGTCAGTGATGCCCAAGAGGAGTCCCCAACACCGACCCCTCCCTACCAGACGAGTTGAACTTGTTTTATGCTCGCTTTGACAGGGAGAACTCTGAGCCAACCACCAAAATGTCCAACCATCCTGAGGATTGCATACTGCAACTGACTGAGTCGAGGTCCGTAGAAGCTTCAGGAGGCTTTAGAGGGCTTAGGGTTAGGGAGTTATTTCTATAGAGGCAGAGGGTTAGAGAGTTCTTCCTTTAGAGGCTGAGGGTTAGGCAGTTCTTCCTTTAGATCCTAAGGGTTAGGGAGTTCTTCCTAGGGTTAGGGAACTCCCCAATGCCTCCTTTAAGTCCTTCGTAGGTTTAGGATCCAACGTGGGGCGTGTGTCTCAAAGACCTTTGAGACAGGAACTGCGATTGAGACATATGCCAATCAAGTTCACTTTGCAACACACACAAGGTCTCCCTGGTAACCACAGTAACAAGACTTAGCCAAGCTAACGTAACCACGGCAACAGCCTACCTTAGTGCCTCCAGCTCCAGCAGCTCCTTGCGGGCCCGTTCAGCCTCGGCCTGGTCTGAGATTCGCTGGCGCTCCAGCCTACCACGCGCCTCCTGCTCTAGACGCTCTGCCTCGTGGCTACACACACACACACACACACACACACACACACACACACACACACACACACACACACACACACACACAATCAGTCATTACTCTCTGTATATGCGTGTTTGTATAAATTAAGTTGTTATTCTCTGTATAATTAAATAAAGCTGTGTACAATTAATTAACATTTAGGGCATTTGGCAGACGTATAATAAGTACATTTGTCAAAAGAGACAGCAATATATCGCTGTGGTTATGTTATAATCATAATGTTATTATTCTCATGTATTATTATTATGCCAGGATCAATTAAGTTGTGTCATCATTCCACGTGTCAATAAAGGTTGCTGACCGCGCGGCAGCCTCCTGGGAGTTGGTGGTGATCTCGATGGCCAACTGGACGCTCTTCTGCAGGGCGTCGCGCGTCCGCTGGTCCACCGGCTCCACCGACTGGATGTCCACGCTGCTGATCACCAGACGGTTCTGGGGGAACCGCAGAACCGAGCGCACTGCCAGCTTCTCGTCGAAGCCGAACACCGCCGAGCAGATGATCCGGTTGGAGTTCTGTCCCGGTGGGGGTAAATACAACCACGATATAGATACGCTGGATAGCTTTGATTGTCAATATCATGTGCAATATTATTTTGCTATACCATTACCAACTTTTCCTGTTTTATAGATAAAATACCTTGTAGTACTGGTATTCTATAGCTGTAATAGATAAAATATCTTGTATCGTATATCTATATATATAGAAGTTTCCTGTGAACTCTTAAGAATTCACAGACAAAGTGTAGATAGACAGACAGGTCGTCAGTCAGTCAGTCACAGAGAGACAGACGGAGAGACAGACATACCTTGTGGAAGTCGTCGAACTGCACGGATGCGACGGCTCCGCGGATGCGCGAGGCGATGGCTTTACATGCGTCGCCCACGAAGTCAGGCACTGAGAACAGAGCAGTGGCCTGATTGTGGTCCACCGGGGCCTGGACGTCAAAGTGCCTGAGGTAGGGAGAGCAACATAATGGATCGCATTCATACAGCGCTTTTATCCAAAGTGCTTTACAGTATTGCCTCACATTCACCCATTCATACACCAACGGCGGTGCCAACCATGCAAGGTAACAACCAACACGTCAGGAGCAGTTAGGGTTAGGTGTCCATCCATCAAGAGGACACACACACACACACACACACACACACACACACACACACCCCCCCCCCCCCCGTACCAGTTGTAGGAGAGCTGGAGCTGCAGGCGGGCGTGGTCGGCCGTTTCTATGGTGATGATGTCGGTGAAGAAGTCCGGTCCGAGGAGCAGGCAGACAGCCTTGATGACATTCGGTCTCTTGGGTTTGTCTCCGGACAGAGAGAGCACGGTGAACTGCTCATCTGGACCCAGCATCACCAGCTCTGGACCAAACACCATCCTGGCAACACAATGCACCGCCCATCAACACCACCCTGGCAACACAATAGACCACCCTGGCAACACAACGTACTGCCCGTCAACGGCAACACAATACACCACCCATCAACACCACCCTGGAAACACAATACACCACCCATCAACACCACCCTGGAAACACAATACACCACCCATCAGCACCACCCTGGAAACACAATACACCACCCTGGCAACACCACCCTGACAACACAATAGCCAAGGTTAAACTAAGCTAGACGGGTGGTTTAGCTTGGCTCGGCAAGCTAGGCTAGGTTAGGAGGTTTAGCTAGGCTAGGAGGTTTAGCCAGGCTCGGCAAGCTAGGCTAGGCGGTTTAGCTAGGCTAGGCTAGGAGGTTTAGCTAGGCTCGGCAAGCTAGGCTAGGAGGTTTAACTGGTTCTAGGCGACTACCTGGCCTTCTTCTCGCGGTAGTCGTAGACCTGCACGGCGGCGTTGTGGGGCACGCGGTACGAGACTACGCGGGTGCGGTCGCGGGCGGGCGTGTCATCAGCGGTGGAGCGGTCCGAGCGATGGGTCAGGGGGTCGCGCGCCCCCGCCAGCAGCTTCTCCACGTTGGGGGGGAGGTCCTTCTCCCACAGCTCCTCGTCATGGCTCAGCATGTAGGTGTGGCCCATGACAGCGCGCACCTACAGACCCACACACACAGTACGACCAGTACACTCAATATAACTCTTAGAACCAGTGCAACCAGTATAACCAGTGTAACCATCGCCTACCTTCCCCGTCTTGATGTCGCGGACGTACAGCCCCTCGTTCTCGTCCAATGGGATCGCCTGCCGCCTCACCATCACCTCCACCGTTACCGGGGGAACGTACTCGATGGGCCCGCGGAGCATCCAGCGGTCGCCGGGCCGACGGGCGGTCTTGGAGCGCTTGGCCCTCTGCGCCTCCTCCTGCTCCTCGTCCTCCTGGGGGAGGCAGAGGGGGCGAGAGAGGAGGTGGGAGAGACAGGTTAGCGAGGCGATGCTCTGGGCAGGCGAGGCGGGAGCGGGAGGGAGGAGGGGGGGAGAAGCAAGCGGGAGCTGTGGGGGAGGAGGAGGAAGAAGGATGCAACTGAGGAGAATGGAGGAAGGAAACGAGAGAGAAGGAAGGAGGTGGTGAGGGGAGGTGAGGAAGAGAGGGAGAAAGGGAAGTAACAGGTTAGTTAGGAGGAAACGGGAAGAAATAGGGGAAGCTGAAGCAAAGCTCTGAAATAGCTTAGAATTTAGCATTAGCACTAGCTATGCTGGATTAGTGTTACCAGCTAGCTAGAGCTGGTCTGTTTAGTTATCGTAGGCCATGCTAGGCTAGTGGGTTTAGCTAGTCTATGCAAGGATAGGCATCTAGGCTGGGTGGTTTAGCGAGGTGGCTAGGCTAGGTGGTTTAGCTAGGCTAGGTGGTTTAACTAGGCTAGGTGTTTTAGCTAAGCTAGGCTATGTAGCTTAGCTATGCTTTATGATTTGTGGTTTAGCAAGGCTAGGCAAGGCTAAATGGTTTAGCTAGGCTAGGTGGTTTAACTGTTCTATGCTAGGTGGTTTAGCTATGCCATTGTAGGTGGTTTAGCTAGGCTAGGCTAAGTGTTTTAGCTAGGCTAGGTCACTTAGCTATGCAAGGCTATGCTTTATGGTTGGCGGTTTAGCAAGTCTAGGCTAGGCTCACCTCTTCGGAGTCATGGAAGGTCTCCACGGCGCGCAGCACCAGGCCCTCGTCCTCGGACAGGATGTAGACGTCCTGGATCCCTGCCTCCAGACACTCCCCCGGGCGCAGGAAGAAGGAACGCTCCCCCTGCAGGAGGGGAGGGGAACAGGTGGCGTTCGAGGTACATCCTTCCATCCAGGGTGGGGAGGTGGGTGGATGAGGAGGAGGAGGGTGGTGGTTACCTTGACGACCCGCTTGTGGCCCAGCTGCGGTTTGCCGTCGGCGCCGACCGGGTCCAGGATCACGCAGTACTGCCGGCTGCCCAGCGTGGTGACGTCCACCACGCCCACCACCTCCTCTGCCACCGCCGGGATGTGGGCCTCACGGTCGGCCAGCGTCACCAGCCACTCCTCACCTGTGCGGCGGTCCCGCCCCCCCGCATCCTTGAAGGGCCGCAGCGCGCGCACATGGAGCGCCCGCTGAGAGAGGAGGAGGGGCCAGTGGGGGAGGAGCCAGGGGAGGGGGAGGAACCAGAGGAGGGGGAGAATAATAATGAACTACTAATTAACCGAGCATGAGGTGTGTACAGAGAAATCTCAGCCCTCTGTCTTTTTGCACAGACCTCCCTGGGGAAGTCTTTTATTATATGGCTGATTTATTTATTTGTTTTATTTATTTATTACATGGTTTTATTGTATGCATTCAAAAAAATAGAGCAGTTCAAACTGTTCCTGCGCTGTTATTTTTCACTTCGCGGTTTCAATATTTATATTTATAAACTCTCAAAGTTCATTTGGTGCCTTTCGCGCACCGGCAAAAATGACAATGAAGTCAAAGTTTGTAGTCCGGATGGAAATTTACGGGCCGCTGGTCTGGATACGTGATCTCCGGACCGCACAGGAGCACAAAGTAAAAGGAGACACAGACCGACCAGGGAGCCTGCTAGCTATAACCGGCTTGGTGTGTTGCCGTGGCAGTGCGGTAACCGGGTGACAACAGCGCTTGTAGTGTGTGCGTGCGTGCGTGCGTGTGTGTGCACGTGAGGTAGGCAGGAGGACAGACCTTGTCGGTCAGGATGAAGGCGTGGACGATGTCGACCACTTCCTCGTGGGCTCCTGGGAGATACGCCCCCACCTTCCGAACCATCCACTCCTCACCTGACAGGTGAGGGGGGGCAGAGAGTGGGTGAGTGAGTGACTGTGTGAGGAGTTAGTGACTGTGTGTGTGCGTGTATGTACCTGTCACTCGATGCACGCCCCCCCGGTCCACGCCCTCCTTGCGGGCTCGGAGGCGGATGGCCTGGTTCTCCCCGATCACCGTGGCCTTGACCGTCTCCAGGACAACCACCTCCTTCATGGGGATGTAGGTCCCTAGCAACCGCCACACACACACACACCACACACACACACACACACACACACACACCACACACCACCACACACACACAGCACACACACACACACACACACACACACACACACACACACACACACACACACACACACACACACACACACACACACACACACCACACACACACACACACCACACACACACACACACACACACACGAGATGAGGCAGGAAACTGTCCTACTGGTGTAGTTCTAATGTTCACCTCTAGGAGGCAGGAGTACAGACCAAGTGATGTTATTCTAATGTGGGGCAGTACTAGAGAGAACCATAGACGCTTAGATAGGGTCTCCTTACGTCAAGTCAAATCACATTCAAAATGGTTTTCTAGTCTGTGTGCTATAGCATTAGTCTAGTTAAGTCCGTAAGGATGATTGACTACATACTACCTGCTGCAAGTTGCCCTTTAATAATAAATAATACATTACCAAAAATATATATATATATAAAAACAAATATATAAAACATCATTATAAAGCATCTGATAAATGACTCACTCGTAGCGGCGTGTGTGTGGCATGTGTGTGTGCGTGGCATGTGTGTGTGCGTGTGGCGTCTGCGACCTACCAGGTCCCTCAAACAGCCACTCGTCTCCCGCCACCCTCTTCTCTCCTCCAACCGTGTCATCGAAGTCCAGCAGCGCCTGCAGCCTCAGAGCCGTGTCGGGGTAGACAATGACCAGGGGAGTGACTTCCTGTTGGGGGGGAGGGGCATGTGTTGAGGGGGGAGAGGGTGTGTGTGTATGTGTATGTGTATGTGTGTGTGTGTGTGTGTGTGTTTCTACCTGCTGGGTCTCCTCCCCGGGGTACAGGGGGAAAGGGTCCTGGGTCAGGCGGATCTCCAGGTCCGCATGGCGGAGCTTGGCCTGCCCTGATAGGTCGAACAGCACCAGTCCTTGGTCGTCGCGGGTGATGGGGTTAGCGATGACGCAGTAGTGGCGTGGGGGCACCATGATCATACGGACCGGAGGGAAGAGCACTCTGGGAAAACAAAACTGACCTTTAACCCCTTGGGTCACCTGCTCAGGTCAGGTGACCCTGCTGAACAGACAGCAGGTGTGCACACAATAACTGCACGTTGATAATTAACTTGATGCATCGTCTGGGAGGAAGTGATCAGCCACTAACTTCCCGTGCTCAAGCCCACTTCCTCCCCATCTATCACACTGTTCGACCAGCAGCAGAAATCTTTTTTTTTTTTTTACATGCTCAGTTTCTAATGATTGATGATTGAACTACGGCTTCATCTAGAGCATAATGGATTAGTTAACTTAGCTATGCTAGCATGACGGGTGAGTTAACCCATCATGATGGGTTAGCCATTTAACCATACGTGGCTGCTCCCTAGCAATACACAGTAAGCTGAGTTTTTGAGACATTTGTATTTTTTTTAAAGCTTTGTTTTCAGTGACCCGAAACATAATTTTGGTGTGGATGACGAGAGGCCAAAACGCTGAGAATAATGCTACATTTTTAGAAATACCCATACACATGTGGACGAGGCCTCAATACACAGACAGACGGACAGACAGGCAGACTGACAGACAGACAGATAAATTATTCTGTACCGTTCATTGTCCTGCCGGATGTAGGTCAGCGGTCCGACCTCCACGCGGGCGATGTTGGTGTTCTGGTCCAGGACGTGGATGTAGTGGTGGGGCGGGATCCGGATGATTGACGTTTCCCCCATGATACTGAGACCATCGACCTCCTGCCCTCTATTTAATCCTTTCTTCGACATCTGAAGACAGAGGAGTTCATAAGCGAACTGTTAAATATGGGTTAACTATGTTCATAACATGTAATGAACCTGTTAAAAACTATGTTAACGAACTAGTTAATCATTAGTTAATCATAAGTCACGACTGTTGACTACTGCTTCATACTCCTGTTCCTGCAAAAATCATGTTGGTTTCCAATGATTACTTTGAGAACATTCTGACCTCTCACTCACCCACACACACACACACAGAGGAACACGCCCCAACATTGACATTCTTACCTTTAGACACGTTTTCACTCAGTATAGAAGTGAGCTTTGTGCCTTTTGTTCTCGCTACACAGATTACCCTTGCCTTAACTGAAACCAGAGGAGCAGGTGAGCTATCAGGCTATACACACACACACACACCCTTACTGAGCTCTGCACTCACGCCATCACCACACCCACCCACCTGCCTATAGCATGAAAAACATGGCTGCCTGTCACCACGGCGACCTAATCCCTCCTCTGCCTCTTCTTACCCAGCCAGCTTCGCAAGCTCTGTGTCAATAAAGTACAGAGCGTTCAACCAGGAAGAATGCTGCCCCGTGACACGTCTCCAAAACACAGGGAGGTCATCAACACAACCCAGAGCAGTACAGTACAGAGTGTATAGTATCATAGACTCCATCCCTGTGCCTATTGGGATGTGTTGCAGGAGCTCGCTCTCTCTGCAGTGGGCTACTGATATTGTCAGGACGAATCAAAATCATGTGTGTAAGTGAAACCCAGGTCGAATTGGAAAACAACCAAATTTGGGGGCTGGGAGTTCTCGGAAAGGGGGTGGAGGATGGATGATAAATCAGTGGCATATTATTGATGCCAGTGCTTCCTCTGTTGCGCATAATCACACACACACACACACAAAAGTTGGAACAGTTCCAGTAGGCCACTTCATTTCCTGACTGTTAAATGTCAAATGCTGAATCATAAGTCCGTCTGAGCTATTTCAAAATTGTTTTGGGGGATTTTAGGGCAGCGCGTTGTTTTTTGTACGCTTTGGAGAGTCGTGTGTCATTTGCAGACGACCCCTCAGATACGTGTAGGAAGTGGAAACAGCTGCGTCAGTGGAGCCGAGGCTGCCATGAATGCTTAGGGAGCAGCTCCCAATAACTTATGGATGTCTAAATATAATACATACATAAATGCAATCTAAACATCCACATGCGTTTCTACCCCGCCCTGTTTCCAAGCGGACTACCGACTTTACCTTAAGCTACTTTTGTGGGATAATTGTGATGTTTGACATAATATATCTGCACAATTGGGAAAGAAGCGACACCTAGAGCTGCCGCAATAAGACCCCCCGGGGGGAGAGCGCGTTCTTACCGTGAGTGGTCGCAGATGAACCGAGACGATCCAGGAAGAACCGAGATCTGCGGAGTCAGTTCAGTTCAGTTCAGTCCAGGGGCGGGGGGAGGGGGGGTGGGGGGAGTGTCTATTACTGGCGTTGTTTCAGAGTCAGTGACGCCGTTTACCGGAACGCACAGCCCCACAGTCTGCGGAGCTCCGATTGAAAAAAAACAAAACTGCAGCCTGCTAACGATCATTACGGTAGTCGTCAATTACGGTAATTGATGATCAATTAGTTGAGCCACGCCCACTCCTCTCAAAATACGTGGTGTGAGGAAAATGTGTTCACGTGGTCCTGTGATCTTGTCAACAACCTCTGATAATACCGATCATTCATGTCGATCATTGATGTTGATTACTGAAGGCTGATTATCAGTTTACTTTACTTTGCTAAACAATTTGACACTTTTGAGACAGTCATCTCAGATCACGTTGAGCCGCGTTCATCAGCGGTTGTGATGACGTCATTAACCCGCGGCTATGACGTCATCGGTCCGCGGGAAAGCCCCAGAGTCGTGACGCCAATTTAAAGTTGAGAACGCAAAAGGAGGCCATGTTTACCAGTTCTACCCTCTCGATCATCAATTATTGATGAAACTCGAGTCGGCTTTATGGCTTTATCAGCAACACAGTCCTGATTATAGGTAGGAACATGACAGCAATAATATCACATGGTGTAACCTTTCCATCTATTTATTTCTGCCGTTACCACAGTACGCAACAATGATTGACAAAAGTAAATGCTGTGCTATACTGTTTCGTGTTTTATACTTCATACCAACACGAAAACAACGAAAACAACCAACACACTCTGGAGCAAAACAAGAAAGTAGGAGCAGCAAGGTTCAACAAACAAAACAGGATATCTGTATGCTACAATAATATATCTCATTGTTCTATCACGGGAGGTCAAAGGTCCAAGTCCTCCTCGGTAGGGCGAGAACAATCTTGTGGTCTCGCTGGTGGTGTCTGTGGGGGGGTGGGGGGGGAGGGGTGTAGCTGGTGGTTCAGGGGTGTCCGGGGTGTCCGCTGGTGGGTGTTGCAGTGTCGCTGGTGGTGTCGGGGTGTAGCTGGTGGTGTTGCAGTGTCGCTGGTGGTGTCGGGGTGTCGCTGGTGGTGTCGGGTGTAGCTGGTGGTGTTGCAGTGTCGCTGGTGGTGTCAGTGTGTAGCTGGTGGTGTCAGGGTGTAACTGGGCAGAGCAGCAGGCGGAGGGCGCCCCTGCAGATTAGGATGAACCAGTAGACCTGCAGGCCCATCAGGAGGCCTGCTCCCAGGTTGCAGGGCCAGGGCACCTCCAGAGGCACAAGGTACAGCGGCACAGACGAGTACCTGCAGAACACAGTAGAGGGCGCTGTGGTCAACACAGAACCACTGCAAACACACCTAAAGGTTCCCCCCTTCATAAAAGTGGTCCCAAAACCACATTTAGGGTGTGGTGGGATACCTTCCTGAATTATGTAGTAAAAGGTTAAAAAAAGTGGGGGTGTGGCTTTGAGTCTCCCATGCCTTTAAGGTGTAGTACAGGTAGGGGGTGGGGGCCTGACCTGGCTGTAGAATGTACTTACAGGTTAGGGGGGCAGGGCCTACCTGCTGTACGTATAATAGAGGTATTGGGTGGGGCATAACTGCTTGCCAGGATGGTAACAGAGGCTAGGGGCGTGGGGCCCTACCCTGCTGTAGGTATAGTACAGGTAGGGGGGCCGGGGCTTACCTGCTGTAAGTGTAGTACAGGTAGGGGAAGAGCAGAACGCGACAGCAGAAGAAGACAACTATTACGAGGGCTCCGTTGAGCTTGTGGAGGAGTGTCTTCTGCTGGTGGAACTGAAGAAAGAGAGGGGAGGTTTCCCGTGATACTGAGATGACAGACGGACGTTATTAACATGTGAGAAGAGGAGGCCAGTGGTACCTGTATCAGAACTTTCCCCAGACAGATGAAGGGTGTGCTGAGCTCAGCTAGGAAGAGCACACCCTGGAAATAATCTCCCCTCCCCTGCCTAAAGAACTGAGAGAGAGAGAGAGAGAGAGAGAGAGAGAGAGAGAGAGAGAGAGAGAGAGAGAGAGAGAGAGAGAGAGAGAGAGAGAGAGAGAGAGAGAGAGAGAGAGAGAGAGAGAGAGAGAGAGAGAGAGAGAGAGAGAGAGAGAGAGAGAGAGAGAGAGAGAGAGAGAGAGAGAGAGAGAGAGAGAGAGAGAGAGAGAGATTATGTATACATACACATTATTATGGATGTGTGTGTTTGGTGGCTGGCATGATTGGCCTCTCCTGGCCCAGTTATTCTGGGGGGGGTGGGGCTACAGCCTCACCTGGCCCAGTTAGAGTCTGGTGGGGCGACAAGCCTGTGGTGCATTGGCTAATCGGTGCACCATAGGTTAAGTCAGCTACCAGTACACACACACACTCAGGGAGCGCTAGCATGCTAGCTGGTCCATCTGCTCTGTCATATTTCTTTACCTGCAACCTTTGCAATAAATCTGACTTTCAACACCACTATGGCCTGTGTCCTTGGAGGAGCCCTGAACTAAGCCACTTTACATGGCATTAGCCCTGCTACAATTATATAGTAATATACTGTATATAGTCAAATATGTATAGAAATATATCATACACATATATATATATATATATATCTACACACATATATATGACATTATTCAACTATTATATCAAGATTTGTAAAAAAAAACCACATATATATATACTGTATATGCTAATGCTAGAATTGTGAAGTGGTTGCCGTGGTTACCAGGGAGGCAGGGCAGCAGGCCAGCACCATGAAGAGGTGATGGAGGACCAGGAGCAGCTCGTGGCGCAGATAGCCCCCCACCCCCACCCCCTCCGTGTGACCTTTGACCTGTCGCCTGTGCCTGTAGCAGAGGAACATTGCGTATATGTCGAACACAAAGTAGGGGGTCCCAAAGAGAACGTAGACATCCGTCAGCCAGTGTCTGGAGAGAGAGAGAGAGAGAGAGAGACAGAGAGACAGAGGAAGGATCATTTCCCTGGCAAACTCAATTTGACTAACAAATGGCCGCCTTACTGCAGCTATGAACCCTGGGTAATTCATCACACCCTTCCTAGCCCATAGCCCCCTCCCTCTGGTCTGGAGAGAATAACCAGATTACATTAAAGTAGATTAGCCAGTGCACGCTTGCACACACACACACACACAGCTAATAGCAACAACCTAATACAAACACACATGAACACACACAAATAAACTTAAGGTGTTCAGAACTCACCTGTCCATCATGATGTCCTGACAGGAAGTGACGACGACAAGGCCAGCGGAGGACGCCATGATGGCCTGAACCCCTGACACCGCCCTGAATATACAGACATTATATATACAGTGTGTATATATATATATAGTGTGTGTATATCTATATTGTGTGTGTGTGTGTGTGTGTGTGTGTGTGTGTGTGTGTGTGTGTGTGTGTTACCGTGCCGATGCAGTGGTAGCATCTCCATGGTTACAGCCAAGCTGTGTGAGCGTTCGCTGGAAGAAGAAGAAAAGTCCAGGAAAGAAGAGACATCCCCCCACAACGAGACACCACCTGTCTGTCTGACTGTCCATACCCGTCTCTCTCCCTCTGGCTGTCTCTCTACTTTGGTCTCTCAGTCCATGCTTCTTTCCTTCTAATCTACTGGCCAATGAGGGCCATTGGTAAGCTTCCAGGCCTTGTGCATTCTGATTGGCTGTTTGGTGGTTAGGGCGGGGCTGGGCAGGCTTGGCTTTGATGTAAATACCTGCCAGCTGGCAGACCTGTCAGAATTATCGAGAGACAGACATACAGACATACAGACATACAGACATACAGACATACAGACATACAGACATACAGACAGACAGACAGGCAGACAGGCAGACAGACAGACAGACAGAGAGACAGAGAGACAGAGATAGAAGCACACAGACAGGTTGTGTTGTGTGCATAGACATAAACTAGCAAACTACAATTCGCTAGCATCATAAACTAGCTAACTTCCATTAGCATTTTACAGACATTAACAATGAAAACAGACAAGTCGGGTTAAAGATTCCAGTGTCTAGTTTTATTCATGGTCCACCTACTTTAAATTCTAACATCATTTTTTAAGAAATTCAAGTATTTGTTGGGAACACAAGTCAAAAATCCTGTTGCTAAAACGTTATGACAAAACAACATTGGTTTCATATTCATAAAAGACAAAATATCAAGTGGGTTCTTTTTCAGACCCGAGAAGAGGAAAAAAAACTGACGTTGAGATAAGCAACAGTTTAGTTTGCTGAATATGATGCAAATTCTAAACAACCAATAGTTCAGATGACGTAACTTCTAGATAACTGATAGATTAGATGTTAGATGTTGACATCAAAATATCAGTAGTTTGTTGGATGTTGACGTCAAAATAATCGGTAGTTTAGGCGTGATGTTGGCGGCTAAAGATCGGTAGTTTAGACGTGAAGTTGACGTCTAAAGATCTATAGTTTAGATGTGATGCTGGCATCTAAAGATCGGTAGTTCAGATGTAATGTTGGCGTCTAAAGATCGGTAGTTTAGACGGGAAGCTGCCGTCTAAAGACCGGTAGTTTGTTGGATGTGAGATAACGATAGTTAGCATGATGTTGGCTCTGAGCTGTGGGGGGGAGCAGGCAGGAGTGATTTCATGTGTCACGTAATATTGTGATATCATACGGTGATGTCATTATGCCTAACATAGCTAATGTGTATTTGGGGGGGGGCGGTATGCCGTCATCAAAAGGCGCGCTACAAACAACTACCAATTCAAAATCAAAACGGAAACAAAACGGATCACATCAAACATGAAACTGGGTCCAGAGTAAAATAATCTCCTAAAATGATGAATAATTAAATAAAAAGGACCACAACATGGATGATATTTTCAATGTGGACAACCACTGCTCCAGGGGTGGGTGGTGGGGGGGGTAGAGGTATACACATGCAGCTATACAGAGGCTTCAGTCCCTACAGTGTGTCCTAGTGGTGGGTGGGCAAAATACAGCCTATGTTCAAGCTCAACAGTAGGAGGCTCTGTGATCCCACCCAGGGAAATCAGGGGTTAGAGGTCGGTGATTAGGTGGGTCTTGGGGGAGGAATACAAAAGGCTAGAAATACACTGCGGATACAAGCCAAGACGATTCGAGAGCCAAGAGAAATCCTCCTTTTGACAGACTGGTCCGTCTAGACCGCAGATTCCTGGCCTGTGGTGGTCTCAGGGGTTGGGGGGGTCTAGGGGACCTGCAGTGGTCTTGGGGGGGGGGGGGGGTCTGTAGGTGAGCCCCTCCCTACCTGCTTCTACACATGTCACATGCACACCGGGGGTTCGTTTTGAGGTAAGGTGCACGCGCGCACTGACACAAGCGCGCACGCACGCACGCACACACACACACTTCAGACAGCCAATAAATTAAGAAATAAAAGATGAAAGCATGATCTACGGAGACCCGTCCCTCTCCACGTTAAGCCACGCCCTCCCTCCCTCCCTCCCCGCTTAGCAGCTCCCAACCAATCAGGCTGGGCGTGGCTGAAAAAAGTGGACGTCTCCACTCAGCAGGAAAACAGGGAGGACCTCTGGTAGCTTAGCCTAGCTTAGCGGGGGGTGGGGGTGGGGGGGGGGGGGGGGAAGAGCCGGCATCTGGGTAGCACTAGCATTGGCATTAGCGCTAGCGTCTCCAAGGCAATGTTCAGACGAGCGGAAAAACGTTCCAAGACCACGTTCCACAATTCCACCTGCTCGTCTTTCTGTCATGTCCGTCAAGAGAGGGGGGGGTTGGCGGGGTACATGAAGGGGGAGGAGCATGGTGGCGTTCTGCTACATGGGGTGGCTAACACAGTGCTGCGTGTGGGCGTGCGCATGCCGCGCTTCCTGTCCTCAGAGGAGGTGAGGTGAGGGGGGGGAGGGGGGCGGAGATGAGGAGGAGCAGGCGCCTCCTGGGTCCTTGTGCCCCTCCTGTCGGAATGACTTCAACACCACAAACACTCTACAGTTTAAACATGAGGAGGAGGAGCTTCCAGGAGGAACAGGGGGACCTCCTTACAGGTATACACGTGTGTGTGTGTGTGTGTGTGTGTGTGTTCTTTCCAGTGTCAGTCTGTTTCCCAGAAGCCGGCACCTCCTCATCTCTCCTCCTTCCGCGACACCTTGGAGGAGTGCCATGCTGTCGACCTACACACACACACACACACACACACACACACACACACACACACACACACACACACACACACACACACACACACACACACACACACACACACACACACACACACACACACACACACACACACACACACACACACACACACGTTGCAGCCAACAGGCTAACCAGGTAACAGGCTAACCAGGCAACAAGCTAACCGGATAGCCAGCTAAGCGGCTAACAAGCTAACAGGTTAACCAGCGTGTGTATCTCCAGGGTGATGGTAGTGTTCCTCACCTGATGAAGGTCTTGAATGCGGCACTCTGGGGGTTGATGCAGAGCGGCACTCTCTTCCCCTGCTGGTGCTCCGTGATGAACCGGTGGATCAGCTCTGCAGACCACAGGGGAAGGCTGTTAGCCACAGCTAGGCTACAAGCTAACCGCAAGGCTAGGGCACCAGCTAGCTGCCATGTTTATTTTGCAGGGATGCCGAGTTAGCTATAAGCTCATCTCCATCCGTTGTCCTCAGGGCAGGAAATGCACATACCACACATCAAATATTATACATATGTATTATGGAAATGTATAATATATATGAAGTAGTACTGTCTCTGATATTTATTGGTCATGTGAGCACCCTGCTGAGCTGCCCAGACTGAGAAGTTCATGTTGTGAACCAAAACTGTATATGACAGCACCCCCTAGTGGAGGCCCTTGGAGGCCTCGTCGTGCACATAATACATCATTTTACAAATTGATGGAGTGAAGTGAAGTTGGGATGAGCCAGCGCAGGATCTTGCAAAGTAAACGAACGTCGGACATAAAAAAGATGTTTCATATTTTTGTAAAATAGTGCATTGGTGGTATATTAGATTTTGTATCCATTACTTTCATTGTTTGTATGTATAGACTATGGATAGGTTGCACTGTTGTGATCTAACTGCTCGCTAGCTGCTAGTTAAGTGCTGGGTTGCAGCGGTGCGTTACCTTTGCCCTGCCAGACAGACAGCAGGCTGTTCTCGTAGCTGTGGCTGAAGGGGCGCTCGGCGGGGGGCTCGAAGTCGCGGGTGTAGACGCGCCCGCTGGGCACCGAGTAGCAGCACTGGCACATGCAGGTGTGGTAGCGCAGGCGACCCTCGTCCAGGTAGGGGTGGGAGAGGGCGTCGCTGCCGGAGATGCGCTTAGCCTACAAAAATGTGTCAAAATGTACATGTAACAAAATATATATAGAAAGGTAGGACACCGGTAAAGTACAGGTAGAGGTGAGGTACAGGTGAAGGTGAGGTACAGGTGAAGTGGAGGTGAGGTACAGGTGAAGGTGAGGTACAGGTGAAGTGGAGGTGAGGTACAGGTGAGGTACAGGTGAAGTGGAGTTGAGGTACAGGTGAAGTGTAGGTGGAGGTGAGGTATAGGTGAACTGGAGGTGAGGTCCAGGTGAAGCAGAGGTGAGGTGCAGGTGAAGTAGAGGTATATGTGAACTGGAGGTGAGGTCCAGGTGAAGCAGAGGTGAGGTACAGGTGAAGTGGAGGTGAGGTACAGGTGAGGTACAGGTGGAGGTGAAGTAGCGGTGAGGTACAGGTGGAGGTGAGGTACAGGTGAAGTGGAAGTGAGGTACCGGTGAGGTACAGGTGAAGTTAGCGGTGAGGTACAGGTGGAGGTGAGGTACAGGTGAAGTAGAGGTGAGGTACAGGTGAGGTGGAGGTGAGGTACAGGGGAAGTGGAAGAGAGGTACAGGTGAAGTGGAAGTGAGGTACAGGTGAAGTGGAAGTGAGGTACAGGTGAAGTAGAGGTGAGGTACAGGTGAAGTGGAAGTGAGGTACAGGTGAAGTACAGGTGAGGTACAGGTGAAAGGGCTCACCGGATCGAAGACCAGCATGCGGCAGAGCAGGTGCACAGCCTCGTGTGTGGCGGCATCCGACAGCATGTAGAGCACCGACAGGGAGGGCTGAGGTCAGGAGGAAAGGTCAGAGGTCAGTGGTCAGAAAGTTGTTTTCTCTTGTGCCCAGCCTGGCCGAGAGCCAACACGGCTCCATTTCAAATCGCGTTTCCTAATGCTCCTTAGCAGACTAGCAATGACTCTGTATTACCAAAGGCCTTGTTATCATCATCACTGGCCAGGTAAAATAAGCACAATGCAATGCAAGTTATAGTAAGTGACTGTGGGGACGTACGGGTTTGTGGGGACCTCTCAGGATGTGAGCCCGGGCGCCCTCGCAGGCCGAGGCCATGGCAGAGAGAGGCGGCGTTCCCAGGAGATCCGTGATAAGGTCCAACTGGAACAGGAAACACGGTTAGGTTCCAACTTCTTCATTTTCAGCAGAAAAAGAAGTTCCTCAAATGCATCAGGTCCAATGTGGCATTGATGTAATAAACATGTACAGTAGTATCAAATTTGTTGTTAGCATAAATAGCTGCATTAAATGTCTTATTAGCATACCTTGGTCTCAACATTAAATCAAGGTATTTTAGCGATATTAAATCTTGTAAGCATACTTACTGATTTTAAAGTTTT
This sequence comes from Coryphaenoides rupestris, assembly GCA_002895965.2. Classification (NCBI taxonomy): domain Eukaryota; kingdom Metazoa; phylum Chordata; class Actinopteri; order Gadiformes; family Macrouridae; genus Coryphaenoides; species Coryphaenoides rupestris. Next base: position 73,086 of record PIJE02000329.1, read on the forward strand.
ATACAAAAGGTGTGTAGCTTGGCCTCAACGTAATATCAAAGTACAGTATAAACTGTATACGCAGGATGTTAGCTTAGCATGTACCTGCTGGATGGGGCTCTGGGCCTGGAAGAGGATGCGTCGGCCCAGCAGCTCGGCGAAGATGCAGCCCACCGACCAGACGTCGATGGCGGAGCCATAGTGGCGGCTGCCCATCAGCACCTCCGGGGCACGGTAGTACTGGGTCACCACCTCCTGGGTCATGTGGCGCGAGGGGTCGGGCTCCTCCACGCGGGCCAGGCCGAAGTCACAAATCTGGGGAGAGTCGTCACAGACGTAGCCGCTGAGCAACATAACATCTCGGCTGATCAATGCATCCTCCAAGCAGCTAACTTGCTCAAGGTAGCAGCTAACTAGCTCAAGGTAGTAGCTAACTAGCTCAAGGTAGTAGCGAACCAACTAACAGTAGCAGCTAACCAGCTCAACCTGAGCTTAAACTGATTTATTCACAGACTAGAGGCATCAAAGAAATACATTTATTCAACTCGATGATCTTTAATTAACATAAGGACCCAGCAGCGGGTGACCTAAAAAAACCCAGGGTTGGTAAACAACATAAAACACAGGGTGATTTTTAACCAGTTGGTTGCCAGGTTGGGTTACCTTGAGCAGACAGTTAGAGTTGACCAGCAGGTTGCCAGGTTTGATGTCTCTGTGAAGGATCCCAGCAGAGTGCAGGTACTTGAGCCCTGGGCAGCAAAGGGGGGGGGGGGGGTTGAGTTAGTATGAGACGAATAATAATATTATCAGTACTACAATACTCAAGGTGGTGGGAGGAGCAAGGAGATGGGGAGTGGGGCTAAGGGGAGGTGGGTGGAGCTAGGAGGAGGCTTACCTCGCAGGATCTGGTAGAGGAAAACCTTGATGTGGTCGGTGGTGAGTGGCTGAGGAGACACGATGACCTTGTGGAGGTCGCTCTGCATCAGCTCTGTGATCACATATCTAACACACAGTCAAGGTACACACACTAGGTGGCGCTACACCATGCAAGGCAATAGCTAACTTGGGTTAGACGTCTTAATCCTCGACGAGCCAGGGATTGAACCAGCAACCTTCCAGTTGCCAGACAAGTTGTTTGACATTCGTGAATTCTATTACTAAAAGCACCCAGTGTACACCGGGCTTCCCCAGCTGAGCAGAAATACTTTTTTTCCCAAAAAGCAACGACTAGCAACTAATCAAGGACATTCCTACTACACACACCCAACACACTCAGACATCAGTACGACTACATGCACGCACGCACACGCACGCACACACACACACGACGACGACGACACACACACGACGACACACTCTCTCACAGAGAGCGGGCATGCAAGGTCAGCATGTAGAGGGAGAGAGAGCCAGATGTGCATGGTCAGCATGTGTAGAGAGAGAGAGAGGGCGTGCGGCAAGGTAGTAAAGGATACATCTCCTCGAAGCAGTCGATCTGTGGAGGTTGCAGGATGTCCAGGGCTGACAGAACCTGAGGAGACAAGAGATCTGCTGAAACTACAGCTCCCGTGCTCCCACGCTGCTGGGGTCACGGTCGGGTAATGTTGGGGTCAGGCGGGGTAATGCTGGGGTAATGTAAGGACTTACGTTGTCGTGCTTGAAGAAGCAGAGCATGCGGAGCTCCCTGAAGACCCTCTTGCACGACACCAGGTTCTGGAACACGTTGGGCATCTTCTTCAGCGCCACCTTTCGGCCGTCGCGGGGATCCGTGACCGACCTGGTAGAGCAGAACAGACACGTTTACCATGTTGGCTCCGTGGGGACATGGTGCTTTGTGTACAGGGCTCCAGCAATCAACCGCTGGTTCTGTTAGGATGGTGAACATGTCGTTTGACTCAATCACTGGAACACAAACACAATCACGAGAGTAAAATAACGAAAAACTAGTTTACCAGACAACACCGAAGGCGCCATAGCCGATGGGCCGATCTGGCTCCATTTCCGCCGGGCTTGGCACCTCGCTGGCCGGGTTACTGTAGGGCTGCGGTACCGCTGCCCCGCCGCCGCCCGCGCTCCCTCCCAGGGAGGTCGGGTGGCGAGGCGTCCCCGCCGGGGCCGTGGGTCCGGTCAGGCACGGCGTGGCGCTCAGGCCCGTAGACGGGGTTCCGGAAGACGTGTTGACGCAGAAGTACTTGTGGCCCAGCTCGGAGCCCGGGAACAGGTTGCCACAGACCGCCTGTCGGCCTGCCCCGTGGAAGGCCATGCTCCTGTACCTCCCCCCCCCACCCCCGAACTCGGCTCCTCTTCGCACCGACGACACCGACCTTTTTCCCGGCTATTGGCGAACACTGCAACCGATGTGGTCCACGTACATGGCGGTGTTGATTAGTTGTGTTTGCATGCGGCGCAAAGGTCGGACGTGAAGCGGCCAAGCATAGTTCACACCTCGATGTCAACCGATTCACGGGGGGAATAAAGGGAAGCGCGGTGGCGGTGGACAACACTTGGTAGTTTGTTGTTGGCTCAAATTAAAACAGATTAAATCTATTGGATTAACCAGGCGGCGGCTGCTGCTGCTGCTCCCGACTAAACACTGTTTAGTTCAGTCACTCGGACCAACTTTGATTTAGTTAAACATAAAAAAAATAAAACAATAATAATAATCCGTGTGTTGTTGTGATCGTGTGTTGTCTGCGGTGTTAGCCCCCCCGAGCCCGCTGCTATGATGCTAACCAGCTGTTCCAGCTAGCACGGGAGCTAAGCCGTTAGCCGTGACCCATATAGCCGCCGCCGCTAGCCGCTAGCCGCGTACCGTGACCTATATATCCACAAAGTGTCTCCCTGGCACGACCCGCACCACCCGGACATCAGACACCAGGGATCGTTCCGTCGAGGGGGCAACGGCGCCGAACAAAAAAAAAAGATTTTGATGAGCGAAACGGGGGAGGGGGAGAAAAAAGAGAGAAAGTTTCCCCAGCTGGTGGATAATCCCGCGGATAGCCGGACTGTTAGCCCGCCTGCTAACAGCTTTGATCCGGTTAGCGCTAGCGCGGCTAACTAGCTGGCCTCCATGTCGTAATGCCCGCTGGAAGTCAGGCTTCCTTCGAAACGAAGTACGCCGAAAGCACGTCCGTTTAATCCCGGGTGGATGTGGACCAGAGGAGCGGACATGGGGGAGGTTGGGGTGGGGGGGGGGGGGTGGTGTGTGGGGTGGTTAGACGCGCCGGGTGTGGAGCGCTAGACGGGCCGAGGGTGGAGTGTGGAGCGCTGGATGGCCGGGCATGGAGAGCGACGGGAGGCTGGAGGAGGAGGAGGAGTTGACCCGGGTGGGGGAGGGTTGCTGTGGTAAACAAGCAGGCCACAACAATCAGTATTACTCAGTTAATTGGATGAATTACCTACTTTGATATATACTGTATATCTACAGATATAAATCTATATATATGTATATATAGATATATCTTAAAGTAAGCAATTAATCCAATTAACTGAGTAAAATGATGTTATGTAATGCAATAATGATGTTATTTTTTTTTCATTATTCTTATTATTATAATATATGCATTTCTTTATTTAATATCATGTATGGTTGCTGTTTGTATTCTTGTACTTTGTATCCTCTTTCCTTCACTGTCAACATATCAGTAAACATGTATTGTGTGTACAAATGGACACATACTCCCCTGATTCTGATGATGGGAATGATAACAATTCATTTTATTTTTTGGCACCTTGCGGCGCAGTAAAAAGAAAGAAACATCAGCTAACAGTTAAAAGTAAACAAGATAATAACACTCACCCAGAAACTAATCTTTTTACTGCCTTTTAATACAGTGGTATGGCGATATGCACTATGCATCAAATACACTCAATAAATGCAGCACAGATAGAGAAAATACCAACAAGGTAGCTTACACATGACATGGCAAAACGTCCAGAATCACAACAAAGATCGTCTGAAGCAAATCAACGAAGCACATTCAATGTCCGGGAGAAATATACACCACATAATCAGAGGAAAAAAAAATGTATATACACGATAACACTTGAGTAGATTTTACCTTCATGTTTGGACGTCAGGCAACTCCCTGAATGAAAGCTTTACTGAAACTAGTATGATCTCACATTGGTAGCAAAGTTAAGATACTCATTTAACATGAAGATAACATAGTACCTGCCTGTGTATTACAAACAGAAATATCATGGAATAAAATATTAACAAAAGGTGTATTAAATCCTAAACCAATCAGTCATGAGTTCATCTGTATCCTCTCTAGGTTTGTGTGTGTGTGTGTGTGTGTTAATACTGTTGTCTCCATGGGAACGGGACACACCAACATGGCCGTCCCAGCAGGACATACAAACAAGTGCTCCGTATTGTAATGAAGATAAAAGAGGCCCACGGGAGGAGAGAACGCTCGCTAGCTGTGGGCCGCGGTGTGGATGCCGGAGCAGTCGCTGACCAGCAATGCCACGCTGTTGCCGCTGGTTACCGTGGTGACTGTCATGCTGGTGCCCCCCACCGTGGCCGTGGCCCCGCCCCCACCCCCGGCACGAGAGGAAGTGGAGGAGGAGGTGGTGGTGGTGGTGGTGGGTGTGGTGGTGGTGATGGGTGGCGGCGCTGGCGGCGGTGGGGTGGCGTGCGTGCCCATGTGACCTTGAAGCTGGGTGGCTGTCTTACACTGGACGCCACAAAGCTGGCAGAGGAGCACCCCCCCGCCGCGGGCCGCGCCACTCTCCTTCCACTCCTGGCCGTGGTGCTTCTGGGCGTGTACCCTCAGGTAGGTGAGGGTGGTGAAGCCTGGAGACAGGAAGACACGACACTGTGTCACACAATCTTTTATCTCGCGGTCGTGCTTTGTTGTTTTTCAATAAAGCACTTTTGAGTTGAATAGAGAAGAAAATAGAGAGACAGAAAAGGTGGAGAGAGATAGACAGATTGAAAGAGAGACAGAGTTAGAAAGAGAGACAAATAGAAAGAAGATAGAAGAAAAGACAGAATATAAAGAGAGAAATAGAGACCATGATAATTTTCCGCCTGAGATTAATAAAGCATTATTAATAAAGTGTTATATCTCTCTCGCGCTCTCTCTCTCTCTCTCTCTCTCTCTCTCTCTCTCTCTCTCTCTCTCTCTCTCTCTCTCTCTCTCTCTCTCTCTCGCCAGCGTGGTTACTATGGTTACTGTCAGACGTACTGCGGTTGCAGAGGTGGCAGGCGTGGTGCTGTGATTGGTTGTGGACTCTCATGTGATCGGTGATGTAAGCGGCGGAGAGCAGCTTGCCACAGATGTGGCACGGGACCTTCTCCTCGTGGCGGATCAGGTGAGCGCGCAGACGGTCCCGCGTCGCAAATGCAGACGTACATGTCTGACAGGAACACACCGAGTTGATACTTACCTACAGACCAATACTGCAATACTACTGCTGCCATACTACAACACTACTGCAATAATACTGCAGTACTGTTGCAATACTACAACCCTGCTGCAATAATACGACAATACTACTGCAATGATAATAAAATACAACAACACTACTGCAATAATAATGCGGTACTTCTGCAACACTAAAGGTAAATAATAAAGGTAGACCAAGAATATCACAATAACAATGGACAGACCGAAAGGAAAGCAAATGGACAGTTAGACAGAGAGACAAACAGACAGACAGCTAGGCAGATAGACAGATAGGCAGAAAGACAGGCAGATGGGTGGACATACATTTACTGTGCACTTGAAGGGTCTCTCTGTGGAGTGAACTTGTCTAACGTGGCTGTTGAGGTGGTCAGGTCTGAAAAAAACACACCAGATACATGACAAACAGTTTGTAAAGCTCTGAGAGTGTAATGCTAGCTTTGATGATCTAAAGGTAAAGTTAACTCTGAGGGTGTAAAGTTAGCTGTAAAGCTAGCTCTGATGGTATAAAGAAAAGGCCTTTGCACAGTGAGGGCTCTACCTGGAGAAGGCCTTTGCACAGTGAGGGCAGATGTAGGGCTTCTCCACGCCCCCTGGTGGGAGCGGACGTGGTAGGACATGCGGTCCTTCCTCTTGAAACGCTGCTGGCAGATGGGACAGGAGTAGGGTTTCTCGTCGGAGTGGGAGAGGCGGTGTCGGTTCAGGTGGTACACGTCTCGGAACGCCTTCCCACACGCCTCGCACGCGTGGTTCTTCCTCACCTGGCTCCCCGCGGGGGCCATGTGGGGAGGAGGATTCTGGGAAATCGGAAATATTTGACAGTCTGACTTCCAGGATAAAAAACACCAAGGGTCTGGTTTTGGAACCAACAACCACACAAAGAGAGGATCAAGACTCAGATCCACACTTTCTGGTACTGGGTTCCAACCTCATTGTCCTCAGTCTTCACCTGTAGGTGCCATCAAGCAAGAATGTCGTAACCCCACTTTAATGACATGGATCTAAATAATTATCTGTAAATCTCTTTGAAAATGTCTGCTGAACACACCTGTTCCAAGGACCCCACGACCACCAGAGCAGCCTGGATTGTCTGTGACGGTGCTGCCATGGTTATGGTTGCCGGAGCAATGGACACGGTGATCGGTTGTGCCTCCTGATTGGAGCGTGGGGCGGGCTGGGGGGGGGGCTGCGGGGCAGCGGGGGCCGGTGGGGGCAGGGTGAGGTGGAGGAGGGAGAGTGGCACCGCCCCCTTCTCGCGGGCCATGCGGTCCTTCATGCGAACGCCCGTGTGCACTGACTGGTGCCGCCGCAGGTTGTAGCTGTTCTTAAACTGCTTGTTGCATGTTGCACAGATGTGGGTTGGGCGTCCGGCCTTGGATAGAGGCTTGACTGGAGAGCGAGAGAGAGAGAGAGAGAGAGAGAGAGAGAGAGAGAGAGAGAGAGAGAGAGAGAGAGAGAGGGATAAATTAAGTATGCAACATAACGAACGTGCGTTAATACACAATTTTTGGCCGATGTACGTGAACAATCTCAGACGCTAGTGGCTAATGTGAGCCAGCTATCTCCTTGTGTTTCTGCAATGCACTTTGAGTTGCTTTGTTGTTTTGGAAGGTGTTTTAGTCTTTCGAATCTATTTAACGATCGTCTGTCAAGAGCATATAGGCTACTGTATAAAATGGGTGAATACCATAGACTGTAAAGACATGGTTTTAATGACGTCATTGGTTTACACGAGACACATTTAAAGGTGTAGCTTTGCCTTCTACGGAGTGTCGAGATTTGAGATTCTTGCAACCAGCAGTGGAAGCTATCCATATTTGGCACATTGTCACAATGATCTATGGCCAAAACTCATTAATATTCAAATTTGAATAACTTTTTAATGAAATACAACTGTCAACCAGGACCTCGCAAAGTACATAATATGAAGATGAGCAAGCCACTGCTCCTGAATGACCTGTCTCTGTATTCACCGTCTAACCCCTACCTGCTCCTTAATGACCTGTCTCTGTATTGTCTAACCCCCTACCTGCTCCTTAATGACCTGTCTCTATACTGTCTAACCCCTACCTGTTCCTTAATGACCCGTCTCTGTACTGTCTAACCCCTACCTGCTCCTTAATGACCTGTCTCTGTATTGTCTAACCCCCTACCTGCTCCTTAATGACCTGTCTCTATACTGTCTAACCCCTACCTGTTCCTTAATGACCCGTCTCTGTACTGCCTAAACCCGACCTGCTCCTTAATGATCTGCCTCTGTATTCACTGTGTAGCCCCTACCTTAAGGACCTGTCCCTGTACTGTCTAACCCTGCCTGACCAGTCTGTCTCTACCTGACGGGGGGTCCTCGCTAAGGGCGGCAGTGTCCACAGTGGAGGGGGGCGGGGCCAGGTGTTCATCATGGGGACTGGGGGCGGAGCCACTGAGCTCAGGCAGTAGCTCTGCTTCTGGTTGGTTCTGAGCAGGAGGAGTCTGAGAGAAACAGCAAAAGCGATGAATATCATAATTAACAACAGTATTATAATAGTAATAATAATGATATATTAGGTATTAACACCTACTGACTACATCCATATATTATGTTTCATACCGCCTTCATAAAACATGTCAACCTTTGTCAGTTTGTGTATAAAACAGCTTTATTAATCCCAACTCTTGAATAACATTAGTGTATAAAATAGCTTTATTAACTTCAACTCTTGACTGACTAACATTAGTGTATAAAATAGCTTTATCACAACTCTCGATTAATGTTAGTCTATACAATGAAATAAAATAAAATGAATCCTAAATGGCAAATGATTAATCCCAGCTCTGCACTCCCTACTGTTAGTGCAGGACTACATGGTGAGGCCCCACCTCCCTCCCTTCCGATCTCCTCCGACCCCCCCCCCCCCCCCTCAAACCCCTCCGTCCCCTTCCGTCAGACCCCCTCCCCTCCCCTCCCCTCCCGGATCAGGGACCGGACACCAGGGCTTACCTGAAACAGGAAGTTGCTCCAGGAGGTGTCCATGGCAGTTGTAGACAAACCAATCAGTGTAGGAGAGGCTGAGATAACATAGAGATAACGAGAGACTAGGGGCCCGTTGGACCGTTTCTATATGCAAGTTCCTCTGCGGCTCTACAGCGGGGGGGGGGGGGGGGGGACGTGTTAGTAAAAAAAAACAAATGAGTCTGAATGTAATGTAATGTAATGTAATGTCTTCTACTGTCTATTCAGGATGTGATGTATACAGGCGGTTATATCGGTGTCTTAATGGGGAATAGACATGTTCTCATCAAAGAACACATGATGCATTGCATGCAAAATAAGATGAAAATGGAAAATGAGAAATGCAATTAAAACGTAATCATGATCATCATCAGCAGCGTGGGGGGGGGGGGGGGGGGGGGGGAACGCAGTCTTTTATTGCGATAGCTTCCGAAAGGCCGAGACGATGGATCCAAAGCCTCGGTGTTGCGTACACCTTGTACCCCCCAACTAGAGACCTCCTCGTCGGCCGCGCTCCGTGGCTCCGCCTCGCCGTTTCAATCGAAAGGGTGACATCTTTCTATTTTTTTTTTTTTTGTAATTCTCGCTCTCCCTCCCACCCTCTCACTGTCTTTCTTCCTTTTCTTTTTTTATCTCTTCTCCTCTCTCCCCCTCCGGTTCCCCCGCCGCGGTCCCCCTCGTTTAAAGGGAAAGTATTTGGTGCGCCTCCTCCTCCTCCTCCTCCTTCTCCTCTTCTAGGACCGCACCGCGTCCTTGCCGCCCCCGCCGCCGCCGCGTAGGCCGACAGATAATCCCACTCCCGACCCGCGCGTCAGAACCGAATCAGAACCCGCGCGGATTCTCCTCGCCGAGACCCGACTCGCCAACGGGACTGCCGACGACCCGCTGCCCGGACCGCGGCGACCACGCGTCGGAGTGGCGGCGCCGCTTTAACACAACGCGGCGTCCCGCATCTTAAAGGTGAAGACCCGCGCCAACAGCTGGACTGAATGTCGGGATGTAAACACTCTGCTCGGCGTCATTCCATTTATTCACCGTTTTAATTCATCACAAACGCAACGCTGGAATCCAAAAATAAATACAAAGCATAATACACGAACATTTAACAGTTGTAAAATGTTACGTCTATCTCGAATGATTAAACTCTGGCACTTTAACGCCTTTATGGTTTTGCGCTGAAAGGAAGTAAATTGTTTAAAAAGTGGAAATACAGCACAGACATCACCATATAATAGTATACTCTAATAGGACGACTCTTCATATGTTGTAACATAAACAGACAGAGGAGCAGATTCAGCATATGACATTCGTAGCTCCGTAAATCTTTATGGATGTGATACTTTATTAAACCTCCACATGGCGGTAACACACACACACACACACACGACACACAACACACACACACACACCACACACACACAACACACACACAACACACACACACACACACACACACACACACACCACACACACACCTCGAGAAGACCCTAGGCCTATATGCTACTATAGCCCCCCCCCCCCCCCTCATTGCGTCCATTGGCAGCTTTGTCTCTCAGCATGCATCCAGGCGGCCCATGTTTCTGGCGAGCAGTGATGAGGTGGTGAGAACGCTTAGATCGCCCGACTTTCAGAAACCAACAGATGATGCCCACACACACCCTTCCAGGACAGCACTCCACACTGGAGACAACACACATGATAGATAAGTAGACACAACACACACCAATAGGTAGGTTACAAGATATATATAGATAGGATTAGTAGAGCAGAGACTCTTAGTGCCCTACAGGCATTGGACAGTAGAATGCATACCCTTGCCGGTTCCGGGGTGTGGTAGAGCAGGTACAGCAGGCAGAAGAACAGCTCGTTGCCCATACACATGACAAACAGCACCGGCTAGAGAGAGACAGCATGTTAGCACTGCCTGGCTAATGCGGAAGGGACTCAGAGTCATAGCGATAGAGAAAGGAACAGACTCATAGCGTCATCCCTCATCCCTTTCTCATTAGCATAGGCTAATGAGAAAGGGACTCATAGCTGTAGAGAAAGGTACAGACTCATAGCTATCGAGAAAGGTACAGACTCATAGCTGTAGATAAAGGTACATTATCTTTTAATCTTAATTTGACTGTCTTGTTTTATCCCCTGTAAGGTGCCCTTGGGTGTCTTGAAAGGCGCCTCCAAATAAAATGTATTATTATTGTTATTATTACAGACTCATAGCTGTAGAGAAAGGTACAGACTCATAGCTATAGAAAGGCACAGACTCATACCTATAGAGAAAGGTACAGACTCAGCTATAGAAAGGCACAGACTCATAGCTATAGAGAGAGGTACAGACTCATAGCGATAGAGAGGTACAGACTGCGTGATTCCTTAATTATTTATTCAACAATATAATTCTAATACCAGTGTTGACTGCTGTTGTCTGTCCCTTCAATATTTCACACCATGTGCAAAGTATTGCGAAATTAAAACACTTTGGTAACTAATGCAAACGCTACTAAGGTACGACTCTACATCACAAGTCCTCAACCAGCCTTCAGGTACACTGTTGTTTTTCAAGATGGAAGAAGCCTCTGGTGGGACATCGGCTCACCTGCGTAAATAAATAGGCGGACCTCAAGTGTGTGCTCACCTTGGAGGTGTTAGGTAAGGTCTGAGCGCAGGTTTCCTGACAGGGTCGATGTTCTTGTGGCTGGTTAGAGCCCTTCAATCATGGAGCTGAAGGAAACACAACAGTCTTCAACATCTCCCCTGGTCTGAAGAAAACAACATTAGTATAGGTTGTCCCTTCACATTGTTACAGATGCGTGTCTCACCTATACAGGTGCGCGTCTCACCTATACAGGGTGTGTGTCTCACCTAATACAGGTGTCCGTGTCTCATCTACACAGGGGCGTTGCTCACCTGTTACAGGTGTGTTGTCCCGCATCGGTACAGGTAGTCTTACCGATGCAGGTGTGTCTCTCCACCTATACAGGTGTGTCGCCTTACCTTGTGCAGGTGTTGTTTCTCCACCTATACAGGTGTGTCGCTTTACCTGTGGCAAGGTGCAGCCAGTGGCTGGATTGGATGTGCGAGAAACATGCTGATCGCTGGAGAAGAAGGTGTGGCACGCGTTGGTAGGGGTAGAGCAGTTGCCCAGGTTCACCAGGAGACACATGGTGGCACAGCGGTCCGTCAGCATGTCAAGCATCGCCCCAAACTTAGTGGCTGGTCAGGGTTACACACATGCGCACACACACACACATATATACACATCATGTAAATGTAAATGAATTTAAACAGACATAGGGTGACAAGTCTCTTGATGAGTGTAACTCAGTCTGTCACTCACATTGGTTGAGGGCACGAGCCGCATGGCCGTCGAAGGCGTCCAGGAGGCCACTGAGGAGGTAGCAGAAGGCGGCGGGGAGCGGACAGCATGGCATCAAGGAGAAGGAGAGGAGAGCCAGCACGATCCTGGCATACCCTGGAGGAGGGAGAGGAGAGGAGAAAGAGGGACAGAGGAGAAAGGGAAGGAGTGAGGAAGGAGGAGACAGAGGAGAAAAGGGGCAGAGAGGAGTTGAGGGGAGAAAAGGAGGAGACAGAGGAGAAAAGGGGCAGAGAGGAGTTGAGGGGAGAAGAGGGGAGAAAAGGAGGAGACAGAGGAGAAAGGGGCCAGAGATGAGGAAAGGGAGAGAGGCAGCGATTAGGTGGGGAGAGGAGAGGAAAGAGGGGACAGGAGATGAGCAGGAGGGAGCGGAGTAGATAAGAGGAGAGAGGAAAGGGAGAGAGGAGGACAAGGAGGAGAGGTTAGTTATTTCCCAGCCAACTCGACTTCTTCTCTCAAAACAGGAGATTACTTACCGATCAGATTGGGAACGAAGAGGAAGATGTTGTCTCCCGCGATGCTGGCCATCGCGGACACTCACACAGTAATACGAGTGACAACACGAATAAATACAAATAAATAAAATAAACGATTAAATAAATGCTACAACTAAGACGGATTAAACTGATTGTTGTTATTCCGCTGCGGTCTCACACAGGAAATGTGAGTTTCCAGGCGAGGGTGTGACGACATGTTTCCGGTCGAAGCCGGTTGGACGAGACGGTCCGGATAGCGCGAAGACACGCCCACTAAAAGAGACACCAACAGCCTTACGACTTCTTGCGCTATTTCCCGAAAACGAATAGATATCGAATGTTGTCCAAATGCATGAGATGCGGACAATTATGCCAACTATTAACTTAATGCACGTTTTGTGTTCGTGAGTCGTGTTAATTGTAAGTGAGTCCATTTTTTTGGACGATTACAACTCCAATCCGCCCTTTTATAAAAGGCTTGAATTCTTAGCTGTCCTCTGGTTTTATTATTTATTACATGGATTTGAATTCCATGGTATGTTAAACATTTTCCATCCCTGGCTGTGGCTATTAATGCCAGTGAACGTCACCACAAAGGCAACCGTCCTCTTGACAGTTGTGTGTAGCTGGGGTCGCTGCTGCGCCCCCCGCCCCCTGGTTGCGTGCGCATATCTGCTGTGACGTCACCTAGGGCGCTGATAAAAAATAAATGTGGCCAGAGGGTCTATATTTAGCCCCTATGATTTACCAAAGCTATCAACCATCAGTATTTATATTTTAAGATGGACTAGTCTTCTATTTAATATGACTTCAGGATCTTCAGGTTTAGGTTCAACATGTTACAACATAACATTAAAAAAGCATTAGAAATAGAAACATGGACAGTGAAAGCAAAGCAGTACATTGTCATTCCTGCAAATAAACAAAAAGTGTATCTTTGATATGTATTTATATTGTGACTCCATCTGAATGTCGGTAATGATATAACCACTGCTCTTCACATGTGTAGAAAATGAGTCCTGGAAATGAAGCCACGACCTTGGACAGCAGCAGGTTATAAATACGTGTGACATTTCTCTATTTATGGAAATTAGAGATTAAGAAGCTGCCGGTCTCTCGTGGGGTTTAGGCGGGCTTGAGCTTTAAACTTCGCCACACAATGAAAAATGAGAAGTCTCTTCGGCGTCCGAATTTAGGTTATCCTCACACGCTTTAATTTAACTCCTGGTATTTATTGGGCCTCTATGACGTACAGTGAGCCGCATTACTTGACACGTGGTCTGTCACAAAGCACTTGGACTTTTGGTTAGCGCGGGCCTCACACATAATGTAGAAAAAACACAATCAACTCTGAACACGCCTATAGATTGGAACAAAGTAAAGGAGGCAATGAAGGAATGCATGAAGATAACTTCACACCAGCATGTCCCTTCTTTGATTCATGGACATCTTATCTTTAGTATATTGCCGCACAGATCATTTAAAAAAAGCTGGCCTCCAATGTATTTACGCATGGGTCGTCGCGTTTAAACCAACATCTTGGATGTTAATAATTTGATCTAGAGTTTTACGAATTTCCAATCACCTTAATGTGGTTTATGTTCAGCCATAGCATTAATATCTGTTATCTAAATCGAGTTATACTGTAGATGAGGATGGATCTATGTTCTAACTCCAAATCTGTAGTGATGAATCTATGTTCTCTAACTCTAGTTTGACTGTAATTCTACTGTAGAAGAGGGTGAATCTATGTCCGCCGATTCTATTTATTCACTCTTAGCACCTAGGGTAAAATCTATTTCTGATAGTTCATTATCACCCGTCCAGGGTCCCAGTGGAACTGTGACATCACCGTGGTGACACCACAGCTCTTTAAAAGCAGATTCAACAGTCAAGACAAATCAGTGCACTTTTCCTCTTTTATTTTTTCCAAAAGTATTTTTGTTACGTTTCTGTACAACTAAGGACATCCACCATGACCCAACAGCCCGGGCTGGACGTCAGCTGGTCTCGGCTGACCAATGGGAGCAAGGGGGAGGAGTTGGCAGTGAGAGTGGATCATGGCTGAAGATAGGGGGGTGGGGGATGGGTCCAGGTGTCAACACATTCTCCTCCATCAGTGCAGATGAGGTAGTCATGACGACGCCAAACTTGATCTGTCTCCCGCAGCAACGGTCAACCACTTAACTGGAGAGGAGGGGAGGGGGGGGGCGCAACTGTGCAAAATTTAAATAACATGTGAGACGCTCCCCAAACATTTCCATAGCAACGGCCACAGGATGTTCCTGAACGTTTCCATAGCAACAGCCACGGGAGGTTCCTGAAAATCGCTCCCAAACACCGGTATATAGCAACAGCTAATCGGATGCTATGGGAAGAGATCGTTACACAACAATAAAAAAAAAAAAGTAAAATAATAAAAACTAAAATGGCACCCAACAGAGGACTGGTTCAGTCCACATGCTAATACTGTTCTTCACATGGCCACGCCCACTCTGTGTCCACACCCACCACTGGCCACACCCCCAACATCACCTCTTAGTTCTCCTTAAAAAATAAACAAACATTAGTAATAAACACAAAAGGTAAAAAAGTTTGTTTTTGTGCCCTCACAGTAACATTGCTTCAACGCCCTCTAGTAAAAAATACTACGAATAAACAGAACACATACTGGTAGTACTACTGCTCTAGTAGTAGTACTACTAGTACTTAATAATAATGATTCTTACTAGTAATGACTATGACTGGTACTAGGGTAGTACTAGTACAGCATTACTTTTTAACGTTATGTAACGTTAGTGCTTCTCTGTTCCAGGTGTCATGTCTTCTGTGCTCCTGGAACACGCCTCTCCTCCTCCTCTGCTGGAACCCATTGTGCAACGCCTGAACACCTCATTGGCCAGCGCTGCCGTGATGTCATCAGTGACATCACGGCTGCATTGAGGAGCCCCCTTCCCCCCCCCCCCCCCCTCCCGCTGAGCAGTAGAAAACATCTCACTTTACCATCTACTTATTTACAATAGTTACATCATCTAAAAGGTCGCTTTGACACACTCGCTCCATGGCTGATACTCCAGACACACCCACTTCTCTCCTCAGCTGCTGATTGGCCAGAGAGCCGCTTCTCTCCTCATCTACTAATTGAGAGCCGGCGTCCTCGCAGCAGCAGCAGCGTCCCTGGGAGACGAGGACCTAGTTGAGGCCTCCGGGGCGGCCCGTTGGACATTCTATGGATAGGATGGACTTTAAACTGAATCTAAAAAATACGAGTCCTACTAACACTGGTTCCTACTGCGGCTCTAGTCTCTAGTTCTGGAACGTTCTCAGATAACAGTGGTTAAAATGTCCCTTTAGGACAGTATGGGTTAGAGGTGGGAGAGGGGGCAGGGTTAGGAGAGGGAGAGGAGGCGGGGTTAGGGGTGGGAGAGGAGGCGGGTTTAGGGGTGGGATAGGAGGAGAGGGAGAGGAGGTGGGGTTAGGAGTGGGGGAGAGGGCGGGATTAGGAGAGGGGGCGGTGTTATGGTTGAGAGAGGAGGCGGGGTTAGGGGTGGGAGAGGAGATGGGGTTAGGGGTGGGAGAGGAGGCGGGGTTAGGGGTGGGAGAGGAGGCGGGGGTTAGGAGTAGGAGAGGTGGGAGCCGTTGGAGATGTGGGAGGTGACGGAGGTGCTCCTGCTGAGCCCACCATCGCTCCCCCCACCTCCTCCTCCGGCGGGGCCCCCCGAGGCTGTCCCTCCTCAGAGGCTGGGGGCTGTTCCTGAGGCCCCTCACGCCCAAGCCCCCGTATCCCCCTTGGGAGGAGGAGGAGGAGGAGGCGGAGGAGGGGGGTGAGGAGGAGGAGAGGGAGATGGGAGGTGGGGGGAGGAGGAGGAGGAAGGAGAGCCAGTGATTGAGCGGAGGCATGGGTAGAGAGGAGGTGGGAATAGTGGGCTCTGCTCCTCTCCCTCTCCCGGTGGTCCCTGGGGTCACGGTGGGGGTGCGGGTGGGGGTGGGGGTGGGGGTCCCGGTGGTCCCTGGGGTCGCGGTGGGCGTGGGGGTCGAGGTACAGCTGTGGGGTGCTCTGGTGGTGCTGGTGGTGGTGGGGAGGTAGTGCTGCTGCTGCTGATGGTGTGTGGTGGTGATGGTGGTGGTGTGCTGAGGACGACGAAGAGTGACCTCTGCTCCCCAGGTTGACCTCGCTGTCGCGGCCCAGGCCGTGGGAGGAGCTGACGGACTCCGCCCGGCTGAACCCCCCTCCCCCTCCACCCCCGCTCCCTCCGCTCCGCCATGCAGGCACGGGCCCCCCGGAGCCATGGGCACTGTGGCTCCAGTGGCTGCCGGAGCGCGGCACGGGGCGGGAGGGCCAGGCGGAGGAGCCCCCCGCTGGGGAGGGCGTGGGGGTGGGGTAGCCCTGGCTGAAGGCCTCCGCCTGGATGCCAGACAGAGCCATGCTGCTGAAGCCCAGGCGCATGCTCTCAGAGTCAAACGCCTCCATCTCGTGGGCCTGGCGCTCCAGGAGTGTGCGGATGCGCTCCGACCGCTCGTTCTGCAGGGACAGCATCTCCTCCTCGATCTGAGGAACCATCACATCACCACCATCATTATAATCATCATCCACCTGCTCCTTAATGACCTGTCTCTGGACTGTCTAACCCCTATATGCCACTACCTGCTCCTTAATGACATGTCTCTGTACTGTCAAAACCCGACCTGCTCCTTAATGATCTGTCTCTGTATTCACTGTCTAACCCCTGCCTGCTCCTGACTTGTCTCTGTACTGTCAAAACCCAACCTGCTCCTTAATGACCTGTCTATGTACTGTCTAACCCCTACCTGCTCCTTAATGACCTGTCTCTGTACTGTCTAACCCAGGGGTGGGCAATTATTTTGGCTCAAGGGCCACATTTGGTTTTTAAAGCTGACAGACGGGCCGGGCCATTAGTAGATGAGGATCACAGCGTCTAGCACCCCCCCCCCCCCTCCCCTCCCCCCCCGGGAGTCACTGACTCGGTGCCCGTCGCACATCTCACGGTAGCGGTATTGCTCCGAATTAACGGTCTGCATATTAGTGTCCTCTGATCTAGTGGAACCAATCAAGAAATCAATTGCAGGATGAAAAGAAACAGCGAAATGAATACTACAAATGTAAATGTATTATAGGACTGTTGTTAATGTAAATGTATTATAGGACTGTTGTTAATGTAAATGTATTATAGGACTGTTGTTAATGTAAATGTATTATAGGACTGTTGTTAATGTAAATGTATTATAGGACTGTTGTTAATGTAAATGTATTATAGGACTGTTGTTAATGTAAATGTATTATAGGACTGTTGTTAATGTAAATGTATTATAGGACTGTTGTTAATGTAAATGTATTATAGGACTGTTGTTAATGTAAATGCCCGACGGGCCGGATTAAACAACGCAACGGGCCGTATGTGGCCCGCGGGCCATAGTTTGCCCAGGTCTGGTCTAACCCCTGCCTGCTCCTTAATGACCTGTCTCTGTACTGTTTAACCCCTACCTCAGAGACCATGTCTGATTGTAATGAACAATGATACACTGATGAACATGTTAGATGAGTGAACCGGACCCTCTGCTCCAGCAGTGCCCGGCGGATGGACACTCGCTGCTCCAGGTCCTTGATCTCGCGGTTCGTGCTGCGAGTCGCTGTGCATCTTGATCTTGCTCTGGTAGGCGTTGAGCAGCTCCAGCTCTTGCTGTAGCTGCATGCGCAGTACCTGGTACTCCGCCTCTTGGGTCTCATCCAATCGCAGCTGTGGAAGGCAAGCACAGGGTCGACGCATCATCAGTGGAGCACTCCTGATAGGCTGGCGCTGTGCCGTGTGGTATGGTGTATTGTGTGTTGGTGTGTTGGCATAGTACGGTGTGATGTAGTGTCTTACGGCGTAGTGTGTTGTTATGGTAACGGTGTGGCTGTGGTGTGGTGTAGCGTGTTATGGTTGATTGTGTTCATGTGGTAATGGTGTAGCATGTTATGGTGTATCGTGTAATGGTATAGTCTGTAATGGTGTAGCGTGTTATGGTGTAGCGTGTTATGGTGTAGCGTGTTATGGTGTAGCGTGTAATGGTGTAGCGTGTTAGGGTGTAGCGTGTTAGGGTGTAGCGTGTTAGGGTGTAGCGTTGTTAGGTGTAGCGTGTTAGGGTGTAGCGGTTAGGGTGTAGCGTGTTAGGTGTCGTGTTAGGGTGTAGCGTGTTAGGGTGTAGCTGTGTTAGGGTGTAGCGTGTTAGGGTGTAGCGTGTTAGGGTGTAGCGTGTTAGGGTAGTCTGTAATGGTGTAGCGTGTTAGGGTGTAGCGTGTTAGGGTGTAGTGTGTTATGGCTGTGGTGTAGTGTGTTAGGGTGTAGCGTGTTATGCTGTGGTGTAGCGTGTTATGTGTATCGTGTTATGGTGTAGCGTGTTATGGTGTAGCCTTATGTGGTGTAGCGTGTTATGGTGTAGCCTTATGTGGTGTAGCGTGTTATGGTGTAGAGTGTAAGATAAGATAGAACTTTATTAATCCCGAAGGAAACTCTTGTGCTAGGTTGCATAGCAATACAGTACAATAAAATAGTGAAATGAACGTGTTAGGGTGTAGCGTGTAAGGGTGTAGCGTGTAATGGTGTAGCGTGTAATGGTGTAGCGTGTTATGGTGTAGCATGTAATGGTGTATCGTGTTATGGTCTAGCGTGTAATGGTGTAGTGTGTTATGGTGTAGCGTATTATGGTCTAGCGTGTGGTGTGGCATGTCGGCGTGGTAACCGTGCGGTGCGGTGTGGCGATGCGCGGGGTAGCTTGCCTTACTCACAGCCTGTGTGGACAGCATGTCGTTGATGGAGTGGTCGTACTGCTCGGCCAGGATGGCCAGCTTGCGCGTCTGCTCCTCCTTCAGGCGCTTCAGCAGCGCCTTGTGGTCCGCCTTGGGCGTGGTCTCCAGCAGGTGGTTCCTCAGCGCCTTGTACTGCCGCGTCTGGATCTTGCACGTGTCCTGGAACTGGCGCTTGATCTGCAGCTCTTTGGTCTACGGAGAAGAGGGGGGCGGATAATGGTGAGGTAATGTGGTCATGATGAGATAATGATAATGTAATGGTGAGGAAATGGTGCGGTAATTATGAGGTAATGCTGATCGTCATGAGGTAATGATGGCATAATGATGATGTAATTATGAGATAATGACTAGGTAATGAGATAATGATGAGCAA
>PIJE02000329.1:97500-175000 GCA_002895965.2 Coryphaenoides rupestris
AACACTTAAAGTATTCAACTCCCCGTGTCTCACTAGTGCCACAGGTAACTTCTTCCACAGGTAACCGTCCACACGGCTGTAGTTGGTGTTCTCCTCTCACCTGTGGATCATGTTGTGGGAGTGGAGGTACGCCAGCCCCTGCAGGGCACCATGGGTAATAGCAGCTATCTCCACCTCCTGAAGGGGCTTCTTGTGGACTGAAGAGAAAAAAAAGTGATTTTATATTTTGTGTGGTTGTTGGGGGTTGTTGTGGGCATTGGGGGGCTTCCAGTTCTACAGGACTGGTGGTATTTTTTAAATGAATGAGCATAGCTAAGGCAAATTGACAATTTGGCGAATACACTACAGCGCCCTCTGTAGGACGGTCGGTCTACTTCCAGAGACCAACAGCAGAGTGATAATGGAGTCCGTACCTTCTAGGAGGTCCGAGGCGGATCCTAAGCAATACTCCATCACCAGCTGGAGACAGGAGAAATATGGATGAAGACAACACACAATCGAGAGGACAGACAGGCTATCATAGAGAGAGAGAGACAGACAGGCTATCATAGAGAGAGACAGACAGACAGAGACAGACAGATGCTCACCCATGCCGTGTGTTCGCGGAGGTAACATCCTCGGTACTCAATGGTGTTGGGGTGTCTCAACTTCTGCAGAAACTTCACCTCTTTAATGATGTCCTGCCATTTCTGGAGACAGAAACCGTCTTTTATCCAAAAAGCGTCACAATACTGCCTCATATTCACTCATACATGCGCCATGCAAGGCAGAAGCTTGAGTTTAGCATCTTGCTCAGCGACACCTCGACACATAGCTAGGGGGAGCCGGGAACCGAACCAGCAACCTTCCAGTTGCCAGACAACCTACTGTAATAACATATCCTACCTCATTAGTCTGCTTTCCACTGTAGGACATCTTCTTGATGGCCACCACCTCATTGTTGCGGATGTCGCGGGCCTGCAGGAAAGAAGGCAACATATCAACATAGCGCACGGTTTAAAGAGACGGCACAAGGTGAAGCACAGGATCAACCTCTGAACCCTCAGGAGGTTCTTGGCCAAATGCATCAAATGTACACACATTCAGAAATTATCACGCTTCTATTTGCTTTACACCAAACCCAATAAACAGCTAGGTGTGATGAAAGTCAAAGCAACTCCTCTGAAATGAGGAGACTTTTTTTGTTTGGGAGACCAGTGGAATCCGAAACATGTGACTACTGGTCAATGATAACATAATAACATTCCATCCTAAAGTGCACTCACAAAGTAGACGCCACCCCGATAGGAAGATACTCACAAAGTAGACCGCTCCAAAGCTGCCATGGCCGATCTCCCGCAGGTCGGCGAACAGCTTCTCTGGGTCCTCTCGGTAGAAGAGCTCTGCCACATCAGGGTCCTTCAGACTGCCTACCCGGAGACTGGAGGGCATGGCCAGGGCCTGGGGCCGACATGGGTGGGGGGGGTTGGGGGAAGAGAGAGAAGAAAGACGGGGGAGAGATAATATTGTGTATTACATACATTTTAAAACTAGAAACTTATTTGTTCATTAAGGGAGTTGTTTCCTGCCCTTAGGGGGGCCCTATAGGGCTAGGGGGGTGTCATAATCACTTGGCCCATAATTATATGACCTGTAAAGCCCTTTGGGACTGTAACTGTGATTAAGGGCTATGCAAATAAAATTGACTTGACTAGAATTAAAAAAAAATTATCGCCATTTGTTTGACTCCATTTTCTGGCCATGAGGCACCATGCACCATCTCATGCTCATTGTAAACATTGAAATCAGGGACCAATGCGTCTCTGTGGCTATACGTGCAGTTTATCCGGTAGCGTAATGCTAAATGTGGGGTTTTGTCTGGTAGCTCTCATGCTAACTGGATGGTTTGCCTATTAGCATCCTGCTAAATGTGTGCGTGTGGTGGTTTGTCACACTGCAGCTGACAGACATGTTTATTGAGTCAGAGGGTCTGGTTGTGGTCATGTGATGTGCTGTGGTCATCACATGACCACACATGCTGATTCTCAGATGCTGTGTGACACACGATGACTGAACTGTTTCCAATGGATTAAACACTGCATGTAGTGAAAACTTGTTAGCCGACAGGGCCAAGGAGAGTATTGTTTTGATATAGATAGGAGTGGGCATTGGTTCTATATTGACAGGGGAGAGGGTATTGGGTCTATATTGAAAGAGAAGATGGCATTAGGTCTATATTGAAAGAGAAGATGGCATTGGTTGATTTGGGTCTATATTGACAGAGGGGGGGGGGGGCTGATTTTATATTGGTAGAGAGGGCATTAGATCTGTATGAAGGAGAGAGTATTGGTTCTATATTGATAGAGAGGGCATTGGTTCTATATTGATAGAGAAGAGGGTTGTGGTTCTATAATCTATAATGACTGATATTGAGTATTGCGTAGAATATGGATGGGGAAGAGAAGAGGCATACTAGATTGCAGCCTAGTTGGCCAAGACTGACTGACTGACACACGCTAGAAAAAGATTTTAAAATAAGGTCAGGGTCAAACCAAAACTTAAGCTCCGGAAATCACATCTAGGAGATTAAACATAATATTTACCCGAAGCATCATACTATTCAGTCATACTGCTACTAGTACTGCTGTAGCATTAAGTCATCCTACTACCAACTACAACTACTACCACTACTGCAGTATTCAGACATTCTGCTACTACAACTGTAATAGTGCTTCATACTGCTGCCACTACTAATACTACTGTAGTATCCAGTCAGAATGGATAACGGACAGACATCTGTAGATGGACTGCAAAAAGCACATCTTAGATTAGAAATATAATAATTAATTCCCAACATTGGAATTTACATTTCAAAAAAGCAGGATAGTCGACCAGTATAACAGTCACAAAAGTGAAACGAAATGCTTGTCACATTGAGGAAGGTTGCTCACAATCATCCTCCTGTCCGCTCGTACATGAAACCAATGATCCATTATTGTTTACATGATGATCGGTAGCAAGGAAACTCCGTACGGACACTTCCTAAGCAAAAAAGACTTCGAACACGGCCTCTTTTTTGCTTAGGACGTTTCCTTAATGAGTGAATGACCCGGAAGTAATCAAGTGGCAGCCATGAGAAGGTCTGTTCGAATTCTCCACACTAAGGAAAGGTCTGACTGCTTCAATGCTTCCTTTAATACCCTCTTTAGCATAGGATACACTGGATCTTCCTTTATGAAAGGAAATGAGATAATGGCATCCCACAATTCCTTGCGGCAGGAACATTTCAATGACTACCATTCGGCTGGGGGGGGGGGTCTAAATTGAAGTGCATTTCTAAATTTAGGGCATTTGGCAGATGCTTTTATCCAAAGCGACTTACAATAAGTACATTTGTCGAAAGAGAGACAGCACTATATCGCTGTGGTACATAAAATAATAGAACAAGTTTCAACCATTCAAAATTGCAAAAAGGTTAATAGTAAAAGTTGCATAATTTCTAGTTTGACAGCATAATAGCATTTCTACAGTGGCCTGCCTACCAACACGGTGTTAATTAGAATTGTATTCGAATTTAGTAGTGCTGGCTGGAGTTTGTGCTGTGCCAATTAGGCGCTTACAGAGTCCCGCCCCCACGGCAACGTGATTGGTCGAAACAAAGATGAAGAGAAAGAAAGTGACCCGCCCCTTCTTCACCCAGATCTGAGCCTGTCTTCCACTTGAGAATGTGATGTGCCAGACTATCAACCTATTATACTGCAGTATTCAGTAATAACACTACTACCACCACCACAGTACTGTCAATATGCATGTATATATATATATATTATTTTTTTCCTGTTATTTTTACTTCCTACGTCCTGTCGCCTGCCATGTCATGTCACAAGAGTTTAAGGGTTCAGAATGGCCCTGTGTTGTGATGTACATGTGACAATAAAACACTTTGACTTGACTGACATGACTGTCTGTGTGTATCCAGTCACGTTATTACTGTTGCACTGTAGTATTGAGTCAGCATCCAGTCTGTAGTACAGAATATTGAAGCATATAGTATTCAGTCCAACACTGCTTTGTATTGTATTGTATTGTATTGTATGACGTGTACGTCCAGGGCCACCACACACACACGGTGTTCACTATGATCCTGACTGTCGGGGAGGCGACATCACACCCGACGAGAAGCAGCACCTACTGTCACCTAGTGTTAGCAGCAGCTAGCTAGCGAGCCTTACCGCGGCTTATTGTCCTTCCGCTCCGGTGTGAAAAACAAGCTGCTGTTCGCACTCAGCAGCCCGCCGTCCTCATAGCCCGCCGCCTCCACCCCCGGCGTCGTGCTCCACACTCTAACGTGGCGAGCAGCGGAGCTCCGGTGGCTAGTTTAGCTCGCTAGCCGTTAGCGTTAGCATTAGCATTAGCTGTCTCTCCGCGGGGTGTGGTGGTGGTGGTGGCGGTGGCGGCTGGCGGCGGGGTTCTGCGGCTCCACTCCTCGGTGCATTATTGTCCCGATTGAACGCGGTGCATTTTTAAACGTTAGGCGTCACCCGCACCACGCCGTGTGTCCATAGCGGTCCCCGGTTCGATTCCCGGCTCGTCCTGCGAGACACAAAATGGAACGGAGCGGTAGGGCGGGGCTACGCGCATGGGCGGAAGGAGACCGGATGAAGGTTCCTGTGAGTGGTCGCATAATTATAATAAAAAATAATAATAATACTAATAATACATATTTAAAATTAAAATTATAATAATATATCCACCCATAAGAAGAGCAATAATAGTAATTATAATGGATGCTTAATTAATTCCACATTAGTTAGCAAAAGTTGGATTAAGAAAGCCTCTCATAATGACGTTACTTTAGCATATTTTATTTTATTTTATTATATTATTCAGTGTTATTTACCGAACTTGTCACTGCAACCAGAAATGTGTTAGTGGAATGGAAACATTCAAGATAAGTTTATAGATTATGTTAAGATACCATCAGGTACATCACACCCAGTTTCAGTGTTGCATTGTTAGGATCGCTGGGCGACTACTGCAACACTACTGACTGGTCTACCAACCCTGTACTACTGCAACACTACTGACTGGTCTACCAACCCTGTACTACACTACTGACTGGTCTACCAACCCTGTACTACTGCAACACTACTGACTGGTCTACCAACCCTGTACTACTGCAACACTACTGACTGGTCTACCAACCCTGTACTACACTACTGACTGGTCTACCAACCCTGTACTACACTACTGACTGGTCTACCAACCCTGTACTACTGCAACACTACTGGTCTACCAACCCTGTACTACTGCAACACTCTGGTGAGTAAGGCGAAGCAGCACCTCTACCACCTCAGGCAGCTGAAGTTCCGAGTCTCCCGGAGGATCCTTCAGACCTTCTACGCTGGTGCGGTGGAGAGCATCCTGACAGGAAGCATCACCGCCTGGTTCGGCAACAGCTCCTCTCAGGACAGGAGGGCTCTGCAGAGGGTAGTGTAGAGTGCAGGACCTGTACTCCAGGAGGTGTCGAACCACAGCCTGCAGGATCATGAAGGATTCTCACCACCCCAACAACAAACTGTTCCAACTGCTGCGGTCAGAAAAACTTTGAGAAAAAAGGAAGCAGGCATTAGAGCAGGGGTGTCAAACATGCGGCCCGGGGCCAGACGCGGCCCACGGGCTGATCCAATCCGGCCCACACAAACAACAAACAACAAATTCTGTTGAACATCGGGGAACTGGAAATATTATAAAGTTATTGCCTAAATATGTCAGATCCTAGCATCGTGTAAATGCCTAATTTCATTAGTTTTATAAAGGCAGAAGCTTTTTAGTGCACAGAGAAGACATCTTCAATCATATCAAAAGTGTTTTTTTGTTAGTCCGGCCCCCCTCCGAGTCGTACTTGGTCTGTTCCGGCCTCAACCTCAAATTAGTTTGACACCCCAGCATTAGAGGCACAGGCTTTCACATGTAAAAAGATGGACACACTGTTTAGGTACCAGCCTCCTTTGGTGGCCAGCAACACTATTCTCGTGGCCGATGAGGATCAGGAATGACAGCAACACAGAGAGGGCCAGTAAAGACGCACACAGGGCCGCTTACAATGTTAGAGCATTTTTGACGTTCCACTGGTTTAACATTTACTTATTTTATTTGCCTTGTTTGAAAAGATGTAAAATACCTCAGTATCCATGTTCATATGTAGGCCATGTTATTTTTTTATTTGAAGAAAACATTTATTTTAGGAACTTTGGATTTGTTTTCAGTCAAGAAAAGAAAAGAAGTAACGATAACAATTTATGGAGTGTTTTTTTGTTAGGAAATGGTTGCAATAAATACTGGAGTATAAGAATAATTTACATATCTAAGATTGAGGTGGCCAGCAACACTGGCTTGAGAGATTCAATGGATTGAGAGATTCAATTCAATTCAATTTTATTTGTATAGCCCTTAATCACAAGACAGTCTCAAAGGGCTTTACAGGCCAGATTATTATGGGCCAAAGGTGATTTATGACACCCCCCTAGCCCTAGCCCCCTGAAGGGCAAAAAATCTCGAGGAGGAACGCAGAGTGCGGGATCCCTCCTTCCAGGGATTGTTCGGAGTCCAATGGCTGTCATACGGGCAATAAAAACAGGGGTAACAAAGCATGACAAATTATAAACGACAAAATACAATTAGTAAATTAAATAGTAATATTATGATGGGGTGCTGGCTGGAGAGCAAGCTGGTAGCCGTCACAGCAGCACCCTAGATAATGGAGACAACATGATGGTTAGATGGAGCATAGTGAACAGGGAACATACGAGTAACCTCAACCCTAGTATCCATCGGCAGGCTAGTGCTAACAGTGTTGATTTTAGTGATGTGACGTTCGCGAACGATCCGATTCTTTTGAACGGCTCTTTGGAACGAACGAAGGGAACCGAGTCGTACTTGGTGAGAGCCGTTCTTTTTATCGTTCGTTCACTGGCTGCCCCTAAATCCACTCCCCTTTACGTGAACAGTGAGAAAGCTTGAATTAGTTCCCCAAGCGTATTCCGTGAAGACCCGCCCCCTACTCTGAGTCAGGTCACAACAAGTTCAAGTGGTTCAGGTAGACGACGTGTTTTTCGGGTGAAAAAATGAGCCAAACGCAAAAACGCAGCAGCATTTGGATGCACTTCAACGAAAACATAAGCAAAAAAAAAAGTGTTGTAATATTAAGAGTTGCATGAATTGCATTCAAGGCAAGGCAACTTTATTGACATAACACATACAGAGGGTACATTGAAAGTAGTACATTCACTGACATGAATGACATGGATATGGCGCCAACTTGTGTCATGTTTACAATGCAGGTCATTGACATTAAGGTCTGGCAATACAGTCAATCATTATCCTTCAATAGTCAATCATTATCCGTTAATACAGTCAATCATTATCCTTTAATACAGTCAATCATTATCCTGGTGATTATTTCGCAGATAAACCTAGTAACCCCGCCCCGTAAAAAAAACAGTGAAAGGAACGGAGCCATAAGATCCAGCTCCCTTCAAAGAGCCGTAATTCCCATCACTAATTGATTTAGCTGTAATGGACCTTTCCACCCTGTCAGTCACGCGGAGAATAATAACCAATAAGATTGCCTGATTTCTTAAGACCACGCCCCTTGCAATAGAGCCGCCATGATGTCCCACAAACAAAGCTTGTCCCGCGTTGTTGTGTTCATAGATTAGACTACAGCTACATTTAGTTAGAACAACATGGGACCTCATTCTGGAACGCAGTTAAGAAAAAGTTAAGAAGAAATTTCTTTTTAACTCCACTTACGAAGTTACCGGGACAATTCTGGCATTCCTGAATGGTTTCTCATCTGGGATTTCGTTCTTAGCTACGTTCCATGTTACTTTTCGTAGGCCTACATATGTTGTGTTGTCTGTTTTCCCTCTTTTTGTTGTCTCCCAGGATTGGTTCCCTGCCACTGTCAATCATCGTTTGCAGCCCTGTTCATCGTCGTCGCAGTCCTGCTCCTGTTACGTCCATCCACCAATGGCGTCGCTCTACCAATTTCGTCATTGGCCAATCAGAGGGGCGTGCGTGTTTTTTAAACCCTCCCGCTCCCCCTCCGTAGGAGGTAGCATTTTTCCTTTGTTAGTCAGATCACGCTGTCTTTAGGCCACTTTTCCACCAAAGTGAACCGAGAGCTGGTTGTGGGCTGGTGCTAGTGCCAGTTCAGAGCTGGTTCAACTGAAGAACCGGTTTGCTTTTCCACCGGCTAGAGAGCCTCGAGAGCCAACCCGCCCCCACGTCATTACGTCACTGTACGTCTGTAGAAGTCTCCGCCTTCCCAGCAACGCGAGCACAACAACAACAATGGCGGACTACATCGATACGAGTGATCTTGTTTTTGTAATTGTATATTTTGTTACTACCTGTTCTGTCATAACTCAAATAAAAACTGAATCTTATTTGTTTCTCTGTTCTTTAAGTATACTGAAGCAGACATGTTAACAAAATGTTTATTTAGAAAAACAATGCTGCTCCGTTAATTCGCGGTTCTGATGGGGGGGGTGCGCTGTTAATTCGCGGTTCTGATGGGGGGGGGGGGTGCGCTGTTAATTTCGCGGTTCTGATGGGGGGGGGGGGGGTGCGCTGTTAATTCGCCGTTCTGATGGGGGGGGGTGCGCTGTTAAATTCGCGGTTCTGATGGGGGGGGGGGTGCGCTGTTAATTCGTGGTTCTGATGGGGGGGGGGTGCGCTGTTAATTCGCCGTTCTGATGGGGGGGGGGGGGGGGGTGCGCTGTTAATTCGCCGTTCTGATGGGGGGGGGGGGTGGCGCTGTTATTTGCGGTTCTGATGGGGGGGGTGCGCTGTTAATTCGTGGTTCTGATGGGGGTGCGCTGTTAATTCGCGGTTCTGATGGGGGGGGGGGGTGCTCCGTTAATTGCTGGGGACATGTCCCCAGCGTCCCCACTAAATTCTCCGCCCATGCTCGGTACCATGCGCAGTTTCTATTAAACATCCATAAACGACAACTCGGTTGCATCTCTTTATTTCAATATTCCTTGGCTAAGAATATTACAAGGTTAACGTTGCGTTGCCAAAGTGGTATCGGTGCGGTTGTATCGGAGTAGTCACTTCCATTGTCGGGGTTTGTTGTGAAATGGAGCTCAGAAAGTTTTTGGCGGACTTGCTAATCCCGCCCCCAGCCCGCCCCCAGCCTCTGACGTAGTCGGTGCTTTGTTGGTTCAACTCTGGCCCCCCAAAGTTGGGGGGCCAGAGTTGAACCAGTTTTTCGGGCCGGGAGCCAGTTCTTTGTCTGTGGAAACAGGAAGAACTGGTTCGTTTTAGGCTCTGGCTCCGAACCGGCCCTGAAAACGCCTTGGTGGAAAGTTACTAGTGTTGGTTTGCTTTTCCTGTTGTTTTGGTTGATCGTTCGTCCTGCTGGTTGTATTAATCCTCCTACCTTGTTACTCCTCGCAGGCTGTCCTAGGGGAGGGCGAGGTATGGTAGTTAAAACACCCGCAGGCTGACATTACGCAGGTAATGATTGTCTAAACACACTAGGTTAGTTTTCCCCAGGCGGGGGTCACCCTTTGTATCTTTGGGACTAGACTAGGCGGGACAGCTAGTAAGCGTTGGTTAGTTAGGGAGATGGTTGGAATCTATTATTATAAGAGTAAGGAAGCGATAGGGAAGTGACAGGGAATTAAATCTAGGATTATTTTTATTTTGGTCCTGTTTGGTTTTGGCGTCCTCCCCTTAGCTTTTCCCTCCCCTGTCTGATTGTTTTGGTTACTGTGGTGTTATCATTTTGTTCCTTTTTATATGCAAATAAACACCACAGAGGTTTGTGCCCTTTACCCCTTTGTCTACTTTATATTTATATTGGTAGGGTGCAGTGCTACCTCCGCACCTGCTTTTGTTAGCGCACACACAGGCACCTTTTTGTTGCATGGTCCCCTCCTCTATACCCCTGGACCTACCATCTGGGAGGGGTCCGTTAAAAACAGGATTTAAGAACGCAGAAAAGCAGTCGTAGCGACCTATTTGGAGTGCGTCCATGTTCTTAAGGGCTGAATTTGTGAGAAATCATTGGTGATTGCGTTCACATCAATTCTACAGACATCCTCGGATTTAAATAATTATAATAATAAATACGAGAATATTGGTATCATTAACAAATTGTTGGTTCTACAGTATTTTCCTTACCTTGCTTAGTATGTACATTGTAAGAGCCAGTGGAGAAACATTCCACTGCTCATCTTAGTAGTATGATGTTGCGTGTGACAAATAAAACCTTGAACTTGCACGTGGACTTGAACATCAATTATGTAAATTGAACCATCCATCCATCCATCCATCCATTCGCGTCCGCTTATCCGGGTTCGGGTCGCGGTGGCAGCCGGCTAAGCAGGGCCCCCCAGGCTTCCTTCTCCCCAGCCACACTCTCTAGTTCCTCCTGGGGGATCCTGAGGCGTTCCCAGGCCAGACGAGATATATAATCTCTCCAGCGGGTTCTGGGTCTGCCCCGGGGTCTCCTCCCAGTTGGACGTGCCCGGAAAACCTCCAAAGGGAGGCGCCCGGGGGGCATCCTAATCAGATGCCCGAACCACCTCAGCTGACTCCTTTCGATGCGGAGGAGCAGCGGCTCTACTCCGAGCTCCCTCCGGATGTCTGAGCTCCTCACCCTATCTCTAAGGCTGAGCCCAGCCACCCTGCGGAGGAAACTCATTTCGGCCGCTTGTATCCGCGATCTCATTCTTTCGGTCACTACCCAAAGCTCGTGACCATAGGTGAGGGTTGGAACGTAGATGGACCAGTAAATCGAAAGCTTCGCCTTCCGGCTCAGCTCCCTCTTCACCACAACGGACCGGTACAGCGCCCGCATCACTGCAGACGCTGCACCGATCCGTCTGTCCATCTCCCGCTCCATTTTGCCCTCACTCGTGAACAAGACCCCGAGATACTTGAACTCCTTCGCTTGGGGCAGCAACTCACTCCCAACCCGGAGGGAACACTCCACCGTTTTCCGGCAGAGAACCATGGCCTCAGACTTGGAGGTGCTGACTCTCATCCCGACCGCTTCACACTCGGCTGCAAACCGCCCCAGTGCATGCTGGAGGTCACGGTCTGATGTAGCCAACAGAACCACATCATCTGCAAAGAGCAGAGATGCAATTCTGAGGTCCCCAAACCGGACACTCTCCTCACCTCGGCTGCGCCTTGAGATTCTGTCCATGAAGATCACGAACAGAACCGGTGACAAGGGGCAACCTTGGCGGAGTCCAACACCCACTGAGAACATGCTTGACTTTGTGCCGAGAATACGGACGCAGCTCGCACTTTGTTCGTACAGGGACCGAATGGCACGTATCAACGGCCCCGGTACCCCATACTCCCGTAGTACCCCCCACATGATTCCCCGGGGGACACGGTCATAGGCCTTCTCCAAGTCCACAAAGCACATGTAGACTGGATGTGCAAACTCCCATGCGCCCCCCAACAACCCTGCGAGGGTAAAGAGCTGGTCCACTGTTCCACGGCCAGGACGGAAACCGCATTGTTCCTCCTGGAGCTGAGGTTCGACAATCGGCCGGAGCCTCCTTTCCAGCACCCTGGAATAAACTTTCCCGGGGAGGCTGAGCAGTGTGATACCCCGATAGTTGGAGCACACCCTCCGGTCCCCTTTCTTGAAAATGGGGACCACCACCCCGGTCTGCCATTCCACAGGTACTGTCCCCGACCTCCACGCTACATTGACTAGGCGTGTCAGCCACGACAGCCCGACAATGTCCAGAGCCTTCAGCATCTCAGGGCGAATCTCATCCACACCTGGCGCCTTGCCACTGAAGAGCTTTTTGACTACTTCAGCGACCTCTACCAAGGATATGGGTGAGACTCCCCCGAGTCTTCAGACTCTGCCTCTTCCCCCGAGGACGTACTGGTCGGGTTCAGGAGCTCCTCAAAGTGTTCTTTCCACCGCCCGACAATATCCTCAGTCTGGGTCAGCAGTTCTCCTCCCCGACTGAGCACAGCCTGAGCCAAGCCCTGCTTTCCCTTCCTGAGTCGCCGGACAGTTTGCCAGAACCTCCTTGAGGCCAACCGAAAGTCCTGCTCCATGGCCTCCCCGAACTCCTCCCACACCCGGGTTTTTGCTTCAGCAACCGCTGAAGCTGCGGTCCTTTTGGCCTCCCGGTACCTGTCTGCTGTTTCAGGAGACCCCTGGGCCAACCAGGCCCGAAAGGCCTCCTTCTTCAGCCTGACGGCTTCCTTCACCGCTGGTGTCCACCAACGGGTTCTTGGGTTGCCGCCACGACAGGCACCGACAGCCTTTTGACCACAGCTACGAGCTGCAGCCTCTACAATGGAGGCTCTGAACATGGCCCACTCAGGTTCCATGTCCCCAACCTCCCCCGGGATGCACGAGAAGTTCTTCCGGAGGTGGGAGTTAAAGATCCTACGGACAGGGGCTTCCACCAGACGTTCCCAGTTCACCCTCACTACACGTTTGGGTTTACCAGGTCTGTCTGGCAGCCTCCCGCGCCATCTGATCCAACTCACCACCAGGTGGTGATCAGTTGACAGCTCTGCTCCTCTCTTCACCCGAGTGTCCAAAACATGCGGCCGCAGATCTGCTGATACGATTACAAAGTCGATCAGCGACCTTTGGCCTAAGGTGGTCCGGTACCAGGTACACTTGTGAGCCACCCTATGCTCGAACATGGTGTTTGTTATGGCCAGTCCATGACTAGCACAGAAGTCCAATAACAAAACACCACTCTGGTTCAGATCGGGCAGGCCGTTCATCCCAATCACTCCCCTCCAGGTTTCTCCATCATTGCCCACGTGTGCGTTGAAGTCCCCCAGTAGAACTATGGAGTCCCCGGATGGAACCCTTTCCAGGATGT
Organism: Coryphaenoides rupestris; assembly: GCA_002895965.2. Classification (NCBI taxonomy): domain Eukaryota; kingdom Metazoa; phylum Chordata; class Actinopteri; order Gadiformes; family Macrouridae; genus Coryphaenoides; species Coryphaenoides rupestris. The sequence goes on from PIJE02000329.1 coordinate 110,376, forward strand.
CACCCAAGGACTCCAAGAAGGCCGGATACTCTGAGCTGCTGTTTGGTGCGTAAGCACACACAACAGTCAGAGCCTTCCCCCCAGCGACTCGTAGTCGCATGGAGGCGACCCTCTCGTCCACCGGAGAGAACTCCAACACAGCGGCGCTCAGCCGGGGACTTGTGAGTATCCCCACACCCGCCTGGCGCCTCACACCCTGGGCAACTCCGGAGAAGTAGAGGGTCCAGCCCCTCTCCAGGAGTTTGGTTCCAGACCGGTGCTGTGCGTGGAGGTGAGCCCAACCATATCTAGTTGGTACCGCTCCACCTCCCGCACCAGCTCCGGCTCCTTCCCCGCCAGTGAGGTGACGTTCCACGTCCCTAGAACCAGTCGGCGATGACGGGGATCCGCACGCCCAGGACCCCGCTTTTGCCTACCGCCCGGTATACAATGCACCCGACCCCAATGACTCTCCCTGCAGGTGGTGAGCCCACAGGGAGGTGACTCCACGTTGTCTTTTCGGGCTTGGCCCGGCCGGGCCCCGTGGATCCAGGTCCGGCCACCAGACGCTCGCCGACGAGCTCCCCTCCCGGGTCTGGCTCCAGAAGGGTGCCCCGGTTTCCCTTGTCCGGGCGAGGTGACTGTTCTTTCCGGGAGTCTTTTCATGGGGTCTTTGAATTGAACCATGCCATCCAATAAGAACAACTTTATGAATCCACACTTTTGTCTGGTCACAAACACAGCATGCAGAAGTGGTGACCGCCAAACATGCAGGGAGGGTGGCCCGTGGAAATTAAGTCTCTGCATTTCACCCATCCTGTTATGCTGCCCCTCCAGGGGCAGCCAGGAGCAGTGGCAGCCGCCCACGACAGCGCCCGGGGACCATCAGCTCCAGATTTTTGTGTCCACATCTTGGTCAGGGACAGGACCGGAGAAGCGATTCTTCGCATGTTTTTAGTTGGGGTTCTTACTGTGGAAGGAGACCCCGCGGAGCACGGGGAGAACATGCAAAGTCCACACAGAAAGGCCGGGAGATCACCCACCTGGGCACCCCAGAGTCAACAGCGCCCCAGGCGGGAATCGATTCCAGGACCATCTTGCTGTGAGGCAGCAGTGCAAGCACTGCGCCACATAATGCCCACATAATCAGTGATCAATCCAGCTATTTAAGGGGCCATGTCTGCACCCTAGGCCTACACACACAATATGGCTCATCTACTGCTTCTGGAAGCTATCGCTGATCGTGCGCAGAGAAGGGAGCGCCAGTACCGCGACAATGCCGACCTATTCGCGATGAATACTTAGTGGGACGCTTCAGGCTCCCAAGACCTGTCCTAATGGAGCTGTGCAACACCCTGGAGCCTGTCCACCATGGGATTTTTAGCCACTGGGACATTCCAGAGGGAGCTAGGAGACAGGGTGGGCATATCGCACCATCCATCAGCCGCGCCCTCCATCGAGTCGTGGATGGAATCATACCACTGGCCACACAATACATACAATTCCCATATACTGCACAACAACAGATCCCAGTCATGAGAGGATTCAATGCCATTGCTGGTCTGCCCAACACCATCGGCGCAATTGACTGCACCACGTGCGCATCAAGGCACCCTCCCCAGATCTGTTTCCATTCCTCAACAGAAAGCAATACCACTCCATCACCGTCCAAATCATCTGCGACGCCCACAACCACCTGCTCAACGTGGTCTCCCGCTTCCCAGGAGGTGCACATGAGTCCTACATCCTACAAAACAGCTCTGTGGGTGTGCACCTCGTGCAATGAAAAGTGGTGTACCACTAGCCCTCCAGCCACCTCACCAACCACCTCACCAGGATGTGCGTCCTGACCCATTCCTGGGCCCGGACAACAGACCGGCTGTCCAAGTCCGACAACAATTTATTGCACGGATGTAGGCCAAATAAAGCCTTTCAACATTCATTTGACTGTCACTATTCTTTGATACAGTTTACCATTTATCTCAGGAACTACACACATCACTTCAGTAATACTCAAACAAGGGTGTCAGGGCATCTTTCTGTTTATTTGGGTGAGGGTGTCGTTAATTTTCGCCATCGTGTGTATTTTATTTGTGTATTTATTATGTGTATATTTATTTCTTTATGTATTATGTGTGTATTTATTTATGGTAAACTATAGGGTGTAGGTAGGTAAACTATAAACCTCCAGTTGACAGATGTTGCTGTGGCCTGAGCCACATTGTCTGCATTACAAGCTACATCACCCACCCCAACTAGCTTAGTTAGCCCACTCAGTGTTCTAGACTCTGCAACGCTGACTATTGTGTTGCTAGCAGGCTCGCTAATCACCTGCATCCAAGCGTGCTGTAGGTGGATCTGTCACGATGTCACGAGATCCATACATGTAGTCCTTTCAGTCCTTTCAGAGTTTAGAGCAAGCTTATTGTGGAGTGTGTCTATTTGGTGGCTTGTTTAGGCAGCCTCACCTGGCTCGAGTTAGAGTCTGGGGTTTGATTCCTTTTCTATCGATGTCCTGCGATCAATCACAGGTGAAAACAACCATCACCACCACACACGTGAAAGAGAGAGAGAGAGAGGAGAGAGAGAGAGAGAGAGAGAGAGAGAGAGAGAGAGAGAGAGAGAGAGAGAGAGAAATTTTGCATGCTGGCATTGTTCCACCTGCTCTGTCTGCAAACAATGACAAACTCTGCAATGAAACCAGTTTTTCCAACGCCTTTCTGTGTCCTTGGATTTAGAGGGCGCTTTGTGTGTGCAGCAAGCTCATTTGCCACACTGATGTTCTAACAAAGATTTTCTGGAGATTGTAACTTGGAGAAAGCCTGGTTTGTGGTCGGACCAGAAGCATATAAGATTGTGCCGTCTGCGTAAAGATTAATATTACAATATTGAGATTAAAAATGGATATGTAAATGTAAATGTTGAACAGTATGTACATCTTTGTATATTACGAGGGGTTGATTTTTGAACCACCAGCGATAACAGATCTACAGTTAACGGTTAACCAGTTATAGTTGTGATTAGTTACAACACATTATATTAAAATATATGTTTGAACTTTTTACATTAACATCAGCTAGCTGAGCTAACATTCTGAGTAAATGCAAAATATATGCTTTCAAATGGTTAGTTACTTTTTATTCATGTGTGCTTGTTTATTTTACTCTTTTATTTAGTATCTTGTGTAACATTATTCAGAAAAGCATAATATAGATCACATTAGTAGTGTAGTAGTGTAAAAAAGATGGTTTAATTAATTACAAGTTATAGATTACTAGTTATATATTACATTATTCAACATGTCACTGCGTGTGTAGACAGAGAACGCACATAGGTGTGTTGACCTGTGTGTGTGTGTGTGTGTGTGTGTGTGTGTGTGGGTGTGGGTGTGACCTTCGTTCCTCCTTCCGATATCGACAGGAGTCTGCTGAGGACGGCCCACAGATACAACATGGAAAGCAGGCTGATCAAAACTGCCACCGTGCTCCTGGCCCTAACACTGACTGGTAAGAGATATACTTTAAACTATCTAACACAGTACATTTAGATTTAGGGCATTTGGCAGATGCTTATACAGTAGAGATATGTCTCTAAATATGAACAACAATAGAGATGTCTTTAAATATCTACAACTAGAAATATGTTGTTAAATATATATGAGAATAGAAATAAGTTGTTATATATATATATACAGTATACAGTATGTGAGTGTGTTAACTACATATGAGAAGAGATATGTCTTTAAATATCTAAAACAATAGACAGCCGGCTAAGCAGTGCCACCTCAACCACCTCAGCTGTGGAGCAGCGGCTCTACTCCGAGCTCCCTCCGGATGTCTGAGCTCCTCACCCTATCTCTAAGGCTCAGCCCAGCCACACTGCAGAGGAAACTCATTTCGGCCGAAACAATAGACATGTATTTTAATGTCTACATCAGTAGATATGTCTTTAAATCGCAAAAACAATAGATATGTCTTTAAATATCTGAAAAAATTGAGATATGTCTTTAAACAGCCAACACAGTAGGGGAGATAAAACTGAATATCAAAAAGTATGTTTCTTATTTTTAAGATAGTTTAAAATACATAAATATATAAATAAATACATAAATACATAAATGTACTAAAACTGAAGCCAAAGATCAAAAGAAGCCACTACACTAGACAGCAGTTTCCACCAGAGAGAGAATGGCTTCTCTGTGCCCATCTGATATTAACTTCTAATCAGGGCCGGTTCTGGGCATAGGCAATAGGGCGACAAATGGCCAGTGGGCGCGCACAGGCGCAGTGATACTTGACATTTTTTTTACATTTCATTCCCTACTGTCTCTATAGAATGTGGCGCCCCCATCATGCAATTGTTGTTGTTGTTGAATTCTTCCATTCCCTACTCGCCTCTTGCGTTTATAGCTTGTTTTCTGATAAATCAGTTTGGCTTTGTATTCCTGACTAAACACACAAAAATACATATTTTTGTCTTGAAACCATTCTGGTGTCTGATGTTTGTTGTCCATAATTTTACTGTAGAATGTGTGGGTGGTGATGAGGCAGTACTGGTTGGGTAATGCGGTGGTGCGGGGCAGTGGCACCGGCAGCCGTAATCCTGGGGGGCTACCAAATCATAATCTCGCCTAGGGCACCTAAATGCCTAGATCACTTTTGGCCCATAATAATCTGGCCTGTAAAGCCCTTTGAGACTGTCTTGTAATTAAGATCTATATAAATACAATTGAATTGAATTTAATTGAATCTCTCAATCCATTGAATCTCTCAAGCCAATCTCTCAAGCCATAAGATAATGACGTGGAACCAGTCAGTCAGGTTTTGGGCCGTGCCCGGCATGTAGGTTGACCATTTTTTCCACTCCCATACTAGTCTGACATTCCAGGAACCTCTGAATAACCACAATTTTGTCTCCGCAGGAGGCAGAGCCCAGGAGGATGGTACGTGACTTTCTTTCCCCACTTTTAAATTATAACACAGACTGAAAAACATGTGACCACCCCAATAAAGCCTGGATAGGCCAGTCAGGATCATCGGCCACATCCTCTAACCCTGAGCAGGTTGGGGGTTAGACAGTACAAGGAGACAGACAGGTCACTAGGGAGCTGGTTAGGCTTAGACAGCAAATACAGAGAAAGGTCTTAAAGGAGCAGGAAGGGATTAGACAGCAAATACAGAGAAAGGTCTTAAAGGAGCAGGTAGGGATTAGACAAGACAGAGACAGGTCATTAAGGAGCCGGTAGGGGTTAGACCAGAGGTGGGCAAACTACGGCCCACGGGCCACATACGGCCTGTTGGGCATTTACATTAACAACAGTCCTATAATACATTTAACTTTGTAGTATTCATTTCTCTGTTTTTTTTCTTCCTGTAATTGATTCCTTAATTGGTTCCACTAGATTAGAGGACACTAATATGCGGACCGCGGTCCAAGTCCGGACCCAGGCGCCGTCATATCCGGACCCGGACCTATAACCAATAAATTACTGAGTATTATAAAATTTAGTTGTCGCGTTTCTATTTTAACCGGCGCATCTTTTCTAGCCTTTACGGCACTGGCTTAGCGGGCCAATCAGGTCACGTCACGTGACGCTACTCAGCCAATCAAATCGTTGCAGTCAGTGAGCGACTAGAAACAAACATCCACGCGGAGAGGCGAGACGAGAGAAGCAGTCGGAGTATATCGCGCTTTAGAAAGAGAAAGATAGTCAGTGAGAACAGAGCCTTTAATGAAGATTGGACAGACGTGTACATGTTTATTTTTCCCACGGACAGTTCAAAACCCGTATGTCTCATCTGTCCTGAGACTGTGGCTATTATTAAAAGCGGCAATGTGAAGCGCCACTACGAGACAAAACAGTGTTTTCACCAAACATACCAAACATACCCGCCCAAATCCGAACTGAGGGCGCAGAAAATAAACGATCTGAGAGCCCAGTATGATCGATCCACCAGAATCCTAACACATTCATTCACTGCCCAACAACGTGCTGATGAATGTTCCCTTAGTTGCTTGGATTTTGGGTGAAAAAAACCATTGACCAACGGAGGGGTTGTTAAGGAGTGCATTAGTGCAGTAGCTGAAACCTTATTTGAGTGGAAACAAAAAGAAGAGTTTTGTGCTAAAATCAAGGAAATGCCAACATCAGCATCATCAGCCACAAAGAAAAGGGAAATATGAAGCCAGGATGTGCTCAGCTGGATGGAGACATTCATAAGGCACCATGCATAGGTTTAGATGAGTCCACTGATGTGTCTGACGATGCTCAGCTGTTAGGTTCTTCAATGAGGAGAAGAAAGAAAATAACATTTATTTATTATTAGAGCACATATTATTTATAATCCCTCTGGTTCAATAAATATTGTTATATTGTTGAATTGTACTTCATTTATTTTATTTAACTACATAGTGGCAGCCTATAGATGTTGATACGATTACTAGGCTACTTCAATATACAGTATATGGCATCATAACGCAAGTTAGACATTATGATCCTCATCTACTAATGGCCCGTCTGTCAGTTTTAAAAACCAAATCTGGCCCTTGAGCCAAAATAATTGCCCACCCCTGGGTTAGACAGTACAGATACAGGTCATTAAGAAGCAGGTAGGGGTTAGACAGTACAGATACAGGTCATTAAGAAGCAGTAAGGGATTAGACAGTACAGAGACATCTCATTATGAAGCCGGCAGGGGTTAGACAGTAGGCGATAAAGGATCAGGTCGGGTTACACGGTAGGTGATTGAGGATCAGCTCGGGTTGGAGATTGGACTTATAGCCACCTTTCTGCTCCCTAGTGTGTGGGCAAGCCCCCCTCAACACCAGGATCGTGGGGGGAGAGGATGCCAGACCAGGTAGCTGGCCCTGGCAGGTCAGTATCCATACAAGCGCTCACTTCTGTGGAGGATCTCTGATTAGCAGCCAGTGGGTCCTGACTGCTGCTCACTGCTTCACGACGTAAGTCTCTAAAGTCAAATATTTACATTTCCGTTTTCCATTTATATATACCAGACACTGACGTCTAGCCTCATGAATCCATTTGGATATTCAAGTTTGCATCAAGGAGTGGCTTTTCTTGGCTCCTCCGACTCACAGGATGGAGGTAGATGTAAATGAGAGTTTATCTGAGACGATACAGCCAGAGAAGGTGGTAAATGATGTCCCATTTAAATTACTGCGTCCGATTCTTAATCTGGTCAAACTACCTCCTGAGGAGAAAATGTATTAGTAACTCCAAAGAAACCCGCTTCCTTTCTCCTCCCGTGCTACGTTTGTCCATTGAGAAATGTTGATTTCACGTACCTCTGACAGGCAAGATGGATTCCCCTCATGACCAACCAGGGAAAAGACCCTAATTTGATCAGCCACAAACTGATCAAATTTGTCAGACCCTAATTTGTCAGAAAATTAGCCAGGAGCAGTGTAAAATCTAAATGGTCTCATACAGAGGCAGGCACGGTCAACCAAAACACATTTTCTAAGATTTCAGCAATTCACTCACTAAAAGCTAGCATTTCAGATGGCATTTCTAACAGATTACACTCAAATGATTGCTCTAAAATCTTAAATCTTAAAAAGAAACCAGCAACTTTAAGACCTCTCTCTCCTCCAGGGAATCGCCGGGAGGCTTTTTGGTGTACCTGGGCAGGGACACCCAGGAGAACTTCAACGCCAACGAGGTGTCACGCACTCTGGAGCAGATTATAAGACACCCCGATTATGACGACACACCCAACAACAACGACGTGTGCTTGTTGAAGCTGTCCTCCCCGGTGGACTTCACCGACTACATCCGGCCCGTCTGCCTGGCAGCCGCCGCTAGCGAGTTCACCGCTGGGACAGAAACCTGGGTGACTGGCTGGGGAACCGTCCGTGTTGGGGGTGAGAAGTTAGCATACATCTGGAAACAAATGGTCCTTTTATACGTCTTAAGGTCTTGAATATCCCCAGGTAAAGATAATGTCCTTATAGGTAAAGATAGTGTTGTTACAGCCAGATAATAATGGTAGAGGTAGTTGTGTAGTGTGTGTTCAGTGGTTGGCTTAATTAGCCTCACCTGGTCCAGTTAGAGTCTTGGGTGGGTGGGGCTGCAACCTCACCTGGCCCAGTTAGAGTCTGGGGTGGTGGGGGGCTTTGCCTAATCAGTGCACCGGTTGTCAACCATCAACACACACTTGAGGAGCACAAGCATGCTAGCTGTATTCCATTTGCTCTGTCATGTCATTATACCAACCTCCTGAGTTGGAGGGGCCCCAGGAAAGCCACATTAATGTGGCAACGAACATTGCTACAGCAGTGTTCTACTGGTAAAGGTACCATTCTTACTGGTAAAGTAGTGTTCTTACCTTTGTACCTTTGTTTGTGTGTGTGTGTGTGTGTGTGTGTGTGTGTGTGTGTGTGTGTGTGTGTGTGTAGTGGTAGCTAGTCTCGTGTCAGGTCCAACCTCGTCGTCTCATTGCTCCCAGACTGCTTCAGGAAGCGTGAATGATTCAGTTAAGTGGTTTCAACCAGCAGTGCAGCATTGCCTACTCTGACATCACGGACAACATGGTCTGTGCTGGCCTCACCGAGGGAGGGAAAGACTCCTGTCAGGTCCGTCCTACTGCTATGCTAGTTATGCTATGCTAGTTATGCTACGCTGCTTCTGCCACACATGCCGCACTATCTGTGCTTTGCTAATAATTATATGCTAGTGGCGCTATGCTAGTCATGCTACACTATTTATGATATGCTAGGTATGTTATGCTAGTTATGCTACACTATATGTTACGGTAAGTATGCTGTGCTATTTATGATATGCGAGGGATGTGGCGATAGTGTTGCTTTACAACAGTTGTGCTTGGAAGACGGTTTAGTGTGTCGGGGCATAACTGGTGGACCCTTCTCCCCTCGCAGGGTGACTCCGGCGGACCCTTGGTCTACCGGGGCTCCCGGTGGATCATGCTCGGGGTAGTGAGCTTCGGACGGGGCTGTGCGGAGCCTGATCTTCCCGGGGTGTACACCCGCGTGTCCCGGTACCAGGACTGGATCAACAGCCAGGTGTCCGGCCTCCGACCGGGCTTTATCCTGCCGTCTGGCATGACACCTACGTCCCGTGTGGTCTCCTTCTCGTACTCCCTCCTCCTTTTATTTCTGCCTGTTGTTTTCTCTCTCTACCTCTTCTCATAGACAGCGACCGCACTTATTTTAAACTAGGGTGTCAGAACAAGCCGTTGGTAGATTTGGCTTGTGTAAGCTAGCTGGAATTAGCTTCTTATCTGAGGACATCACCTCTATAAGCTTTTGAAGGGTGGTGGGTGAGATCTATGTTGATCATAAATATGACCATATTACTGTTATAGCTCAGGGCTGTGTCGTTTATGAACGGACATGAAATAAATGATAATGATTAGACTTTAGAAAACTCCAGGTGAGTGAAGGAATCAGAAATGACACACTTGATATTTTCCTTTCTTTTTTATTGATATTTGAACATTGTGATTACTTGAAGTGTGATTACTTGAACAGAATTCAAGTAAATATTTTGTATGAAGAACTGTTATTGCTCATAATTTCCTTTTCTATAATATTTTGTATCTAATCCACCATCTTCATACAAACACAATGAAAGCCACAATTCTTTTAAAGAATGTTTCACCTACTGACGATTAATCACAAAAAAGGGATATCGACATTGTTTAAATAATGCTTTATTGTTGTGATGCTACTTGATCACGAATGTATACAGAGATAGTAACATAGTTTGTTTACTGAGATGATGACACGATGCACTCTTGTTCAACATAAACTACAATAAATTAATATCCAAATTCATCGTCTCGTTTGGGCTGTGACGTCATGTGTGGGGGGGGGCGGGGTCAAATTACCGTGGTCCTTTCTGATTGGACAGTTTACCGGAATCAACAGCAGCACCCGGCCATTCTTCCAGACGGTACGGTGGTAGTGAAGTTATAAACCACGGAGGCTCAATAAGAACATATACATATATATTATTAGTATATATTATGTCATTGTAGCGGATGGTCGGAGTTAAGTTGTACTGTTTCTTTAATCAATAAGGTTTCCGAATGGACCGAAAGGTGGTACTACTACTACAAATACTATTACAGATACTACAGATACTACTAGCGTCTCACTTGCTGTCCACCTGCCACGCTACAGGTGACGGTGAGGGCGGCTGGTGAGTTCATGTGACAATATACAATCGTAGTATATATTTTATTACATTTTTTATTTTATGTGCAATGCTTCTTCTCAATATTATCCTTGCAATATTACCATGCTACATTACCTTCCATCATTATGTGCAATATTCTTAATGTTCTTTATATCATGTGCAATACTTCCTCTCACCATTATTATTATTACCCTTTTATTACACTTCAATTATTGGCAAAAAATAAATAAGATAAGATGAACTTTATTGTCCCAAGGAGGGAAATTTGTCTTGGGCAAGAGGACAGAGCGCCTGCGCCCATAAAAATAAAAAGGTTATAAAATATGAATAAAAATATAAAAGAATAAGCAAACTATTTCCTCCCTTGCGGTAGAGCACATTTGTAAATGTTTTATTTTTTGTATTATTCTACTGTTCATTTCTCTATTGTTTTATTCTATTGCTATGCAACCTGGCACAAGAATTTCCTTCGGGATTAATAAAGTTCTATCTTATCTTATCTTTATGCACCAGAGCTGTGCTGTTGTGAACCAAATCCCAATACGTGTAGATGTAGCATGAATGGGGGAGGCGGAATAGCTGGCTTCTCTCAACAGAACTTTTGTGTGTGTTTAGAATGAACATACACTACACTATTCAAAACCGGGTATTTGGGCTTTCTACTACTACTTTCTGGTCATTTTAGGTCTCACAAATCAGCCTTTGGATACTTCATACATGAAAACTGCTTTAACCCGGCATGGATTATCAGAACTGGGGATGTGACGATTCGTCGATTGACAGAATTGATCATCGCTTGATCATCATCATTTATCAACATTTGATGTTTGACGTTACAGTTCAGATAAAGCAACCATATCGAAGACATCACTTTGTCAACTATGAAAAGAATCGATAGTTACGGTACTTTAAATCTGAACTCCTAAACCTCCAGGTCGCCGAGGTCAGAGGTCGGGCTGCAGGACGAGGGACCGTGCACGATAGACGTGCTCGACACCACCTTACTCACCTACCGCCAGTTCATAGAGCAGTAAGTGTGTGTGTGTGCGTGCTATTATTGATTTATATGTTTTTATTATTTATTCGCTCCCGAGTGTGTGGTAATGGCTGGTTTATCCCGTGTGCATTGATTATCCAATGCTATTGATTATACAATGCATTTCTTCAGATATATCACTGATACACCGACCACCAAACTACAAACATTCCTGTTTTTCATCTCAGAAATCCATGGTCACCTTATTATTAATACTTATTATAGTTAGTAGTATTCGTTGGCACATTGTTGATAATGTGTGTTCCTGTCATCCCAGCTACGCTTACAGTCGACCAGTCATCCTCACGGGAATCACAGACAATACGGTGCGTAGAAACGTCAACCATTGCTAGAAGACATGTTGGTAGGACGATAGGTCGGGATATATTCCCTAACTGCTGGTATTTTGCAGAAGTTCAGGTTGTTGTGTTCCAAGACCAATCTTCTGCGATCGTTCGGAAATCGGAGAGTACGGCTTAGTACTGCTAACACCTACTCCTACAGGAAAGGTACTGCTTATTTCTTACTACAAATTCTTAGTCTTTTAGTAGACACATCTATCTAAAGCTTAAAGTGAATACAGAGACGGTTCATGAAGGTTGGGGATAGACAGTACAGAGACAGATCATTAAGGATCAGATAGGGGTTAGACAGTACAAAGACAGGTCATTAAGGAGAAGGTAGGGGTTAGACCAGGGGTGGGCAATTATTTTGGCTCAAGGGCCACATTTGGTTTTTAAAGCTGACAGACGGGCCGGGCCCCCCCCCGGGAGACACTGACTCGGTGCTCGTCGCACGTCTAGCACCCTTCCCCCCCCCCCCCCCCCCCGGGAGACACTGACCCGTTGCGCGTTTAGCGCGTCTAGCGCACCCCCACCCCCCCCCCCCCCGGGAGACACTGACCCGTTGCACGTCTACCGCGTTTAGCGCGTCTAGCGCACACACCCCCCCGGGAGACACTGACTCGGTACCGGTCGCGCGTCTCACGGTACCGGTATTGCTCCGAATTAACGGTCTGCATATTAGTGTCCTCTGATCTAGTGGAACCAATCAGATAATCAATTGCAGGATGAAAAAAAACAGCGAAATGAATACTACAAATGTAAATGTATTATAGGACTGTTGTTAATGTAAATGCCCGACGGGCCGGATTAAACAACGCAACGGGCCGTATGTGGCCCGCGGGCCGTAGTTTGCCCAGGTCTGGGTTAGACAGTACAGAGACAGGTCATTAAGGAGCAGTTGGGGGTTAGACAGTACAGAGACAGGTCATTAAGGAGCAGCTAGGGGTTAGACAGTACAGAGACAGGTCATTAAGGAGCAGGTAGGGGTTAGACAGTGAATACCGTGACCGATTGTTAAGGAGCAAGTAGGGGTAAGTAAGGCAGCAATATATCGCTGTGGTACAAGGTAAGAGTCGAGCAGGTTCTAAGCATTCATAGTTGCAAGGCTAATAGAACGAGTTTCATAATTGCTAGGTTGCCTGCATAATAGCTGGGATATGAGCAGACATGCCATTCTGAGCGCATTACCATCTAACATCTGAGAACGTACAATATGCTAAACAATGCTAAGTAATACGCGTGCTAAATGGATGTTGTTGTTGTTGCAGTCGACGTCCCATTCCAGGAGTACATTGACGTCCTGTTGAAGCCTCAGTCTGCCAACACGTTGGGCAGCGGTGAGCAAACCTTACACACGCTAAACACACCAAAACACATACACAGAATACACACTTAAAAAAACGTACTAAAGACATGCACTGAAATGTACAAAATAAACAAAAGGCATTGAATGTGTATGTGTAGACCTGTGCCTGTTTTTGTCCTGACTACTTCTCATCTTGATAGAAACTCTGTATTTCTTCGGAGACAATAACTTCACCGAATGGAAACCGCTGTTCGACCAGTACCAGCCTCCTCCATACCTGCTCCCCGGAACCACCACGGCCTTCAGCTTCGGGGTCGCGGGTCAGTCCTGCTCAGAAAGATCCAGAAACAAAATACTAGAGCGAGAGAGACGACTTGGCAGAGTACTTGAAGTAGTACTTGAATGTGGAAATGATTACTTCAAATAGCCCGAGGGAGTATGGGGCAAAAGTGGGTCTGGCAACAGGAAGGTTGCTGGTTCGATCCCTGGGCTCCGCCTAGCTAAGTGTTGAGGTGTCCCTGAGCAAGACGCCTAAGATAAGATAGAACTTTATTAATCCCGAAGGAAATTCTTGTGCCAGGTTGCATAGCAATACAGTACAATAGAGAAATCAACAGAATAATAAAAATGATCTAACCCTAACTGTTGGTTAGGGTTAGGTTGTTACCTTGCATGGTTGACACCGCTGTCGGTGTATGAATGGGTGAATGTGAGGCAACTGTAAGTGCTTTGGATTAAAGTGCTATACAAATGCAATCCATCTACCATCTAGTGAGGTCTTCTTTACATTTACATTTAGGGCATTTGGCAGACGCTTTTGTCCAAAGCGACTTACAAAGTACATTCTTGGGATGTGGGGGCATGAGGAGGGGTGTGTGTGTGGTCTAGCGGTGGTCTCTGTGTGCAGGACCTGGAACAGGCGTACCCTTCCACTGGCACGGGCCGGGCTTCTCAGAGGTCCTCTACGGTAGAAAGGTCAGCACGCTTCTCAAACCAGAACCTCAATATCTGAAAGCTAAAAAAAGCTAAACTTGTTTGTGTAAAAATTGGCCATGGGCGGTACCACCTGAACTCTGGAACGCTCTGCCCGCACCCTGGCAGTCTAATGACTCAGTGAGTCATTCACAAAGCAGCTAAAGACATTCCTGTTTAGACACTTTTAGACACTTTTTCAATGTGACACCGTTTGCTCCTCCAGCGCTGGTTCCTGTACCCTCCAGACCAGGAGCCCCACTTCCACCCCAACCGGACCACGCTCTCCTGGCTGGAGGAGACCTACCCCCAGCTGCCCCCCGACCAAACCCCCCTGCAGTGCACCATCCGACCCGGAGAGGTGAGGGACCCTGATCACCTCCTCTCGACTGCTCCCTGAACACGACATTGGCAGGCTATGTTGTGTAACGTGAATGATGATACAACAGTTGCAACAGATTCCATGCTTCATCCGTCATGTAGCGTGTCAGTCTAATGTCCCCACATTCCTACTAATTATGAATTGGCACACATTAAAATAAAGCGTTAACAGTGACGTGACTAATTGCCGGTCGGCAACACAGCTTTAATCATCACCTGAGCAACGGTGGCGACAACCACCAGGAAATCAGGGCTTACGTTGACTCGTGTCCTGAATTGTGTTTCCTCATGCCATAAAGTACTACTCGTCTCAAGTGATATTTGAAGTAAAAGCAATACTGGGTTCCATCCCCAGGTGCTGTTCTTCCCCGACCGCTGGTGGCACGCGACCCTCAACTTGGACACCAGCGTCTTCATGTCCACCTTCCTGGGGTGACTTTTGATGACTCTGTGACACACAATCTGCTTCCTTTTTCATTCCTGGGACACACCAATGAGAGGAGACCGCCTGGACCCTCAGAGACATTCCACCAGAACAGAACCATCATGTGTGTCAGTGGTTCTGCTGCTGCTGTCCGGACCAATGAAGACAAACTGTAACCTCTCGTGACCATAACGATCTAATTAATCAACCGTTACATGTTACTGTACTGTTGGAGAGATGTAATAAAACAACCGTTACTGTACTGTTGAAAGAGGTCTAATTAATCAACTGCTACTGTAGCTGGACCGATTCAGTACCAGGGGTTGTATTTGATTGATTTGATTGTCATTCATCCATCATTTTATTTTCCTTTGGAACGGAAGCGCAGCTGAGAGTAATGAAAAGCTGGCCACTATGCTTTTAAATAATTTCCATTGTTTGGTTTGGCTTCCCTGCTAAACAAATTAACTAAATCAAGATCCATAAAGACACAGGCACTGTAAATATTTATTTCAAATATACGTGAAAGCAATAGAACATTTCAATGACTTAAAAAAATGCATCATCCGTAATTTATACAAAACAATAGATGTTTCGCCCTTTTTTCCACCATAGTGACTGCTTACAGAAGGCACTAGTGGCGTGGGTCTGTCCTGCCACTCAGTACTGACGTCAGGTGGGGGACGGGGCGCACCCTGACCCGTGCCACAAGAAGGGTCATCATGGGATCACCTGATCATTGGCTTCCTCTGCTGGACTAGGGGAGAACACCACAGTAACACCACAGTTACCACCTCTAACCCTAATTGGCCTAGAAAGTAGCAACTAACCCTAATCACCTCTAGGTTCGTAACTAAACCAACTAACCCTGACCACCTCTAACTATAACCTAAGCTAGAGGAGGAACCATAACCACCTTTAACCTAGTAACTACCCCTGACAACTGCCAACCTAATACCTAAAATCTCTAACCTAATACTAGCCATCTCTAACCTAATACTGTACCTAAGCTTAGCCATCTCTAACCTAATACCTAAACTTTGCCATCTCTAGTACCTGTATGTTGATGTGGTCTGTGGTGGGAATGTGGTGGTCACTTCCTCCACACCTCCTCTCCTGAGATGAAGGTGGCCTTCACGTTGAGCTCATCGTCTAGCAACACCAGGTCTGGAGGAGATGGAGTTATATGCCATAATACGTTACGCTGTATCGCACTATATCACACGGTATGGTCGCTGACACAGCCTGCCCATAGACACCTGTGGTTGTGGCTTTCGGTTGTACATTCCCGTCTTGCGGAACTCACTTACCCAGAATTTACTCCACCATATCTGATTGGACATTTACCTTGGCCAATCAGATTCTTTGATTTGTTCCCAGCCAATCACACTGGCAAGCTGAAGCGTATTCAGCTGTTTCTATGCTGCTTATTTATATTATATGTATTATTGATCATGGAGACACGTCTCGCAAAGGCTCATGGGATATTTGCCAATCTTTAAAAAAAGAAATCTGATAGATAAACCGAGCCAAATGGTAGCTTCTACAGTAAATGGATAAATTTCTATATTACTACGTTTCAATGCAATGAGTGTAGTCCATATCACTCAATTTCATTTAATATTTGATTGTGAAAGAGGGGGGGGGCTGCCCAATACCTAGTGGATGTGTAAGGTATTGCACGCGTAAAGTTCTCAACCTCGACCTTCGACGAGATCAGTGCTTGATGCTTCCGAGTCTGGATATGTTAGCACATTACCTACGCACTGCAGGTATGTTAGTATTACACATTAATATGAAATGATAAATAATATATTTTACCTGCATCACATTTGTACTGCAGGCTGCCCTTCCGGCTGCTGATCCCCAGGAGCTGGGCAGGATGGAGGGAAGCTGCTTCCAGAGCCTCGGGAACACTACAACCTGGAACACTGCCACACTCAGTACACTACAACCTGGAACACTGTCACACTCGGTACACTACAACCTGGAACACTGTCACACTCAGTACACTACAACCTGGAACACTCACACCTCCAGTACACCTGGAAACCTCGGGTTACACTACAACCTGGAACACTGTCAACTCGGGTACACTACAACTGGAACACTGTCACCTCAGTACTACTACAACCTGGACCTCACACACCTCAGTACACTACAACCTGGAACACTGTCACACTCAGTACACTACAACCTGGAACACTGTCACACTCGGTACACTACAACCTGGAACACTGTCACCACTCGGTACACTCAACCTGGAGACACTGTCACACTCGGTACACTAAACCATGGAACACTTGTCCCTCGGTATTCCAGCTACAACCTGGGAACACTGTCCACACTCAGTACACTACAACCTGGAACACTCACACACTCAGTACACTACAACCTGGAACACTGTCACACTCGGTACACTACAACCTGGAACACTGTCACACTCGGTACACTACAACCTGGAACACTCCCACACTCGGTACACTACAACCTGGAACACTGTCACACTCGGCACACTACAACCTGGAACACTGTCACACTCGGTACACTACAACCTGGAACACTGTCACACTCGGTACACTACAACCTGGAACACTGTCACACTCGGTACACTACAACCTGGAACACTGTCACACTCGGTACACTACAACCTGGAACACTGTCACACTCAGTACACTACAACCTGGAACACTCACACACTCAGTACACTACAACCTGGAACACTGTCACACTCGGTACACTACAACCTGGAACACTGTCACACTCGGTACACTACAACCTGGAACACTGCCACACTCGGTACACTACAACCTGGAACACTCCTACACTCAGTACACTACAACCTGGAACACTCCCACACTCGGTACACTACAACCTGGAACACATACACACACACACACGCACACACATGCACACAGCTGACCTGAGGCATGTTTGAAGTGGCGAACACACATATCCATGGTAGCGATGCTGCCGCTCAGAGTAGTGGTTCCTACACGGGAAAACATATTGTGAATACGTACTTGAATACGAGATACAGTATACTACAGTGGTAGGATTAAAAGATGGCACACAGTCTCCTGGAAACACCCGCCTGCACAGGTAAACTAAGGTAAGGACAGGTAAACTACGTTAATGACAGGTGAACTAAGGTAAGGACAGGTGAGTGTTACCTGCTACGTATGCGTGGAACCCCTGGATCTCGATGACCTGCTGGCCCAGGGTGTGATGGCCGGGGGGAAGGCCCATGGCTGTGATGGCATCCGTCACCAGAACCAGACCTAGACCAGGACCAGAGTTAGAACCACCTTGACTAGCCCAAACTAACCAGTTAGTTAACCAGAACTGGACGAGGACAGTTGGAGTAGAACATTCTTACCATAACCCTAAATAACCA
Source organism: Coryphaenoides rupestris (assembly GCA_002895965.2). Taxonomy (NCBI): domain Eukaryota; kingdom Metazoa; phylum Chordata; class Actinopteri; order Gadiformes; family Macrouridae; genus Coryphaenoides; species Coryphaenoides rupestris. Next base: position 128,395 of record PIJE02000329.1, read on the forward strand.
GCTAGTTAATGTCCTGACTTTAATTCATCCGAACTAGCCAACATCCAAACCAGCTAGCCAACATCCAAACCAGCTAGCCAATATCTTAACCAGCTAGCCAACATCCTAACCAGGTAGTCAACATCCTAACCAGCTAGCCAGCATTCTAACCAGCTAGTAAACACCCAGGTGGTCATTCCGGCAGTTGTTCCAGCTCCGACCTGCGGGGTGCGCTCTGTGGGCGATGCGTAGCGCAGCAGGGTTGGTGTGGATCCCGTCTGCGATCATTCCATAGAACACGAAGCGATCGCCGGGGATCCGGTCGCTCGTCAACAACCCTACAATACCAGGGTCCCGGTGGTGGAACTGCACAACACAACACAACAACACAACAAGACGACACGACACACATCAAACAAGGGTGTGTTGCTGTACTTGTATTTGCACTTACATGGGGAGAGTTCTATTTGTAGTTTTATGTGTAGGGCGAGTTCTACTTGTCAGGGTGAGGTCTACATGCAGGAGTGTTGACTCACAGGCAGCATGGCGTTGAAGAGATGAGTGATGAACGTTGCTCCCTGCTGAACCGCCTCCTCCGCCTGCGAGAGATTAGCCATGGAGTGCCCTGTAGACAGACAGTAGCCCTTACTAAAGGCCCGCTCGAGGAACTACATGCTAGGCTCTACCTTGAACCACCTAAAGGCCGTTAGAGCAGTGTTTCCCAAACTATGGGTCCCGAACCAAATTGGGTCACGGAACCGTTGGGAGTGGGTCGCCAATTTAGATGTCATGGCATACGCATTATGTATTTTTGTATGTTTGGGTCCCAGGGAAACACCAAATGTATCTTTTGGGTCCCAAGATGCAAAGGTTTGGGAACCCCTGCGTTAGAGGAAGTACATTCTTGACACCCCAATTAAAGCCCTCTTGAGGAACTACATGCTAGTCTCTACCGCACTCCGCCTAAAGGCCTCTAGAGGAACTACATGCTAGTCATTACCTTGAACCACTTAAAGGCCGTTATTGGAACTATACACTACTGCTAGTCTCTACCAGGAACCACATAGAGGCCGTTAGAGGAACTACATGCTAGTCTCTATCGTGAACCACCTATAGGCTGCTAAAGGAACTACATGCTAGTCTCTACCTTGAACCACTTAAAGGCCGTTAGAGGAACTAGAAGCTAATTTATTCCATCAGGGCTTAACAAACAGGCTCAATAGGTCAAGGCTGCGGCTTGGTCAGAAACCCCTGGGCCGGTTGAGCCCCGCCCTTCAGCACCGCTCACCTAGTGAGACTGTGATGCCTCTGCGACACAGCTCCTCCACCACCGTTTGGCTGCCGGCGAGCTCGGGCGCGAGCGTCACCATGGCAACGTTGTCCAAGCAGCCATAGACCTCCAGCATACTGCCCACCTCCCCGGACGCCTCAAAGGTGCGGAGGAACTTCTCTGGGTGGGCACCCTTCTTCTCTAGACTGATGAACGGACCCTCCAGGTGGACCCCTGAGGGAGCAGCAGGCTACATTCAACAGCTATACCAACATGTAATCTATAATAATCTATTTATGTAACGTATAATCGTCTATTTATATCAAGGTATAATCTATTATAATGTATCTATTAATCTATAGTCTATAATAATCCATCTATAATTATCTATATTAATCTGTAATCTATAATATATATATAAACAATAGATACAATATAATGGATACATAATAGATAATAATAAAGAATAATCCATCTACATCGATCTATAATCTATAAACGGGTTTGTTTGTTTTACCACCTTACCCAGAACCCCTGCACCATGCACTCCTCCATTTTGAACTTTGATCTCAGGGAGGACCTGCAACATTCAACTGATTGTTCACATGTATCACAGCCATCATGATAGCTGTAATATGGTCTTCAGAAGGTAAGATAGGATACGATAAGATAGAATGAATCACATGATGTTGGAAAGTAACATTGCACATGATATTGTTCTCAGTGTCCGATGTTTCAACTGTCCTTCCCGCAGGTAGTTTCCAACTTAAACAGACCCAAACACATGTATTCTTATCGTTTAATGACCAGTTGAAGAGGGTCGGTCATGACTGCCGCTTTGGTGGGACCCAAGATGGGTTGCAAGTGCGACCTGACAACAACCTGCTGGTCTCCAGGAAGATGTGTGTTGTTGCAGTACCTTGTGGTAGACACTAGGCGGCGACGTGACGAGCGTGGGACAGAAGGACGTCACACCGTGCTCCAGGATCTTCCTGGCCACGGAGGCCACGCCAGCACTGGTGTCTTCAGACAGCTGGGAGAAGTCCACGCCGAAGCCTCCTACAGCACAACAACAACAACAACAACAACAACAACAACAACCTCCGTCACCTGACCTGCTCTCCACCAGCACCACCACCACCCACCCACCAACACCACCACCACCACCCACCAACACCACCACCAGCACAACCACCACCCACCAACACCACCACCAGCCATATTGATGGTTTGAGGAAGACTTTGACTTGACACAAAAATCTTAACTTAAAGCGACTTACACTAAGTAGGCTACATTTGTTGAAGGAGACAGCGATATATATCGCTGTGGTGCATACAGATAAGAATAGAACAGGATTCATAATTGCAAGGTTAACAGAACAAGTTGCATAATTGCTAGGTAGCCTGCAATTACACTCGGATAAACACACGCATATTTATTTCACGAACGCATGCCTGCACACATGAGTTCTGCAGCCAGCTCCTCACAAGCCCACAAGCCCATGCTACCGTTTATCTGCACATCGATGAACCCCGGAGCCAAGATGTCGCCTCCGCAGTCCAGCTGGCGGTCAGCGTAACCCTGCTCGTCAAAAAACAGCTTCTCCGGGTCCAGAATCCTGCCGTCCCGAACCCACAGGTCCTCCCTGAAACATCATACACAATCCACATGGTAAATAGTCAATGGATTGCATTTATAAAGCGCTTTTATCCAAAGTGCTTTACAGTTGCCTCAAATTCACCCATTCATACACCGACGGCGGTGTCAACCATGCAAGGTAACAACCAACACGTCAGGAGCAGGTAGGGTTAGGTGGCGTCTTGCTCAGGGACACCTCGACACTTAGCTAGGCGGAGCCCGGGGATCAAACCAGCAACCTTCCGATCCAGACAACCACTCGTACCTCCTGAGCTACTGCCGCCCAATATTATAGTGATCTCACTCTGCCGTTGCTCTATAGGAGATGAGACAGAATACAGGTCTGATCATGTGAGCGGCCTGTGGTTGACTGGTGCCCAGAAACACAAGCTGGAACTAAACATATCCAAAACTGAAGACATTTTTAAAGACTTGCAAGAGGTACATTTGTCTAAAGAGTGAGACAACAATATATTGCTGACGTTACAGTAAGATCTGAATAGAGCAAGTTTCAATCACGAGGTTGACCCCTTGCCGGTCAACAGCAAGATAGCTTGGATAATGTGTAGTTTAAAATCATCAGCACACTGTAAATTTCATTCAAAACATCCATTTATCTTTCCATCTTTAGTATAATATTTATCCTACCCATAGAACTATAATAGACTATATAACTATAATAGAACTATAATAGACTATATCCTACCTGTAAATCTAGACTATATCATACCCATAGATCTATAGACTACATATATCCTACCCATAGATCTACAGACCATATATCCTACCAATAGGTCTATAGATTATATATCCTACCCATAGGACTACAGACTATATATACTGTATATCCTACCCATAGGACTACACTAGACTATATATCCTACCCATAGGTCTATAGACTATATATCCTACCTTTGTAGCTTGTGGTCCTTCAGTATTCGACAGTTGATGAACTGGGTGATGGGGGCATCGGACACGGTCTTGTTGGAAGGCATATTTATCCTTCACCGTGAGGACTAGCAGCCTGCGAGTACAGCAGAAAACACCTTGAAAATGACAGGGAAAGGACTCAACCGTTGGGACATAGCAGGCGATATGAACATTTTATATCCCAAGTTGATATCTTATCTCTGCTGTATGACTTTGACCCGATATGTTTTTTTATTACATGACGTCTTCATCGGATTGGGTTAATAAGTAGTAAAGCAAACGAGCACAACATACCAAAAAAATTACGTTTCTTTAGATATGGAAGAAACTCCATTTACACCCGACCTCTTTTTAAACTCCAGCCTACAGCAGGACAACTCTTGACCAGCAACGCGATGCACACCTGGACTAGGCTACTTGTAGTGAATGTAAGTATTTATGTAGTAGTAGTAGTAGTAGTACAGGGTAGTGTAGTACTTGCCCTATAGTGGAGCATGGGTGCAGGCTGCGGATGTGCGATCACGTGATGTGAGGAAGTCCAGGTCAGCTGATCCAAACACGCGTCTGCATGGGCGGTTCTATAGGGGGGGCAACAGGGGCCAGGGCCCCCCTGTAATAACACTGAGCTTGGACCCCCTTGTGGCCCCTGAATGAAGAGTCTACAGTAATGAGACAATTGTGGATTTCTTGCATAGCTAACAGGAGTATGTTTAATTTTGTTTTCCTGATTGTAATTTAATTAAGTTGCAACTTACTGTAAGTTACTGAAACAGATACCAATCATGGTATTTTATGTTGTTTTAATGCGCCATTACTTTATATACTGAAATAAACATTGTGAAATGAAAGTGCTACTACTGCTACTTCTATGTTTGTATGTTCATTCTCAACGTGTGTGGGCAATAAAGTGTGAATACATTTTCAAATGATTAACCTCTGCAGGTGGAACACTTACAAAAAAGCAGAGATAACTTTTAAAACAGCTGGACTTTTATTATTATTATTATTATTATTAAGAAATGTATTCCTCTATGATTTCTCCCATTCTAGATGTATATTTTATATCAAGAGTAAGGGTGAGTGTGTGTGTGATTTGTTAAACCAAAATGTGCCACTTGTGGGTCAGACATACAGTAATTAAAATATAGAATGGTAGCTGAATGTTCATTCAGTCACACAGAGTCGCACACATTCACAAATACACTCTTTCTGTGGAGAGCAGATGCAGACAGCGACTCTGTCCTCCCGCCCGCCCACCAACGGGACATTATTGATCAGCCGTCCATCGACTCCGGTGTGTTTCCCCGTCCGCCATCCACTGCGTCTAAAAGTTGGTCGTCACCTCCACGTGTTGGACAGCAAGGCACGGACGGGGTTCGAACCCGCGATCTTCGGTTTACGAGACCGACGCCTTACCACTTGGCCACCGCGCCAGGCTCGGCTGACGGTCAATCGCAAAAGTTCTCAAACCGCCTCCCGGTTGTTGTTTTACCAATCGTGGCAGCAAAGTGTGCAGTGTGCGGTGGAGCGGAGACACAATGGATCCATTGACTTTAGTCGGCGGGCTTTAGGAGCGCAGCGAGCCGCCCCCCCCCCGGAGAACCGGAAGACGAGGCGGCTCTCTCTCCCCGCCGCTACGACGTACATCCTGGGTGCCGACTGTGTTGTCCGTTGACCACCCCTGACATGAACAAAAAAAGAAATGACATTTATGAGATTTTTAAACCCTAATGTCGGCCGACCTGACGCGATCACACGTTCTGCTTTATATGTGGTAAGTCTGTGTCAAAGGTGTGAAGATAGATAATAAATAGAACACCGATCTCTGTTCACGTCTCTAAGCTAAAACGTTCGCCTGCTAATACGTGAGAAACAAACCTTCCTAAATAAAGTGAGTAAACGTACCGATGATACCCGCGGTGATCGTAGTGTTCAGTGTGCTGCCAGCTGCCAGCTTAAAAACACATCTAGGACGACCAGGACTAAATCTGTGGGTGTCATTAAGCGTGTGCTACAGGACAACAAGTAATGCAATAGTAATAACCTGTTTATTTATGATGGGTCATCATGACGACGAAGCGGAGGAGGAGAACAACCAAACAACCAAAGCCTTAAATCAGTGCAGTGACTGACTGCTAATTTTAGGTGCCCAAGTAGTCACAACAGCTGAGTGGTGTCATGCAGTGTGTGAGTAATGAAAATGCCCTCCTCCTCCTCCTCCTCATCCACATCCTCCTCCTCCTCCTCTGCTGGGCAACTGGTCCGGGGACATTATGAGTCATTTAGCAGCAGAGACTTGTGACAATGGACCTTTCCGCTGAGGAGGACAATCACAGTTCATCACATTGGAGCAGCCACCACATAGGTTCTAGTCCAGGAACCAGAGCGTCCTTTCATATTTCTGCCAATTGTTTTGAGTGTTCTATGTTTCGGTGTCTTTGTGTCCTGCATTTCTGCATCAACACACACACACACACACACTCAACTCCATGTATGTTGAAGCTCACCTGGCAAATACAACTCTTTCTGATTTTCTGGTCTGGTCTGGCTCTCTTGGTCTGATCTAGATCTGATCTGGTCTGGTCAGGTCTGGTCTCCCCCCGCTCCTAGATCTAGTCCCTCCGGCGCCATGCCCCTGCTGCTGGATGCGGTGTGGGCCCTGTGGAGCATCACGGCGGGCGTCTACGACTACTTCCAGACCAGCGCCATGGAGGAGAGGATCCATGCCCTGGAGAACGTGCTCACCATCCACCAGCTGCTCATCGCCGGCCTGTCCACCGGCCTGGTGCTGCTGCTGGGCTACGTCCTGCTCAGGAAACACTGACACACGCGGGCTCCTGCTTAATCTCCATGTTGTCCTCGGTCTGAATTGTGCTGCGCTGGGCCGATTGTCCTGGCCGCTGCCCCTCAGAGATCCAGGAACTCGGAGCAGCAGATTAAGGAGCCATGTGGATCTGGAGGGAGGGGGAGATTAAGACAGCTGAACTGCTTCAGCGCCATTAAAGGTCCCCTATTACGCCACCAGGTGTGAGTGTGATTAGCCATTGCAAGCCATGTGACTACCGTCTAGTGACATCAAAAGTGGGAATGTCCACCTAGATGTATGACATGATTCAGTTTACCTGTCGGTACAGTGGGTAGGCTGGTAGACTGATCTAGTAATCATACATCTAGGTGTACATTCCCACTTGTGTCACTAGACGGTAATCACATGGCAATTGTGAATGGCTAATCACACTCACACCTGGTGGCATAATATGTCCCCTTTAAAGGAGACATCTACTTCTACAACTACGACTTCTGGAGACCAGAAGCCGGGGAGAACCTCCATGGGTGTGAGGAGGAGGAGGAGGAGGAGATGATGATGATGATGTCATCAGCTGTTGGAAAGAACATCTGGTCATTGAACCTCAGATGCACTGCTAGTCTTGTCTGGACTTCTGGTCTGAATGGACCGATCTGAATGGTTTACTTTGTTCACTCACACTCACAGAGAACTTTACCTGTCCCTGTAATACCGTGTGTGACCTGACCTCATGGAGTTGAATCATCTGTCTCATGCACTGTTACTACTTTCCTCATCCTTCAGTTATTAATATGATTAATAGTAATTATTTAATTATAAAAATTTTCGTGTCATGATTTTAAATTATTTATTTTAATGTTTGTTCTATTTACCTGTTGGGTTGAACTGGAGTGGCTGCAGATGTTTCAGGAAATAAAGGGAATCCAAGTGTTGGATAATAGTCTGTCATAAGTCTTATCATTAATCAAACTTTGTTACCAGGTGTGACTGTATGGGATAATGTCCTTGAGGGGCATTGTTTAACAATGAATAAAATAAATGATTTCATTCACGACCAACAGAAGTTAAATCTCCATTTTCTGAAGCTGTGTTGAATATTGATTTCTAAAATAAGAGGCTATAGGTAAGGTTGGAGAGTAAAAGAGCGCAGAAACAAGCACGATTTTGAAACTAAGCCCAAAAAACATCTCCTCCAGTGGTGTAAATATAGACGGTGCAGTCAGTGGCAGGCAGTGGTCACATAATGAAAACAATGTGACCAATCAAAACTGCATTAAAATTAAGATAGTTTTTTACAACTTCAGCCAGTTGTCATGTATCAAAAAACTTGACAAAAAGCTATTGTTTGGTCTCTTTATTAGTTAGATGTGTAATACTGCCTGCAGCAGACAGGGGGGGCGACATGACACTGGTTCAGTCTGTAGTACCATCAACCGGGCCCAGCACGTTTCCACCAACATGCAAAGCTTATTTACGTTAAGTTAAACACCCGTCAGAATCCACTTCCTGTGTGTTGTAACGTACTTCCTGTCACCCAGCATGGCAGCGACAGCTTTGGAATAAAAGTGTAAAACGACATACTTCTGAGCCACGAGACAAATACAGTAAGGAGAATACTGTCAGGATCGTTACGGCAACAGTACTAAGGTATAAAATACAAGGCACATTACGTTCGGATGAGAAGCGTGCGTTAATACTGGGGGGCGGGGGAGTTTCACAGTGAGGAGGGGTCTTTAGCAAGGAAGAATCTGATGTAAACAAGGACCCCCATAAGATGGTGGCGGAGGGGGAGGGTAACATAAACCAGAGCATGTTGAATGTAACAGAGAGCCCAAGGTCAGAGGTCGGGGGTCAGTAGACCAGGACCTTCCAACCCGTGTGCGCAAAGCAACAGCCGAAGAACAGCCCGTCCACCGGCGTCTCCAGCGGCCAATCGAACACCACCTCGCGGCTGCCACAGCCAATCGTCACCCTGATTTTGATGTTGGCCCCGCCCTCGCTCAGGTTGTTGTTGTTGCCGGCAGGAAACAGAGCGATCACTTCCATGTCAAAGGTCACGGCTGAGCCCAGGGCCAACGCTGGCAGCCGATTGGTCATCTCCTTCCCGTTGACAAACACTGCACCTGGAGAAGGAGGAAGAGGAGGAGGAGGAAGAGATGGTACTGGGTTCACTGGTAGTGGGTTCACTGTAGTTATACTGATATTTAACTGGTAGTTTTACTGGTCGTTATACTGACATTTTATTTTGGTTTACTGGTAGTTTATTAGCAATTTACAAGTTAGTTCTGCTGGTCGTTTAACTGGTATTATAATTTTACTGGTAGTTTACTGGTCTTTCTACTGGTTTAATGGTAGTCTCCTGCAAGTTTTGTACCTTTGGTGGAGATGCAGACCGCCTGGTCTCTCTGAAGTGTCTCTTGACCACTCTCTCTCTCCACACACACTCCTACACCGTCCCTGTGGTCAGCCTGGCCTGCTGTAGACACCCTGCACACACACACACACACACACACACACACACACACACACACACACACACACACACACACACACACACACACACACACACACACACACACACACACACACACACACACTTAATGTCACAAAAGTCACAAATATATTAACAACATCGTAGTTAATATATGTAATATTAATATGTTAATATAGTGTGTGTGTGTGTGTGTGTGTGTGTGTGTGCGTGCGTGTACTAACTTGAAGGTAAGGGTCTGGCCACAGCAGTAGGTGGGTGCGTTGGAGTAGAGCACAGGGCAGTGCGACGGGGCGGAGTCACAGCGCATCGCAATGTTCCGCCGGCTGCTCAGGATGTACCCGTCCGTCCCGGGAGACCACTCTGCAAAAACAAGCGCACCCTTGAGCCCAGAGCACCCAGCTGTGTAAAATAATATTCTAGAATGTTTGAGTCCAAGCAAACCAATTACACCAAGAACATGCATGTAAATGAAAAGAACATATATGAATGTATGAAAGTAAACATGTATGTAAATGACCATAGATGTAAATGTTTGTATGTAATTAGGGATGCACCGATACCGATACCAGTATTTGGTATCTGTCCGATACTGTGCTCATGTACTCGTACTCGTACTCATTAAACTACTCCGATACAACCGCACCGATACCACTTTGGCAACGCAACGTTAACCTTGTAATATTCTTAGCCAAGGAATATTGAAATAAAGAGTTGTCGTTTATGGAATGTTTATAGCAACTGCGCATAGTACCGAGGCATGGGCGTAGAATTTAGTGGGGACACTGGGACATGTCCCAACCAATTAAACGGAGCACCGCCCCCCCCCCCCCCCCCCCCCGCCCATCAGAACCACGAATTAACGGAGCACCCCCCCCATCAGAACCACAAATTAACGGAGCACCCCCCCCCCCATCAGAACCGCGAATTAACGGAGCACCCCCCCCATCAGAACGCACATTAACGGAGCACCCCCCCCCATCAGAACCACGAAATTAACGGAGCACCCCCCCCCCCATCAGAACGCGAATTAACGGAGCACCCCCCCCATCAGCAACCGGCAAATTAACGGAGCACCCCCCCCCATCAGAACGCGAATTAACGGAGCACCCCCGCCCTCCATCAGAACCGCGAAATTAACCGGAGCACCCCACCCCCATGCAAGAACCGTGGAATTAACGGAGCACCCCGCCCCCCCCATCAGAGCCGCCAATTAACGGAAGCACCCCCCCCATCAGAAACCGCGTGACATTAACGGAAGCACCCCCCCCCCCCCCCCATCAGAACGCGAATTAACGTGCACACCCCCCCCCCCCCCAGAGACGCTGACTCTGAGCCCCGCGCCTCACGGGAGCGTCATCATTGCGCATCCTTGGCGCAATATCTGTGATGTCCACCAATGTCCTAAACAACAACACGTCCTTGGTACCGAGTATCCGAACTGCACGTATGTTGGATGGTTTAGGTTACATTTCATTGAAATGTAGTTGGCAGTGCCGTTATATTTGTTTAATTTGTTCACAGTCAGAAAGTGAGGAACATGAAAATAAAACATGTTTTCAAAGTCATTAGAACTGTAATGGTTTTATTAAGTACTAGGTATCGGTATTCGGTATCGGCAAGTACCCAAATGTAAGTACTTGTACTTGTACTCGGTCTGAAAAAAAGTGGTATCGGTGCATCCCTATATGTAATCATGTCTGTAAATACTGTATGTGTCAGTAAACGTGTGTAAATGAACACATATGTAAATATATGTTAGTAAATTGACCATAAAATGACCACATACATATGTAAATATATACAATCTGCTCCATCTGCTGCTGAGGGTTAGTTCCGCTCACCGTGCGGGGCCAGCGAGGTGGAGCCGGCCTGCGGGATGCTCCAGGGACTCCAGGAGGAGCAGCCGTCTCCTCGCGCGCTGACCCGGAACAGGTGCTCCGCGTGGGGGTCCAGGTGCACCACCACCACCTCATAGTCTCCGCCCACGTAGGCGTCCTCGTACGCTCCGCCCCCCCCAGCCGTGCGCCGGTACTGCAGCCGGTAGTCACACGCCGAGAAGTCCTCGTCCACCTGGACACGCACACGCACACACACACACACACACACAGTGTATTTCCTGTATATATATATATATATATATATATATACATTCATGAACACTTGAATCGAACCTGAGTCCCCTTTAGTGTTAAATTAACCAAATTAATCTTGCTGATGTTAATTTCAACTCTTTAAAATATTCAATACATGTCTGTTTCCTTAAATTATTTAAAAATCACAAATATAAGATGTGCACCTCTTCATTCGAAAAAAACATACCAGCTTTAATCAAGTTCAGCATATTTATAGTACATATGCTGTCAGAGAATGATCAGGGCAGGGTAAAAGCTAGAGCAGTGACCCAGCATGGCCCCAGGTCTCTGGTATATAAGGACCCACCTTGGCCCAGCGAACCAGCATGGCTCCAGGTCTCTCCTGCAGCTCGACGATCTGGACGGGGGGGTGGGAGGAGACGGAGCCATGGCCGACCACCTTCTCCTTCAGGACGTCCAGGACCGAGTCGTCCAGCTGGGCCGAGACGCACGCCACGTCCACTAGGGCCGGGACCTCCGGGAGACTAGATTAGATACATGATATATTATATACAGAATATATTTGTGTGTGTGTTTGGTAGCTGGCTTAATTGGCTTAATTGGCTGGGGGAGGGTGGGGCTACAGCCTCACTTTGCCCAGCTAGGGTCTGGGGGGGTGGGGCTACAACCTCAACCTGGCCCATCTATGTACCACCTGCTCTGTCTGCCATTTTACCAAACTTTACAATAAACCAGACTTTTCACCACAAACCTGCCTGTGTCCATGGAGGAACACCGAACTAAGTCACACGATGTGGCATTGTAGCACGAGCCTTGCTTCAAGGCTCGGGACCTATATATCTATATACCTATGATATACATAGGTCTATATATATAATAGTATATGTTACCTGTCCAGTTGTATATTCAGGGCCTTCTGGTTGAAGCTCCCTAACTTGTCCTCCTCTAGACCACAGCGTAGAGCAGCCTCTCCTACACACACACGCACACACACACACACACAATCAGTGCGTGCTCTGTGCGTGTGTGCGTGTGCGTGTGCGTGCGTGTGTGTGTTGTTTGTGTGTGTGTGTCACCCTCTCTGAGCAGCTGATCGGCCTGCCCCACCCCCTGCAGGATGAGGGTCTGACAGGCGGTGAGGGGGCGGAGACTGTTCTCCTCAAGGGCGTCGACCTGGGAAACCAGCTGGGCCAATCGGGCGGCTAGGAGGCGTGTGGCCGCCCCCTGCAGCTCAGAGAAGTGTCTGCGGAGGGCGTCGCGCGCCTGGCTGGAGCTGCCGCGCACCTGTTGGTTATGTCATTATCATCATGTCAGTAAGTATCATTATAATCAGGTTAGTGGGTATCATTATCATCAGGTGAGTTATTATGATTATCATCAGGTGAGTTAGCGTCATGATCATTAGGTTCTAACCTCACTGTGGGAGTGTGTTTGGTGGCTGGTTGGCTTAATTGGCCTCACCTGGCCCAGTTAGAGTCTGGGGGGGATGGGGCAATCAGTACAAATCAGCCACCAGCACACACACTCTGGAGAGAGCGCTAGCATGCTAGTAGGGACCATCTGCTCTGTCATGCCATTTTACCTGCAAGCTTTACAATAAACTGGACTTCAACACTACTATGTGTCCTTGGAGGAGCCCCGAACAAAGCCACTTATGTGGCATTGTGGCAACAGACTATGTTACACTCACCCACTAACACTAACCCATATGCTAATGCTATATAGTAATACTTATTAACGCATTAATGAATGTACCATAATCGTTGTGTGTTACCCCGTGTAGCTATATGAGTACACAGTATACCAGCGTACAGCATGAAGACAGAACAGGAAGTGGTCTCTGAAGAAACAACAGTCACGTCTTTATTCACTTCCTCCCTCTCTCTCTCTCTCTCTCTCTCTCATGTACCACAGCGATATATTGCTGTCTCCTTCAACAAATGTACTGTTGAAGGTCGCTTTAGATAAAAGCGTCTGCCAAATGCCCTGAATGTAAATGTAAATGTGCAAGTTCAGGGGTCACCTGTGGTCAGAGTCAGGGGTTAGAATAGAATAGAACTTTATTTATCCCGAAGAAGGAAATTCTTCAGATGTCAGCTGACCTGTGTGCATGAGTGTAAGGGGGTCAGAGGTCACCTGTGTGCATGAGGGTCAGAGGTCACCTGTGTGCATGAGGGTCAGGGGGTCAGAGGTCACCTGTGTGCAGGCCTGCTTGAGGCCCGTGAGTCTCAGCTGGAGTTCCCGCCGGTAGTTCTGAGCCGCCTCAATGCTCTCTCTCGCCTCCTGCCGCATCGCCTCCCCATCCATCCTGACACACATGCGCACACACACACATACACACGCACACAAAATCAGCATCTTATGTTCAGCATTTGCTTCACTACTGGAATGACTTCATCATCCTGGACTCCAGATTATCTGACTATTGATGGATTATTGGATTTACACCATTGGATAATTTATTTATTTATTTGTAACCATTATTGGATTTGTTGGACTATTATTGGAATACAATTACACTAGACTTACAGGCGTAGACCTTACTTTTTTTTTTACTTATTACGTACTATATCAGAACTGATAAGAAAACCTTTCACTGTAGTTTTTACTGTACTTACTAGGTACCACTACTAATTGTTTAGAGTTGTTTAGAATTTGTTTAGAAGAATACTGCAGGAGTGAATTCCATTGTACTTGTTATACTTGGCAATAAAGGAATGTTGAATGATCATCATCCTCCTACTTATGACCTCATCATCCTTCTTGGTATTGTTGTTTTCGTGTAAACAATGCAGATATCCTGATTGGAGGATGAACCTCAGGAGTTGTGTAATAACAATTGAACAGCTTGGTCTAACTGCAGGTTAGTGGTGTCTCTCTGCTGGGTGTGTTACTGTCTCTTCAAGGTTACGCCGACAGTGTGTTCAGACCTTTGTTAAACTAATATAAAGGCCTTTCAGCGCCGGAGTTCAACAGGATGTTGACCGGAGACAAAACACTGGGGGGACAGCAGTTGATCAGATTAATGCTCAAGTAACAAAACACACATGTTCTTCTATTGTTTTAAATTGTTCTTTGTCACAGCAGTATGGCACCTTGTGATCATTACATTATAATGAAGATTAGTTTCGATCCTACTTAATTGCCATTCGTTTATAGACACATTTTGAGGGGCTTAGATTTGAACAGACACAGAGACACACACACACACACACACACACACAAACACACACAGAGAGAGAGACACACACAGAGCGACACACACAGAGACACACACAGTAATCACCGCATTCTCCTGCAGACATGTTGATACTCGCGGAAGACAAAGTAACTTCCGTGTTTTTGCAACAGCTCACATAAGTGTGTCCCCCACACACACACCCATTCAACTCATCTACTGTATCAAAAATTCAGTCATTCATAATCACCACTAATATGGGATTGCACAGTTAAGTTAATAACCACTATTCACGGGACTGCACACTTCGCCTGTCAGTCAGACATCTCATCTCTCACAGTCTCTGAGTTTAGCAGGAGTGCCGCGATCTGGGGCGACAAAGATGCGACTTTTGACGTGTTTCGGGTGGCGCTCACACAAACAAACGTTAAAACACAATAAAAATAAAAAACAACAACACGGTTCACTAGCACGGCAATGCAGCGGCCGAGAGTTCTAAAAGATAGTTACCTTTCAGGACTGCTCGATGAGGACCATATCACAACACGGGGGGGGCCTCCACCCAGACCAGCGATCACGATTTATCGGTTTTTTTCCGCACAATTCCGAAAATGACATATTGCGAGACGTTCGGTAAAAGAGGGAACCAATCAGGAACTCGAGATGTTGGCCCGTTGTTTGATCGACAGCCCCACCGGCCAATGGGATTGAGGTGTATATGAGGCGTTTTTTTGCAGACCCAGTTCACTTTCCCCCGGTTTACTCGCCCTCATATATGAGGTAATAGCTGCTAATCACAAAAGTGTCCCGATAATAGGATGCGTTGTTTCATAAAGTGGAAATAGCCCTATGCAAATTATTAAATAAAAATAAATATAGTCCACAAACGACAGACTTCCGTCCTCAGGCGCATGCGCAATGCTGGGAGCAACAGAGCGGACCTGATTTGTTGGGGTGTGGCGCCACCCTGCGGTCTCGGACGGAACTGCGCCACTTTCTCTATTCAGGCTACAGATTGTATTACTGTCTGTACACCCCATTTCCGTCTATGACTAATAAAGTGCTATATCTTATTTTATCTTCGATTTGGATAAAAGCCAAATGTCTGCCAAATGCATTCATCATTATGTGCAATATTCTTAGTATTGCATCATGTGCAATACTTCCTCTTTCATTATTATTATTACTACCGTTTTATTACACTTCAATTATTGCCAAATTGGTTTTGCTGACTGAATATCCTATATCCTATATTTATATACTTCTCCTCGGACTTAGACTTCTTAAATCTGTTATTTTAGTTTTTTATTCTACTGTTTATTTCTCTATTGTTTTATTCTACTGCTATGCAACCTGAATTTCCTTCAGGATCAATACAGTTCTATCTTATCTTATTTTATCTTATAAATCTAAATGCAAATCTTCTCTGTTCTGTTTGGTTTAGTTCACGGCACGTGTGTCAGAACCTGTGAATGAATGAGCGAGTGAACAGTTGGTCAATGGAGGAGCGGTGACTCCTCCACACTGTACCCTTGACTCCTCCACACTGTACCCTTGGCTCCTCCACACTGTACCCATGGCTCCTCGCGTGTCATTGGCGTTTTTACGCACAGGCTCGCGGTGCGTAAAAGGGTGCGCGTTCCGTTCCGTGCGTCCCAGGAGCCAATCAGCGGCGGGGATTAGCGGAGCACCTCGTGACACGCGCCAATCTGGGGCCGCTCGAGGCAGTGGGCGCAGATTAGCGCTCGGTGTCACGTCACGTGCCGCTCCCGCCGCCGCCACCCGAGCCACAGCGGTCGTCCCCTCATCCCGTCAGACCGTCTCCTTGAAGAACTTCCCAACTGGAGCCGGGTTTAGGGGTCATGGCAGACAGTCTGGATTACTGTACTAACAGATATCTGAAGCCCTCGCGCTCCTAATCCCACCGGGATTGGCGCCACCGGGTCGGCGATGAGAGGGAGTTTCCCCCCGGTGGCTTCAATGACGTCACGCTGAGGTGTCGATCAAGGTCACTACAGAGAGTCCTCGCGCCGGGGAAGGAAAGGAAAGGAAAGGAAAGGAAAAGAAAGCAGGGGTCGGCGGGTGAGCGGGTGCGACATGAGGCGCGCGGTGCTGAAAGAGGCCGCCAAGCGGTTCCCGTGGCTCGCCAACGTCACGCTCTACGGCTGCCTGTTCGCGGGCGGTGACCTCGCGCACCAGCTCGTCGCGCAGAAGGAGCGCATGGACTGGACGCACACGCGCAACGTGGCCGTGGTCGCCACCGCCTTCCACGGGAACTTCAACTACTGCTGGCTGCGCGCGCTGGAGCGCCGCTTTCCCGGGAGATCGGCGGGCATGCTCGCGCGCAAACTGCTGCTGGACCAGAGCTTCGCGTCGCCCCTGGCAACCAGTGTCTTCTACACCGGTAAGGAGGCGCTACTGGCTGATTGAACACTGTTACTGTAACTGTAACTTTGGCCAACTTGACAAATGAGAAATATAAATACAAATACAGCAACCTCCTGGCACAAGAATGTCCTCCGGGATGAAGGAAGTTCGATCTTATCTTATCTTATCTATATCTATATCAGTGCACAAACTAAGGCAAAGAAAGTTACATCAAAACTGTATTCTGTTAGTTATAACACACACACACACACACACACACACACACACACACACACACACACACACACCCCTGCACTAATGATAATGGTGATAATGTTCAATAATAACTCTCCTCTCCACTGTGTGATATGTGAGCGTAACTGATAAGTGAACCCCCACCCCCCACCACCTGTCGCTTTAGGGGTCAGCTTCCTGGAGGGTAAGGAGGACGTGTTTGAGGACTGGAGGGACAAGTTCTTCAACACGTGGAAGGTAGAGTCACGACATCACTTCCTGTAGCCTGCGCCCACGTGTCTTCATCTCAGTGGATCTGAGATTAACACCGGAACAAAAATCTATTAATTAACGATGAATTACCAGAGTGATTTTGCTCATTGAAATGTGAGCAGAAACTCAAAGTCATTACACGTTGGAGTCGAATGACCTCCCAGTATCAATCATTCTGCATATTATATGTATTATTATTATGTATCATACACACAGTACTTCATATTGTATTATATGTATTATCATTATACATATAGAGACCCAGACAGAGCATTTCAGAATCAGAGAGATAATAATACGATATACAATAAGATCATATACTGTATAATAATAGAATAGGCCTGTATTATATATAATAGGTTTCTATATAATAATAGAACTTGTAACCTCTCTGCCCCCAGACGGGACTCATGTACTGGCCCTTCATGCAGGTAGGACATGTATGCCTGTGTGTGTGTGCGTGTGTGTGTGTGTGTGTGTGTGTGTGTGTGTGTGTGTGTGTGTGTGTGTGTGTGTGTGCGTGCGAGCGTGTATACAAAAAAATTATGACATCATGTTCGCCTCCATTGTGTATATATAAATATAGCTGCATTCCTACCAAACCTCTGACTTAACAAGCAGAGGTGAGCCTACCAAATCTATTATTAACCCAACTGCGGTAGGCCAACCAAACCTAACCAGAGATAGTTACCAAACATCTTACTAATGAACCAGAGGTAGGCCTTCCAAACCTTTTATTGAGCAGGTAGGCCTACCAAATGTATTAGTAACCCAATACTGCTACGCATTTAGCAACAGAATGCTGTTTTTAACCAGCGGTGTGCAGCTACATTCAGCTGTCAAACGTAGCTCATGTTCCAGTTGAGAGGGGTTCCTTATGATTTAAGTTGGGAGAAGGCTCAATTATCATAATAAGACCTTCTTTGGTCTCGATATATTTAAAATTCATGCACAACAAAGCGCATACACAATGTCAAATAAAGAAGAGATGCGTATCACTGATGTGTTTGCATAACCACTCACCCAACCCACTTCACACTCAACACAGCACTTCCTTGGGTCCTCAGCAATGCACCCGCCAGTGCAGTGCTGCCCGTTCCGTGCCTGTTCGGAACGGGCCGATTGCTTGCAGCTTTCACCGCACTTCCTTGGGTCCTCAGCAATAAGCCTAAGCCCAAGTGTCGATCGGATGACGGTTGTCAAGAAAATCGAAAGGACAAACATACATACATACATACATAGAGATTCCTGTAATTAGAGTGAGTGTATATATTTTAAAATAAGAATATTAAAATAAGCGTGTATATATTTTAAAATAAGAATATTAAAATAAGCACTACATGTACGACAAGCCACCAAAAAACTATCCACCCTCCACCGCGGTTGAAAAACTACGTGGCTTCCTGATCCTAATTCTGTTCACCTCTCACCCGACTCAATGCCCAAACTGTGACTTCACAACATTTCACAACTCAAATCAAATTCAATCAACTTCTGCACAACATCACAATTGGCTACAAAAGTTAGATTACCCAGAACGTGGTCATGCCCTCTTCCTCCTCCAGTTCCTGAACTTCCTCCTCATCCCGCTCCACCTTCGCACCGTCTTCATGGGTGGATGTGCCTTCCTGTGGGCGTGCTTCCTCTGCTTCTCCCGCCAGGACGGCGACGGCACCGTCGGGCTTGCCCTCGCCTTCCTGCTGCACCCGCGCACCACCACCACCACCACCACCACCACAACACCACCACCAGACATACAACACCCAGACAGAGGGGAGGAGAGAGACAAGTGATGAGGAAGAGGAAGGCAAGTGAGAGGGAGAGCTGAGATGGAGGAAGAGGGGGAGGAGAGACGAGGAAAGGAGAGGAGTTGAGGATAGGAGAGGGAAAAACCTTCGGAAACAGACGGAGAAGATATTTATTTAATTACATATATATTACATATATTTATAATATTCTAATTCTGCGCATAATTATCTGTGGTTGTGTTTTGATTATGGTGTGGTTACGGTGTGGTATGGTGCAGTTTCCATGCAGAGGGAATCCCGGTTATGGTTAACCAAGTTATCCGGTTGAGGGATACTCACATACCGTTTACATGGTCACTACGGTAACCAGGTTATGCTCAGTCAAAGAAGTGACAGGTGATCAAAATCCAACCGTAACATGTGAAGGGTATTATCGTGTTATCGTGTTAATTTGCAACACTGAAGATCCCGCAGGCTCGTGAGGAGGTTTCAGCTCTATCAGATACTTCAAATACTTCAGATACTTCAAGAAAAGTTGCCATGTTGTGGCACTTTTGCCCACCAAGGTTTTTCCACTTGTTTATTTAATGTATTTATTGTTTATTATATTTTATATGTTAATATCTCTTAACATGAATGGAGTTGAGCAGTGAGCCATCGAAGCTACGTATAACACCCAACAGTGTTGGGGGGGGGGGGGGGGGAGGCGTATGTATGACGTAGCCGTGGGGACTAGCTCACTGGTGGTGCCTTCTACTGCAGGCTAACATGCTTGAATGTCTGCGTGCTAAACCGATAACTAGCTTGTGTGCTACGTGGCCTGAGCATAGAGGCTGAAGATCAACCTTACTGGACTCATCGACTGTTGATGGATGGATGAATGGATAATAGATGGATGGATGATGGATATTAATAATATATGAATGCATGATGAATGGATGATTGGCTGATGAATGGCTGATGGTTGAATGGATGATGGATCCAGCTTGTGTCTAAACTATGGTCTGTTTTCTTACTTGAAAGGCCCTCAGAAATCTATACCTCAGAATTGAACATTTCCAGTGTTGCTATGGTTACGCCAGCTGTAGATGATGTTGATGTTCTGATCAATTTACAGTATTTTGTGAACGTGTAAAATACCTTTTTGCATACTGCAGTTCACACGTACATGTACATGGCTGGTTGTACAGGTTGTTTTACTTTAACACATATACGTATGATATGATACACAAATCATATTGTAAACACGGTTTCTTATATTCCCTTTGAATAAATGAATGTTGTTACTGAGGCACTGAAGGAGGCTGAAATAAAAATGATGAAAAAGACCACAGACTTCTCATCATTTCAGTTAAATGTGTTATATATATAATATAAAATAAATAGTAGGTTCCGTTTCTTTTGCATTTAACTGCAGTTTATTATTATATTTATTAGCACTTCAGAGGCACACAGATCAGATCAGATTTTGATGTTATATTATACATATATATCATCAATTATATTTTATTGTCACACAAAACAAACTACATGATCTCTAAATGATTCCAACCTGAAACTCAGATATTTAAAGTGTAAGGGATGTGATTAAAGTGAGGAAACAATAAATAACGTTGAGGATAATTTAGTAAATGTTTTTAATATGTATGTAATATATTATGTAGATTATTTACTATGGTCTATAATGTCCTGGACTCGAGACCTGGGAAGGTGTTGAGATAATTAAAGAGATAATCTGTGGAGTCATGTGATCTAGGTGTGATCGAGGTCTTCTACAGAGGCTCAGCGGTTTCCTCTGGTGGGCGAGCGAGGGGACACTCCAGACGACTCATCTCTCTGATCAAGCTACAGCAGTAGCACCGCCACCCAACTAAACTCTTAGTCATAATGGATATTACTGTCACACAACAAGATAAAGTACAACTCCAAACAAACTCCAAAGTGAGGAATACATCTTTTAAATATATGAAAAAAAAAATATGTGTGCGTGCTCTCCTGCTCAGCCAGTGAGCAGGAGAGGAGCTGGGGAGGGATCCCTGGTCCTCAGCAGGTGGTCTGTCCTCCTCACCACCCCGCCCACTGCCTCCACTAGGCTGGCGGACCGGATTCACCAAATGACACCATCTCCCCCCCTTTCCTGGTAGGGGAGATGGAGAGGGAGAAGAGAGAAGAGAGGAGAGGGAGGCAAACGGGAGAAGGGAGGAGGAGAGGAGGGGAGGAGGGGAGAGGAGAGGAGAAGCAGGAGAGGGAGGGAGGAGAGCAGGGGAGGAGCGAGGAGGGGGGGGGGGGCAGAGTGCAACAAGATGTTCTGGTTCAGGCAGAGGGAGGAACGAACCAGAGCCAAGACCCAAAGACCCACAACACACAACATTGATATCTATACTAGACCTTCTAGTATAGATATTAGTATTACATCTAGGATAGAGCTAGATTAGAGTAGAGAAGGTCCCCAGGTAAGGTATATCTAGCATAAAGCTAGATAAAGGGTCAACAAGATCAGTCATATCTGCAGAGGAGGAGGAGGAGGAGGAGGAGGAAGACATTTGAAACGTGGTCATCACATCAGTTGGCTGAATGTTCATGCAAAGTTTGTGTGTGTGTGTATTACCTCATCTTGATCCTGAGAGAGGAAACCTCCAGGTTGAGCTCCTTGTTGTTCTCCTGCCCCTCATCCACCTCCCTCTGCAGCCTCCTGCGGGCCGCCGCGCAGCGCAGCGCCTCCTCCTGCGCCTCCTCCAGCTGAATCTTCAGCTGCTTCACGCGGACACTCGCCTTCTCCGCCTGCAGAGTTCACGTGTACAGTGTTCAACTACACACCTTATAGGCCAGTAGGTCCTTCTATACCTGCACACCTTACAGACCAGTAGGTCTTTCTATAGCTACACACCAGAGAGACAAGTAGGTCCTTCTAAGCCAGTAGGTCCTTCTATACCTACATACTTAATAGGCCAGTAGGTCCTTCTATAACTACACACCTGACAGACCAGTAGATTCTTCTAAACTAGTAGGCCCTTCTGTACCTACACACCTGGCAGATATACCTACCAGCTTATAATCCAGTAGGTTTTACATGGTCCTTAACCAGTAGGTCCAGTAGGTTTGACTTTCTCCCTATAAACCAGTAGGTCCTTATGAACCAGTAGGTCCAATCGGTCTTACCTGGTCCCTGTACTGCTGGGCCTGCTTCCTCTCCTCCTCCATCTGGACGGTCAGATCCTTCACCTTCTTGTCCTTCTGGCGCACAACCTTAGCAGTGGCCTGCCGCTCCCTGCACATGCCCACCGATGACATCGTGACAAGATCATCAAGACACAATGACATCAAGGCCCCCCCCGCAACAAACATCTATCATCCCAACCTGTACCTGTTGTCCGAGTCCAGCAGCTCCTCAGCCTCTCTCAGTTTGGTTTCCAGGGTGACGACAGCGGAGCGGAGCTTGGACTTGCCCTGGCTCTCCATGTCGGCCATCTTGGCTCTGAGATGGTGGACCTGTTGCTCCAGCAGCTGGCGGGAGGTCTCTTTGGTCTGGGAGGAGGAGCGCTCGGCGGCCAACTCCCCCACCAGCTGCTCTCCCTGGTGGACACAGTGTGGTACTGCACTACTCAATACTATATACTACAATATAAACAACAGACAGACTACCACAGTCAACCACAATGTATACTACTGTAGTAGATAGACACAGAGTACCACAGTACTGCACTACAAATTAATATACTGTACTACTATAGAGACAATAAGTACCGAAACAGATGCTACAGTACACAGTACCATCGATGGGACACAGATACTACTACAGCACTAGCGTGTGTGTAGACGCCGACATGTCTACGTAGCCCCGCCCCTTACCAGCTGCTGGCTCTTCCTCAGCCTATCAGAGAGGCTCTCCACAGTGGATTGCACCTCCTCCAGCTCCTCGTCCAACTGACTGATCTTAGAGTCCATGCAGCGCTTCTCCTCAGAGCCCAAAGACCTGGAGGTGGAGGAGGAGAGAAGGGGGAGAGGAGGAGGAGGAGGTAGAAGGAGAGGAGGAGGATGAGGAGGAGGGGGAGGAGAATGAGAAGAAGGATGAGGAGGAGGAGGGGGAGGAGAATGAGGAGGAGGATGAGAGAAGAAGGAGAGAAGGGGGAGAGGAGGAAGCGGTACAAGGAGAGAAGGAGCAAGTGAGAGGAGATGAGGAGGAGAGAGGAGGAGATAAGGGGGAGGAGAAGGAATGAGAAGCAAATGAGAGTGTTAAAAGAGGAGCAAACAGGAGCAGGTGTTTCCAGGGTTTATGGGGACCCGTACCTCAAGGAGCTGATGGACAGCTCCTCCGACAGCTCCTCCCGCTCCACCTCCGCCTGCCTCCGGCCGCGCTCGGCCACGGATAACTCCTGCACCGAAACACACACACACAGCGGTCCACGAGTTGGAAGGAGAACCAGACGGGTGCTCCTCAAGAGGGTGATCAGACGAGGAGAACCTGTACCTCCTGGAGCTGCAGAGTCTGGGCCTCCAGGGTCCTCGCCCTCCTCTCAGACTCCCTGGCCGAGGACAGCACCTCCCTCTGGGCCACGCGGGAGTCCTCCACCTCCCTCTGGAGATCCTTCACCTGGCCCTGCAGGAGGAGGAGGAGGAGGAGGAGGAGGTAACCCAGCCTAGTAATTACTATGTTACCCTGGACACAGTACTGCGTAATATAACTAGTATTACTACTACATAAACAAGATGGATCTTATTTATCTATATTTCAAAGGTCTTGGGTCCAGGCTGACCTGGACCTTGCGGAGTTGCTTCAAGGTCTCCTCACGACTCCTGCTGGTGGCTTCCATCAGGTCCTCCCGGTCCTTCAGATCTCTCTCCAACTTCTTGCGGGCGGCGGCTGCCTGGCTCCTCTGCTTCTTCTCCTCCTCCAGGTCGCCTTCCAGCTCGTGCACCTGAGCACCGCGAAGGAGCATCATGGGTAATGCGGTTTCTCACGATACGTTAGATACGTTATCAACTATTTATCATCAAAAGAGCGAAGGGGCCCATAATCTGGCCCATAATCTGGCCCATAATCTGGTCGTTAATCTAGAAAATAACCCAGGTGTTAATCCAGGACATAATCCAGATGTTACCTGTTTGAGGAGCTGTCTGCGTTTCTCCTCCCCGACCTGGTCCAGGGCCTGGAGGTCCCTCTCGTGTTGAACCCGGAACGCCTGAGCCGTGACCTCCAGACGTAGTTTAGCATCCTCGGCTACCTGCAGTTCGTCCTCCAGCTCCTCGATCTGCAGCCTCATCTCCTCCAGCAGGGCCTCCTGCCCCCGCCGCGCCTTCTCCAGCTCGTGGACCTGAGAGGAACCAACATGGTCTACGTATGCTTTAGGTGGGAGGCCAACGTCTAAGTTAGTTTAGCTTTAGGTAAGAGGTCTAAGTTAGATTTAGGTGGGTGGTCTAGGTAACCTTTAGTTACGGCGGTGTAGGTGTTACTGAGGTCTAGTTGTTACAGAGGTCTAGGTGTTATGGAGGTCTAGGTGTTATGGAGGTCTAGGCATTACGGAGGTCTAGGCATTACTGAAGTCTAGTTGTTACGTAGGTCTAGGTGTGACGGAAGTCTAGTTGTTAAGGAGGTCTAGTTGTTACGGAGGTCTAGTTGTGGGAGGTCTAGGTGTTAGGAAGGTCTAGGTGTGGGAGGTCAGGGTGTTACGGAGGTCAAGGTCTTACGGAGGTCTGGGTGTTACAGAGGTCTAGATGTGGGAGGTCTAGGTGTTACGGAGGTCTAGGTGTTATGGAGGTCTAGGTGTTACAGAGGTCTAGGTCTTACGGAGGTCTCGGTGTTATAGAGGTCTAGGTGTTATGGAGGTCAGGGTGTTACGGAGGTCTAGGTCTTACGGAGGTCTCGGCGTTATAGAGGTCTAGGTGTTTTGGAGGTCAGGGTGTTACGGAGGTCTAGGTCTTACGTTCTTGCCCACGTCATCCTGGGAGCTGACCAGCTCCTCCATCTCTGCCCTCAGGCTCTTCACAGTCTTCTCCAGCTCCTCCAGCACCTCCTGCTTCTCCTCCAGACTCCTCCCCAGGGCCAGGATCTTCGTCTCCTTCTCCCTCACCTCCGCCTCCACCTGCTCCCGCTCCTCCGCCTGCCGGCTGGACACCGAGCGCTCCTCCACCAGCATCTAACCCCACCCAGCCAGCACCATATCCCGGGTGGAGACAGAGAGAGAGAGAGAGAGAGAGAGAGAGAGAGAGAGAGAGAGAGAGAGAGAGAGAGAGAGAGAGAGGGGTAGAGAGAGACAGAAAGAAAGAGAGAGAGAGAGTGTGAGAGAGAGACAGAGACTTTTTATGAATTCAAACTTTTAATTAAGTACATTTTCACGGTATATACATCATTTGATTGTATTGTATATTTTTTTATATTCATATACGAGGGGGAGAGAGAGTAGAGGAGAGAGGGGTCTGTAAGAGAGAGTTTCTAATGTTATACATGTTATAATGTTACACATACACACACACACACCCGCCCCCACCTGGTCAAACTTCTTCTGTTTCTTCTCCAGGGTGGAGAGCAGCTGTCTCCGTCCATCCAGCTCCCCCTGGAGGTCCTCAAGCTCCTGCTGCAGGCGTGCCCGGCTCCTCTCCAGCTTCTCGCACGCCGACGCCTTCTCCTCCAACTCCTCCCTGGACTCCTCCAGGTCCCGCTGCAGCCTCCTCTTCCCCTCCTCTAGCACCTCCACCGCCCCCGACACCTCCTCCAGCCTCTTCTTCACGTCCACCAGCTGAGAGGAGTGAGTGGGATGAGGTGGGGGTTAGCACCTCCACAACACTACCCCTCCATGATACATCACATCATGGGATCAAGGCCTCTGTATGCTTCTTGAGATCACAACAACGGACGCCCGAATTCAAGTATAGTTATTATAGTTCCACAGAACTGGCCGATGTCGGGGTGGTACTAACTAGAGTATAAGAGCAAACATGTCCGTCAACCTACCGAGATCTGGCGCCGGCCTCCAAGCCCCGCCCCCCTTCCTTCATACCCCACTAGTCTACCGGATAGCCGAGGAGGAGGGGTGTGGGGCCCGGGAGGAGGGCTTTAAGGATACGCTGTATTTGGAGAGTGACTTTTTCGAACTGCATTGACCCCCCGCGGACCACCCCTAACGGATGCATTTCGACGCATTTGGGAGGAAGCATACAGAGGCCGTTAACCAGACCTGCATGTGGAGGCTGGACGCATGTCTCTCGACCGCCCGCTTGGCCTCGCTCTCCTCCTCCAGCATCTCCGCCAGGCCGCCGCGGTCCTCGTCCGCCTGACGGAGCCGGCCCAGCGCGCTCAGCTTCTGCCGCGTCTCCTCCGCCAGCGCCTCCTGCAGGGGGGAGCACTGCAGTTTAATCTGGGCTCATCTACATGTAAACACCATGGTTAATCTGGGTGGGAACAGGGTTAATCTGGGTGGGAACAGGGGGTTAGTCTGGGTGGGAACAGGGGGTTAGTCTGGGTGGGAACAGGGGGTTAATCTGGGTGGGAACAGGGGGTTAATCTAGGTGGAATAAGGGTTAATCTGGGTGGGAACAGGGGGTTAATCTGGATGGAATAAGGGTTAATCTGGGTGGGAACAGGGTTAATCTGGGTGGAATAAGGGTTAATCCAGGACAGCACAGGGTAATCGGGGTTAATATGGATTTGAAAAGGGTTGATCCAGGTGTAAATATGTGTAAATAGTATAATCAGGGTTAATTTGGGTAGAAACAGGGTTAATATGGATGAAACAGGGTCAATACGTAATTGAACAGGGTTAATCGAGGTGTAAACATGGTTAATCTGGATGTAAACAGTGTTAATCCAGCTGTAAACAGGGTTCATTTGGGTGTGAACAGGGTTAATCTGGGGTTAATCTGCGTGTGATTAGAGTTAACCCAGGTGTTGGGCCCACCTGGGTGTCCTGGAGCTGGGAGGCCAGACCGGAGACATCTCTCCCCATCTTGATGCTCCTTCCTTCAGCCTCGCTCAGGAGAGACGACACACTATCCAGCTCACCCTGGAGGTGGGGGAGGGGGGACAGGATAGGACTTTTATTTTGAAATAGAAGGCAGTATGTTTGAATATCTAGCTCTCGGGCAGGGTCACAAGGATAACTAACAGACAGACAGACAGACAGGAAGACAGGTGTACAGACAGACAAGTGCACTGACAGTCATTTTAGCCAGGTGGTCTCCTAGCTCTGCCCGCTGGGCCTCGCTGGCCTCCAGCCGCGCCTGGACGTCGGCCAGCTGACCTTCCACCTTCTTCTTCCTGTGATCCACTTCCTGCTTGGTGGCGGACATAGAGCTCAGCTCGGCCCCCAGCGACATTACTTCCTTCTCGAGAGCTTGCTTCGACTTCTCTAGCCCCGCCTTCGCCTGCAGACAGACAGGTAAAGAGACAAGTAAACAGACAGGAAGACAGAGAGAACGACAGACAGACAGACAGGTAGACACATAGGTATAGAGATAGGAGAGAGAGAAAAAGGCAGACAGACAGGTAGAGCGACAGACAGGTAAAGAGACAGACAGGTAGAGCATAATCATTATCCTGTTCACATGGTCACTACGGTAACCAGATTACACTCAGTTGAAGAAGTGACCAAGATCGATCATGTGTGTGTGTATGTGCTGACCCTCTTGGTCTGCTCCAGCTGCTCCTTGACCTCCTCCAGGCTCTGGTTGTGTTTGTGTTTGAGCTCCTGGAGCCGGGCCTGGGAGGTGCGCACCTCCTCCTCCAGGCTTCGCTTCAGAGCCTGCACCTCCTGCTCCCGCTTCGCCCTGCAGGACAACATTTTCATTTCACTGTGTCCTGTATCCTGACTGTGTATGTGACAATTCAACTTCTTGAATCCTGAATCGAAAGCAAAAGCATGCAAACATGCAAAAGCTCTAACATGCTAACATGCTAAAGCTATAACACGCTAACGTGCTAAAGCTGTAACCTGCTAACTTGTTACCGTAGCTCCTGCTGGGTGGCGGTGGAGTCCAGGCTGTCCTCCAGCTCGCTGCGGAGGGAGTTAAGCTCCTCCCCCAGCTCCTGGTGCGCCCTCTCCACCCTGCCCCGCGCCTCCCGCTCCCCCTCCAGGTCCTCCTGCTGCTCGGCCAGCAGCTCCTCCAGCTCCCCCACCCGCTTCAGAGCCGCTTGCCTCCGCCGGCCCTCCTCCTCCAGCCTGGTGGAGGTAGTTAGTTTAGGGTTAATTAGGTTGTGGTCTGGGGGTCAAGGTTAGCTTAGGGTTAGTTTAGGGTTAATTTAGGGTTTGTTTGTGGTACTAGGGTTAGGGTTAGTTTAGGGTTAGTTTGTGGTCCTAGGGTCAGGGTTAGTTTAGGGTTAGTTTATGGTCCTACGGTCAGGGTTAGTTTGTGGTCCTAGGGTCAGGGTTAGTTTAGGGTTAGTTTGTGGTCCTAGGGTCAGGGTTAGTTTGAGGTTAGTTTGTAGTACTAGGGTCAAGGTTAGTTTAGAGTTTGTTTAGGGATAGTTTGTGGTCCTAGGGTCAGGGTTAGTTAAGGGTTAGTTATGGTTAGTTTGTGGTCCCATGGTCAGGGTTAGTTTATGGTTATTTAGTGAGTTAGTGGTCCGAGGGTCAGGGTTAATTTAGGGTTAGTTTGGGGCTAGTTTGTCTCACTGCGTCTGGCTGGCCTGCAGCTCCTTCTCCTTGGTGGAGAGCTGTGCTCGGAGATCGTCTAGCTGAGTCTGCAGATCGACCAATTGCTCCTGCAGCTCCGCAAGCTCCGCCTCCAACTTCTTCCGACACTTCTCTCCATCCTGACGGGCCTTCTCCTCCTTATTCAGACGCACTGCACACACGGAGGGGAGGAGAGAGATGAAGAGAGGAGGAGAAGAAGGAATAGGGAGAGGAGGAGAGAGAGGAGGAGACTCACCCTCCAGCTGTGATATGGTGGACTCATGCTTGTCCTTCAGCTTGGAGAGGTTCAGGGACCGCTCCTCGTCCTCGGCCAGGCTGGAGCTCAGGTCAGAGATGCGTTCCTCGAGAACATGTCTCTCCTGTTGGACACCCCCACAGAAACCATCATACAACACACACACACCACAACACACACACACACACACACACACACCACACACACACACACACACACACACCACACACACACACACACACACACACACACCAACACACACACACACCACACACACACACACATTGAACAATCTCACACACACACACACAACACACACACACACACACACACACACACAGAACCATCACACACACACAACCAATGAACCATCACATATGCACACAGGCACACACACACACACACACACACACACACACATAGAACAATCTCTCACACACACACACACACACACCTTTTGCAGCTTGGTGTTCTGGTCGTCCATCAGGAGCACCTCCTCCTCCAGCCTCCTGACCCTCCCCTCCACCGTCTCCTTCTCCTGCAGGAGGTGCTTGCGACCAGCCTCCTCCTCCGACAGCCGCGCCTCCAGGACCTGGAGAACACCACCCTCAGCTTCATCAGCTTCATCCGTCCTCCCAACCTCCTCCTACTCCTCACCTCCACCCACACCTCCTCCTCCTCCCCACCTCCACCCACACCTCCTCCTCCTCCCCACCTGCAGCTGCTCCTCCATGTTCCTCCTGTCCTGCTCCACGGTGTTTCTGTGCTCCTCCTCCTCCTCCAGCCGCGCCTCCATCTCATGCAGCACCTCCTCCAGCTCCTGCTGCTTGGCCTCCAGGCGACCCCTGGCCTCCTCCGCTTCCGCACACAGCTCCGTCTCCGTGAGGAGGCGTGACTCCAGCTGAGCCCGCTCCTCCAGGAGCTGCACACACACACGCACACACACACACACACACACACACACACACACACACACACACACACACACACACACACACACACACACACACACACACAGACACACACACACAACACACACACACACACACACACACACACACACACACACACACACACACACACATTATACAGTATGTGCTTCCTCATCATCCTCATCATCAGTTTAATCTTCTCCATCATGTGTGTGCGTGTGTGTGGGTGTGTGTACCTGTGTGTGTTTGAGTGACACCTCCCTCAGCTCCTCCTGGCTCTTGGCTGCCGCCTCGTTGGCTGATTTAAGCTCCTCCTCCTTCTGACCAATTTCCTCTTCCTGTCTGGTTACCTGCAGCAGTGGCTTCACCTGGGACCACAGCCAATCAGAATGCAGGACGCGACACGCAACAAGTCAGATCTCTTCATGGAGCTAACACCCAAGCTCAAAGACTTTAGTTAGTTAGTTAGCTTAGTCTCCACCACTGCCAACTGTACCTGAGTAAACAGGTACAGTTCTATGTCTATATGACACAGTCAGTACCTTAGTGAACAGTCTCCACCACTGCCAGCCCCTCAGCCTCAGGTAACAGGAACAGTTCCTCTGCAGCACCTTCATGGCTCCTAGCTGTTGCTGCTTCTTAGCGAATGCCCTGTAGCACATAATATGTACACGATGAGGTGTGTGTACTGGTGTGTCCAGGTGTGTTTACAGTTGTGTTCAAGTGTGTGTAAAGCTGTGTATAATTACTGTTGTCTCCATGTTTGTGTACAGGTGTGTGTAAAGTTGTGTGCACAGGTGTGTGTACAGGTGTGTGTTCAGGTGTGTATTGGTGGGTTCAGGTGTGCGTAGGTGTGTACATGTCCTTACTTGCGTGCCAGGTAGCCCCTGCTGCGGGCCTGGAACGCGATGATCACGACTGTGAGCTTGAGGTCTCTCTCCTCCTCCAGCTGAGCCAGGACTCCGGTCCTGAAGAACATCTTACTCTGACCGATACGGTACAGGTTGGGATCCAGGTCTAGATGTGTCACCTGGTAGGAGGTGGAGGACAGGTGAGAGGAGGGGGGAGGAGGTGAGGGTGCAGGAGAAATTAGAGGAGGGTTGGAGGGTTAGGGGAAGGGGGGAATTTAAATCATACATTCATAAAATTCATAATATAAATCTTGTTGGATTGATAAAAGCTTCAAAGATATGGAGGCAGATGGCGCCTCACCATCAGACAGCAGGCCTGCTTCCCATCCATGAAACCCTTGGGGATGGCGTTAGCAGCCAGGATCTCATACCTAGATAGATACAGACATACGTACAGAAGATATAGCATACCTAACACTGAGAGTTAGCATATATATATATACACACAAACATATACATATATGTACATACCTCTGTCTGAATTCCTGGAAGAGGATGCGGTTGGGGAAGCCCTGTCTGCAGATCCTGATTCCCTCCAACACTCCGTTACACCTCAGCTGATCCAGGACCAGCTGGGCATCCATCTTCCCTGGCTGCACCAAGTACCCCATCAACCACAGGAAGTACCCAGTCAACCACAGGAAGTACCCCATCAACCACAGGAAGTACCCCGCCAACCACAGGACGTACTCAGTCAACAGAATGTACTCGGTCAACAACAGTAAGTACCCAGTCAACAACAGGACGTTGGCACTTATGAAAATATCGTAGCGTTAAAGACACTGAATGTGAGCTGTATTATACAGAGTCTGTGGAATAAGATGCCATAACAACAGGATGTTAAAGGAAGTGAAGATGGCACTTGGGTGGGGGTCTCAGGGATGGATGTGGGGTCTGTGGTGGTCTAATGGGGGTCTGTGTTGGTCTCGGGGAGTCTTACCCGTTTCTCGTGGTTGGGGATGATGCAGCGGACGAAGTTGGGCTGGGTGTTGTGCAGGGTTGTCATCAGCTTCCCCAGTGATTCCTTGTGGAGCTGGCCCACCGTCCGGAACATCCCCTTCTTGGACTTCTTGACGGTGTCCAGGCCCACCACGCGGTCCACTAACCAGACAGAGTCAGACAGAACCAGCATGAGTACTATTAGCAGGAGACACAAGAAACAAATGATGCACCACTAGGTGTGATTAAGGTGTGGTCAGAGGTGTATTTAAGGCGTGTTTAAGGGAGAGAGGTCTTGCATTCTTTCCAGAGGTTCTGGATGAAGGAACTGGAGGAGTTGCTCAGCAGACTCGTCACATTGTCGTTCAGAGGGTCCATGTTCTTGGTCAGCCAGCTGTCAGCATTGTAGTCCACCTGGAGGCCACAGGAGAGAACTGTTAAGGTGTCCACGTTCGCAGGTCCTTTCGTTAGTTAGCTCAACTTGATCCATTCCTAAAGCCCTGACCTTGCCGGCGTAGTGCAGGACGGTGAACATCAACTTGTCCATATGTTGCTTGGGTTTGGAGAACTTGGGGTGGCTGGCATGCGTGTTGAGCAGTTTCTCCACAAAGGTGACATCGGTGGCCTTGGGGAACCAGCACTCCTCATCCAGCAGGGCCAGGATGCCGGGAGGGTTATTCTACACACAAGACAACCCACTAGAACCGCTAGAACAACACAGAGCTAAGCGCATAATGTGTGTTTGTGTGTGTGTGTGTGTGTGTGTGTGTGCGTGTGCCCCACCGGCCTCTCGATGAGGTCGATGCAGGGCTGGAGGTCCAGGCCAAAGTCGATGAAGGTCCACTCGATGCCCTCCCTCTTGTACTCCTCCTGCTCCAGGACGAACATGGTGTGGTTGAAGAGCTGCTGCAGACGCTCGTTGGTGTAGTTGATGCATAGCTGCTCAAAGGAGTTGTCCTAACCAGGGGAACAAGAACAACATACTCATTACGGACTCTTAATTAAGTATTCTTCTCTCTCTTTATCTCTTTACTTCCGTTGGTGTTAGCTTCATCAGTCATCTGTCAAACACGCTCAGAAATGTATGTGATGAAGAACAAAGACCAGCAAATTCCAGACGATCCTAGTTGTTAGGGATCATTATCGCAGGACTGGACCAAAACAGAACCTGATCACTTCACTGTAGGCCAACTGTTTTCCAGGTGAACTTGAAACCAATTCACAGGAACACAGACACACACGAACCATCGTGTGTGTCTGTGTCCGGATGGTGGAGCTTCTCTCATCTTCACCTCAAAGATCTCAAAGCCAGCGATGTCCAGGATGCCGAGAAAGGAGGAGGCCTGCCTCTTGCTCTTGTCTAGCGTCTTGTTAATCCGAGCCAGGATCCACCGGAACAGCCGCTCGTACATCGCCTTGGCCAGCGCCTCAATGGCAAAATCAGCCTGGGGGTGGGAGGAGTGGCAAAGGGGGAGGGAGAGGGGAGTAACAAGGGATTTACAAGGGATTCCAATGCCATCACCTGTTACTGGGTCTCGACCCAATAAAAAGGATCTGTTACTGGCTATAGACACCCGAATCAACCTGCTATTGGGTCTAGGGTCTAGAGGTTTACACTCCGTAGCCAACCCGATATTGGGTCTAGACCCCAGAACGAGAACGCACCTGTTGTTTGGTCTGGGCCTTCTGCACCACTTCACGGCCCACCTTGATGCGGGGGGTGAGGACGGCCCGGGTGAAGTCCGTCACATTGATGCCCTGCAGGTGGCACAGCTTCTGGGCAACTGGTGGGTGGTGGTGCACGTGGAGAGAGAGGGGGAGGAGATGGATGGAGAACATCAAGGTCAACGTGAAGGTTCTGAGGGAAACAGTTCAGCCAGGCTCTGTTGTGTCAACCATGTTTGTGTTATGTGTTTTTTAGAGTTTTTGTGTCAGTGCTGGTCCTAAATCTCTGCTTTCTCCTTCTCTAGAACCAGACTGTTGACTGATTGGTGTGGATCGTGGGTAACAACATCTCACAGTTTTCTGTCTCTCTTTACCAGTGGTTGGACTTTAGCTAGGTTGTATTCAAGGACGTTAGCTATGTTGGCTTAGATTTTGTGCTGTTGGTGGTATTGAAGGAGTCTAGCTAGGTTGTGTCGTCAGTGTCTAGCTAGCTTTTGGTGGGATGGGAAGGTACCTGTGTCGTCCGGCATGGTGGCTTGCTCGCTGTTCCTCTCCTTCTCAAACTGGACATTCCCTAGCTGGAGAACCGTGGACACCACCTTCAGCATTCCTACACAGGGTTAGGAAAAATACACAAAATTCTCACTTTCCCCGTACATTCTGACTGGTCTCCACACCTTCTAAAGTCTCAGGAGCAAAATTCCAGGTTAATGTTGTGTTTGGGGGATGATCAGTGTTTAGGGGTGTGATACAGGGTTTAGGGGTGTGTCATGGGGGGAGGGATAAGGGTACCTCTCCTCTCCTCCTCGGTGAAGTCCAGGACCTCCATGGCCTCCAACGTCTCCTCAAACATCTGGTCGTCCTCCTGACCGGGGATCTCCACATGACCCGCCATCAGGAACCGGTAGCTGCTGAAGTCCTCGAGGAGGAGCTCCTCTGCACACACACAACACACACACACACACACACTCACACACACACACACACACACACACACACCACACACACACACACACACACACACACACACACACACACACACACACACACACAGTAAGAGGTAGATGTATTTAGACAGTGTAGATGGAGCTGTGGCATGGAGATGTTGGTTTTAAGATGGCTCTAGATGTTAGGTGTATCTAAATGGTTATAGATGTTAGGATGTATCTAGATGGTGGTTCTAGCTCTTAGCTCTATCTAGATGGTTCTAGCTGTTAACTATATCTAGATGATTCTCGTAATTAGATGTTAGCTGTATCTAGACGGTTCTAGCTGTCAGCTGTATCTCGATGGTTCTAGTCATTAGCTGTTAGCTCTATCTAGATGGTTCTAGCTGTAAGTTGTATCTAGATGGTTCTAGATGTCCATACCTCTCAGACTGTCCTTGGCCCCAGCCACCATGTAGTAGAAGATGTGGAAAGCTCTCTCCACCACTGCCTGACGGATACAACGAGACTTCTCTAGTAGGTCTGGAGCAGCAGTTAGGGAGACCAGCCTCTGGTTCAACACTTACTAGACCTAGAACCTACTAGAACCTAACTAACTAACTAACTAACTAACTAGACCATCAGTCTCTAACCCTAACTAACTAACTAGACCAGTCTCTAACCCTAACTAACGAGACAATCAGTCTCTAACCCTAATTAATTAGAGCACCAGTCTTTAACCCTAACTTAACTAGACCACCAGTCTATAATCCAAACTAACTACACCAGTCTCTAACCCTAACTAACTAACTAGACCACCAGTCTATAACCCTAACTAACTAGAGCACCAGTCTCTAACCCTAACTCATTAGAGCACCAGTCTTTAATCCTAACTTACTAACTAGACCACCAGTCTTTAACCCGAACTAACTACACCAGTCTCTAAACCTAACAAACTAACTAGACCACAGTCTCCATCGTATAAAGATCCACCTCAGCCATTATGTAGAGTGGCTTCTTTAATGACTTCATTACGTTGACATTTAAATGTAGTCATTTATCAGACGCTTTTTATGTACCCCTTAAGGATACAAGTGTCAATGTTGGCTCCGACGATGTAGCCCGTAACGTCGAAGTTCAGCTTGATGAACTTGCCCTGCGAGACCGGGAGAACATGGCATTAGGCAGGTCAAAGGTCAACACACTGACATCACACTCTGCGCCGGCGCCGGTCACTCACAAAGCGTGAGGAGTTGTCATTCTTGACCGTTTTAGCATTTCCGAACGCCTCCAGGATGGGGTTGGCCTGGAGCAACTGCTTCTCCAACTCCCCCTGCAGGACACACAGGGAACAGCTAGTCAACAACAGACTGGTTACACTGGTTAGTGGTTACCAACAGATTGGTTAAAAACATTGACTGATGTACTTAACCACAACTCACATATGCCAGTGATCCTGCCTGCTGCTGCAGAGAAGAAATGAGAGATGTTTTAATTGACACAAAGATTACAACATTATCTGAACACAATATTAGGAACTACAAATTACAGCATTAACTTGCATAAATATACTATATTTAGTTTTGTGGGTGTGGGCTGGCCTATGACAGGTAGGTGTTGTGGGTGTGGCCTATGACAGGTACATATTGTGGGCGTGGCCTACTACTCACAGTGCTGCTGTCCTTCTTGACCTTGTGGGAGGAGGCAATAATGGCCAGGTACTGGATCACCTTCTTGGTGTTCTCAGTCTTACCTGCTCCTGACTCTCCTCTGGGAACACAGGCACACACACATACACACACACGCACACACATATATACGGAGTTGGATAAGGGGTGTGGTTGTTTCTTGCTTTCTTAGCTCATAGATATGTATTCAACTCAATATCAACTCAAAGTACAGACATGTTGGTTGGGTTAAATTGTGGAAGCAGAGAAAAGTAAGAAGTTGATGTGCAAGGGTCAAGGATCACAGCTGACGGGCCAGACTAAAGACTAAAGTGTGTGTGTGTGTGTGTGTTTTGACTCACGTGCAAAGGATGGACTGATCCTCACGGTCTGCAGGCAAATACAAAGAGAGAGAGAGAGAGAGAGAGAGAGAGAGAGAGAGAGAGAGAGAGAGAGACTATATGAAGTAGCAGTAGACTACCCCATGATGCCTCTAAGCCTCAGGATGTCCCAATCCACTATCGCACTACTAAATATAGCCCAAAGGATTTCCCTAAATAGAGCAGATGTGTAGTTACGCTACGCTAGGCTATACTAGGCTATGCTATGCTAGGTAGCACCAGGACTCCTTGTTTGGAGATCTTTCAGAGATGGAAAGAGATAAGCTGGTCACTGGCTAGAGACAGACAGGTAGCTAGTCAGACAGACATGTAGATAGACAGACAGGAAGACAGACAGACCTTGCATCAAGTTTCAGGTGCTGTCTGTGATGGAGGAGATATGAGGTGAGACGGACAGGCCGGCAGACAGGCAGACAGACAGGTAGACAAGCAGACAGACAGACAGGTAGACAAGCAGACAGACAAACAGACAGACAAACAGACAGACTGACCTTGCATCATGTTTCTGTAGGCGTTGTCTGTGATGGAGTAGATGTGAGGTGGGACCTCGTGTCTCTTCTTGCCCTTGTACATCTCCACCACCTTCTCTGAGTAGATGGGCAGCATCTTGTAGGGGTTCACCACCACGCAGAACAGACCCGAGTAGGTCTGCAG
Source organism: Coryphaenoides rupestris (assembly GCA_002895965.2). NCBI lineage: Eukaryota > Metazoa > Chordata > Actinopteri > Gadiformes > Macrouridae > Coryphaenoides > Coryphaenoides rupestris. The sequence goes on from PIJE02000329.1 coordinate 165,362, forward strand.
TACAGAGTACGAGTTAGTACTACTAATATACTCTCATAATATACTATGATACACAGAACATACCTGAGTATGTCTGCAGTACACCGCACTAGTTAGTACCACTAATATACTACTATAATATACTACAATACGCAGAAGAGACCTGAGTATGTCTGCAGTACAGAGTACTAGTTAGTACTAATAATATACTACTATAATATACTACTATACACAGAACACATCCGAATGTTGGGGGTGTAGGGTGTGTGTGTGACTGACGTAGATGAGGCTGGAGTAGTAACGCTCCTTCAGGTTGTGGAGGACGGAGGCCTCGTTGAGGAAGGTGAGCGCCGCCATGTCCTCCGCCTTGTTGAACTTGGGTGGGTTCATCTTCTGGATGTCGTCCTTGTTCACCTCCACCTTTTGGCCATTAGACAGCTCCATCACCACCATCTGCAGGGCGGAGGGAGGAATCACACCATACCACCATGATCCTGACCCTAACACCACCCTAACCCTAACCTAATACCTCTAGCCTAATACCTAAACTAACAATCTCTAATCGAATACCTAAACTAACCATCTCTAACCTCATACCTAAACAAACTATCTCAGGGTAGCAGCTTGTATTAGCATCGTCCAGGTAGCATTGTATGCTAACGTGCGGCCCAAACAGGAAGTGGTACCTCATTTCCGATCTCCTTGGTAACGCTTGCGGCCTCAAAGCCCTCCCTCTCCGACGGGATCCAAACCATCTTCTTGGCCGACCAATCAGCTTGCGTCACACCACTGCTGTGGAAGTCATTGTCCAGGAAGAGGAACTGGGTGTCGTCGGGGCTTTGCTCTGCCATGTCTGGAGCACTGGCGTGGGCGTGGCCTGTGTGGGCGTGGTCTGAGCGGGTGTGGTCTGAGCGGGCGTGGTCTAGTGGGGTCGTGATGACATCAGAGGGGGGGCTCTTCTCCACGTACAACGATGCAGGGTCAGAGACGATGGCTTCGCCGCTTGCTGCGGACTTGACCTCTGACCTGTCACACACACACACACATGTCAAGCTGATGAAAGTGTCTTCATAAGTAATAATCTTATCTAACACATATTTAATAACATTTCTACCATTTTCCACACTCTGAAACAAGCCTCTTTCCTTCTCTCTCTGTGTCATAACTCTCTCTCTCTGTCCCTCCATATATCTCCCTGACTCTCTATCCCCATCCCTCTCCCCCTGTCTCCCTCTATATAAAGCTGTCTCTCTTTGAAACAAGCCTCTTTCCTTTTCTCTCTGTGTTATCTCTCTCTCTCTGTATCTCCATATATCTCTCTGTCTCTCTATCCCCATCCCTCTCCCCCTGTCTCCTTCTATTTAAAGCTGCCTCTCTCGCCCCGTGGGGCAGGTGTGTGTGTCTGTGTGTGTGTTTTGCATGTCTACTCACTGATGAACACAGGACAGGCGCTCTGTCTTCTGGCGGACGAGGACAACATAAAAGATGTAAAGCAAGACGCTGATAAGCGCTATGGCCTCCAGACACCCAGCGGCCATGCCCATGTTTGGCGAGCTGCCCCGCCGCACAACCGCCAGCTAACTGATAGCGCTGCTAGCGGACGCTCAGCCCTGCCTTATAAGGCCCCGTGGGGCGGTCAACCGCAACGTTTACCGTTTACACACCAAAAAACCCCGCCGGAACCACACGGTCGCGCACGGCAACACACCCAACTACACCTCCAGATCAGTCTTCAGTCGGACGGGGGGGCGACGGCGTTAATCCCAGAAATATTCAGCGTCCCTTATAGAACTCAATATCTTTTTAGTCAAAATACTACATCAAATATCTAAATATTAATTGTTGGGAATATGGCATTTCTATTGCATGTATAAAACCTACGTTCTAAACCCAACAAAGCAAATCACCCCAGATCACCTGCCCTTGGCATCACACCATAATAATAAACTCTATTCCTATTGGACGAAAACCTAACTCAACTAAAGCCTCCCCACTCACCTGGTTAGCAGCAGCTGTAGCAGCAGCAGTAGTAATAGTGTTCGTAGTGTTCGTATTCGTCGTGGTATTAGTAGTATGTGTAGTCGTGCGGGTACTGTACTAGTGTTAGTAGTAGTGGTCAGAGTCCAGCAGGTAGAGGCAGGAGGGATGCTGAGCGCTCCTCTCCTCCCTATTTAAACCTCCCGCGACGCCAGGGGGCGGGGCCACGGGTCTCCATGGCGACCAACACCGACAACAGAGGAGGAGGCTGCCCGTGTTGACTCACTGAGTTGTGTTTGTTTTATTCCTAAAGTGAGTTCAATGTGTTTATTCATAGTACTTTTTCATGATTCTTAGATCTTGTATGCGTTTTTTCTTAAACAAACTTTAATTCAAGCTGAATGTCGGGGCAGCAGCAGCGGGCGGAGGAGGAGGTGGTGGAGGTGGAGGTGGAGAAGGAGGAGGTGGAGGAGGAGCAGCAGCAGCGGCACTTCGAGGGAGCGCTGACCGTGTTCGAGGGCTCGTCGCCCGCGGACGTGTCCCACGCCCGGCAGCTGTGGGGCTCCGTGTCGCTCCTCCCGCCGCTCGAGTCGCGCCTCATCTCCTCGGACATCCGCCAGCGGCTCCCGGTGGCGCGGAGCTCCGGGAGCAGGAGGACCTCCACCACCTGTCCGGTAGTCGAGCAGGAGGAGGAGGAGGTGGAGGAGGAGGAGACGGAGCGGAGGAGGAGGAGGTGCGAGGCCATGGCCGTGCGGAGAGAGGAGATCCTGGGGCTGCTGCGGAGCCAGAGGGAGCGGAGGCTGCGGAGAGAGGAGGTGGCGGCGGCGGGGAGACCCGGGGTCAGACACCGCGGGGGACGGCCTCTGAAAGCCCGCGAGGCTCACGAGGCCGACCGAGAGATGGTCCAACAACTCCAATAAACAAACTAATGTTACGAGCGTCGGTACTGGTAGCAGGGGGGGCACCAGGGATTTTGGGCCCCGTGAAAAGAAACCACATAGGGCCCCACCACGGCCGAACGGGAAAAAAAGTCATGTTATTTGACACAAAAATAATTTGTACCTAATTTAGACCATATACTTTTACTATGTGGTTCAATGAGGTTTGCATTCAATGAGGTATCATGCTTAAGAGAACATTATTTTCTTAATGTTTGTTTAAGTAGGCTATTTATTCTGCAAGAGGGTGACAGGGGCCCTCCAGTGTTTTATTCTTTTTGACACAAATTTCTGTCTATCAACCAATTTATTTGGCCAATTTTACTCAAGTTATGTCACTAATTACTTCCAAATGAAAACAAACTTTTAATTTCAGGCTTTTAGAGGGCCCACCCGACTCGACTTTGGGCCCTGGATGGTCAGTCCAACTTCCCTGCTAACTTCTGACCATATATAGAAGAGCTGTTTTGAACAGTTCTGTATATCATGCAGCTTATCTGTCGTTGTATTAAAATGATGAACACGTCCACTGACCACGTGGGCCTCATTACCTGTCCACAGGTAGACAGCGCCTGTTATGGCCTTATTGTTCCCTACCTGTCTCGTAGTATTCCCTGTGCTCCATGATATTGTGTTCGTTTTGTTCACAATAAAATGTTATTTTACCTGAACTTGAACATCCTGTGTCTACCCGTCATTTGTCATAGCTTTTGAGCCAATCAGGATATAACAATATAAAGTATTGTGTGTTGGACCTCATGTTGCGGTTCCTCGTGTACCGCAAGGTGGCGCTATGGGCTAATGAAATACAGTTTATTGTGGAGGAAGCGCCACTTTAACGGCATTCGTGACTTTACTTTACTATTCATCCAAGTAAAATAAAAAACAAAACAAAAGAAATGTATTATTATTGTTATTCTTCTTCTTCTTCTTCTTCTTCTTCTTCTTCTTCTTCTTCTTCTTATTATTATTATTATTATATTATTCTTACTAATCTGAGATGTGTTGCACCATAAATGTAATTATGGATCAGTAAATCTCAGTGTAGATTTAAATCCATATTTAAGTCTGTAAGTTTGGAGGCAGTGCCAAGTATCCCCCTCCCCCCCCCCCCACCCCACCCCCACCCTTAGACTTAGCAGATAAAGAGTCTTCAGTTAGCCTGCTAGTGCTAACTGAAGACTCAACATGGTAACAGTTAGAGAACATGCTCGTGGCTAGCAAGCGTCTCAGAGCAGGGATGTGTGGCAGAGAGTTCAGCTGAAGTTCACATCGATGAATGTGCTCAGAGTACATCCCCCCCCAGCCACTATAATGTATATACATTGGACAATAAACACTATAATAAATACACGGTTCCCAACCACATCGACGTGCCTTCGGCCAAGGCACGTCAGTGGGTCCTGACATTTTGTGGGGTTTAATACATAATCGTGGCATACGTTATGAACATAACTTGTGTGCTATGTACAATTCACTTTATTATTGACGTAATGCCAGTCCTTGCAGGAAACAGTATTAATGTGGATGGATTGGATTGACTGGGAGGAAGAGGAGGAGGAAGAAAGGGAATGAGGCGTGTGTCCCTGAGCATCAAGGACAGGAGAATCACACCTTCAGTTTTACTACAACACAACCCCGCAGTAAAGAGTCCCACTTTATGTTTCGCTTGAATTGTGTTTCTATTTATTATCTAATAACATTTAGTGAAAAGCAGGTGCGTGTGTGTGTGTGTGTGTGTGCGATGGAGTGTGATGTTGTGTGACGGTGTTTGTGTGTGAGATGGTGTGTGTGTGTGTGTGTCAAGGTTAATGTGACAGGGTGACTCAGAGTGCATATCAATAAAAATATCAATAACTGAACACAGGAGTAATATCCTCCCTCCTCCCCTTCTGCTCCTCCTCCTCCTCCTCCCTTCTCTCCTCCCTCCTCCTCCTCCTCCTCTCCCTCTCCTCCTCCTCCTCTTCTGAGATGGATGAAGGGGAGACATCTGACAGCCGCTTCACCTGGGGCAGGAGGCTCGGCCTGACAGCTCCTCCAACACCCCCCCCCGTCCCCCCAGATACACCTCCTCCTCCTCCACCTCGGAGGAGGAGAAAAGAGAGACAGGATTTATATATACATATATTTGCTCACATTTCATATGCATCATATTATATATATCTCTATGTATCTCATTATCTCATACACTATCATATATCATATCATATGAAGCCTATGTAGCATATATATATATACAGTATATACACACATGGACACAAGTCCAAGGTCCCTTAAGAAGGAAGGATATCATCTCTCCACATTAAGACACAGATCGGAGGTCGGAGGTCAAGGTCAGGGGTCATTTAGAGGAGGGACCTTGTGATGATGATGGTGGTGAAGTATTTATTCTATATTGTTATTGTCATTAATATTGTTAATTATTGGAGCTGTGTGTACTAATTTAATGAGATATGTCCTTTAGTTAATCCTGATAGATTTGTAATTAAACCCACTATTGAATGAGTAATAGCTTGCCTGTCACTCAAAGTACTTGAAGCCCGTATAGCAGCAGAAAGTCATTGTAAACCTTCTTTATTCTTATCTTTATGCACCATAGCGATATATTGCTGTCTCCTTCAACAAATGTACTCCTTATAAGTTGCTTTGGATAAAAGCGTCTGCCAAATGCCCAAAATGTAAATGTAAATATAAAAAAAGGAGTTTGCATGTTTCTCTCAAATCCTTAAAGCTTCTAAAACCAGTTTAATTCATAATATCTCCTGAGCTCTATATCGGAATAATGCCATTTAGTTTTAAAGTTGTATCCTCCAGACTATAGGGTATAAAATATGCATAACATTTGGATTGGCCTCACCTGGCCCAGTTAGAGTCTGGGGGGTGGGTGGCAGGAGACTGCTGCAATATATTTTCTATTTTCCGGAAATTCTGAATTGCATAAGCCATTATTAGACTATACAAGTTAAGTCTACATTTTCTAACAGAAATAATGATATACAGTATAAGGATGTATAATGTACAGTAAGATGAGTACTGAAGTACTCAATATATGTACGTATATACATGATATATAAGGATAGATATTGTAAAGTACGATGAGTACTACAGTCAGGCAGTATGTCAATAGTTTAAACTTAAAAAAGGAGGTCGAATGCAGTTTGGAGAAAATAGATATATTTCCATGTATTGTTGTTTTACTGTACAGGACGTAACATGTAGACACGTGACAAGCTTATAAACATATAAAATAGAGTTTGAATCTCAGTCTAACAAGAAGGACACGTTAATAGGTCCATAAGATGCTATATGAATGTGTATACATATATATTATATATAATTTAAATATACATGCATGCAGCCTCTACATAAAGGGATCACTATATAGCACACTAGTCTGTTGACTGTATATTACCTGACTATCTGCCTGCCTGTCTGTCTCTCTATTACCTGTCTGTCTGTCTTTCTGTCTATTTCCTGTCTGGCTGCCACGACCTGCTATCATTCTATTCCCTCCAAACCCCATATCTACCAAGCCCCTCCCACTCCCACATTGTTGTCCCTCCCCCTTTCTCAGCACTGCTCCTCCCCCAGCGGCTCCATCATGCTGTCTCTGAGGTCCTCCCTGCCGCTCCTCCTGGAGGGTCCGGGGTAGACCTCCGTGGGCACAGGGTATAGGGCCACGGCCTGGTCTACGGGGCCCAGAGCTTGGCCCTGGAGGTAGTGGAAGGTGTCCGGGTGGAGGAAGGAGCGGTCGTCGCGGAGGCCCTGCTCGAACAGCTTGCGCTTGTGGCGGAACTCGATGACCGTCTTGGTGTAGGAGTTGAGCGTGGTGACCGACGCCGCCATGCAGCAGGTGAACGAGCCCCACGCCATGCTGGAGACACAGGTTCACCGCGTTAACTTTACATGAGCGCATAGGGTTAGACAACACGTTAGCTTGACATGACCTCGCGTTAGCACATAGGGTTAGACAACACGTTAGCTTGACATTAACCAGCACAACATAACATAAGCAGCACATTTGCCAGCATGTACAGCTAGATGAAGATGAATGGAACTCGCAAAATGGAGATAGATGAAGGTAGGTTAAATATAGCTAGCTAGATGAAGCTGGGTGGATTACGCAGTATGATGTTGAAGATGCTAGCTAGATGGTGCTAGCTAGATGAAGTTCTAGTTCTCTAGAAGGAGCTAGCTCGATGAAGTTCTAGTTATCTAGAAGGAGCTAGCTCGATGAAGTTCTCATTATCTAGAAGGAGCTAGCTAGATGAAGTTCTAGTTCTCTAGAAGGAGCTAGCTCGACGAAGTTCTCGTTATCTAGAAGGGGCTAGCGAGATGAAGTTCTAGTTCTCTAGAAGGAGCTAGCTCGATGAAGTTCTAGTTCTCTAGAAGGAGCTAGCTCGATGAAGTTCTAGTTCTCTAGAAGGAGCTAGCTCGATGAAGTTCTCGTTATCTAGAAGAAGCTAGCTAGATTAAGTTCTAGTTCTCTAGAAGGAGCTAGCGAGATGAAGTTCTAGTTCTCTAGAAGGAGCTAGCTCGATGAAGTTCTCGTTATCTAGAAGAAGCTAGCTAGATTAAGTTCTAGTTCTCTAGAAGGAGCTAGCGAGATGAAGTTCTAGTTCTCTAGAAGGAGCTAGCTAGATGAAGTTCTAGTTATCTACAAGGAGCTAGCTCGATGAAGTTTTAGTTATCTAGAAGGAGCTAGCTAGATGCTAACCAGAAGGACCAGCTGTAGTCCCAGCTGTGGGGTCTCCAGTCTTCAGGCCCCAAACTGACGGTGATCTGGAACACCTGGGTGTACATCATGTGGGCCACCATACCCAGCAGACCTGGGGAACACCGGTATACACACCACAACCATACTGCCATGCAAAGGCAAAAAAACCTTTTTGGGAACAAAGAAGACCTACTTTATGGCTCATGCGGAGGCCTTTTGCTGCTATGCTACTACTACAATACTACATATAGCACTACTACAATACTACTACTGCCACTACTATCTATAACAGTATACACATTACTACAATACCACAATACTACTACTGTAATACAATTTCTAGTCCTATGATAATACTCTACTCTACTCTACTCTACTACTATACTATGTGTATAGTATATTTGAGTATAGCAAGTAGTATGTGTGTGTGTGTGTGTGTGTGTGTGTGTGTGTTGTGTTGTGTGTGTGTGTGCGCGCGGCGCTACTGAAAGAACTGTGAACACAGCGGCGAAGGCATTGAGCTTGAGTCCATCGATCACGTTGTTGGAGTGGAACAGTTCCAGACACATGAGACTGAACCCAACGACCAGCAAGAGGATGTAGAGGATCTCAGAAACCACAGAGAGCCACAGCACCCCTGGATCACACACACAGGACCCCCACAAGCCATGTAGAACTAGAACACCCCCAAACACACACACACACACACACACAGGACCCCACAAACCATATAGAATCAGAACACCCCCAAACAGGCACACACACACACACAGAGGACGCCCACAAACCATGTGCCAGGACACCCCTAGAGTGTAGAGTAGAGTGGTAGAGAGATGTGTGGTAGAGTGAGGAAGTGATCGTCAGTAGAGTGACAGAGTGATATATAGAGTAGCAGAGCGATAGATGGAGTGATAGAATGGTATAGTGATAAGAGTGATAAGAGAGGGTGTTGGAGTGATTTACTAACCTCTTTCCGAGGCAGGAGCCAGGTCAATGAAACTCCTACACTTCTCACCTGAGAGAGCGAGTGAGTGTGAGAATACAATACAACTTGTATTGCATACAAGTAGGCCTACATACTGTATCTCTAATAAGTTCTAGTAGTTCTATATAAGTCAGATAAGATATGATAACTTTATTCATCCGGAAGGAAATTCTTGTGCCAGAGGTTGCTCAAAAATACCAACACCATCAGAATAAAATGAAGGGTTAGAATAATAGAACAGTAGAATAATACATGTACAGTGTATAATACTAGAAAAAATATATAGGTAAGATACATTTAGTGGAATACATAAGTTGGCGATGGTATTGAATAAAAACAATAGAAGAATGATTGTGCAGTGTATAATAAGCCTAATAGAGTAACAATATAGGTAAGATATATATTTCCTAAAAAAATATATATAATAATAATAAGTTGGCAATGGCATTGAGAAGTAGTATTGCACATGATATTAGGAATATTGCACATGATGTTGAAAGGTGATATAATTAAGTATCTATATTATCTATATTATTTATTATGTATTTAGACCTATATAACAACAGTGATCAGGGTGTACAGGTGTTTCCCTGATCACTGTTATACAGATCTAAATGTCGCTCAACATCATATTGCACATGATGTTGAAAGGATCTATAGATCTAAATATATAGATCTATATAACAACAGTGATCAGGTCCCAGGTCACCCTGATCACTGTTGTTATATAGATCTATATATTTAGATCTATATAACAACAGTGATCAGGTCCCAGGTCACCCTGATCACTGTTGTTATATAGATCTATATATATAGATCTATATAACAACAGTGATCAGGTCCCAGGTCACCCTGATCACTGTTGTTATATAGATCTATATATTTAGATCTATATAACAACAGTGATCAGGTCCCAGGTCACCCTGATCACTGTTGTTATATAGATCTATATATTTAGATCTATATAACAACAGTGATCAGGTCCCAGGTCACCCTGATCACTGTTGTTATATAGATCTAAATGTCGCTCACCTGGTCCATTG
>PIJE02000329.1:177500-217292 GCA_002895965.2 Coryphaenoides rupestris
CAGTTATTAGTTTCTCTACACTTTCTCATGAATCAGGAAAACGTTATCAGAAGTCTTGCCGGATCCTCCCAAAGACCAGTTGAGCTAAATAACCTACGAGCAAACTGTCTCCAAATCACCAGGTATTCATCATGTTAATTACTCATTCCTAATTGCTCATTATCCATCGCAGACCACAGGCTGCTCAGTGAATCCTGAGCAGCCTGGCTCCCGGTGTGTGAGGCAGGGTTGTCTTGAAGTTTTCCCGGTTGAAGAGCTTCCGGTTGAAAAGCTTCCAGTTGCTTCCAGTTGCTCCATAATGAGTTTGTCGGAGGCCGGCAGAGCCTAAACCAACCTGCAACTGTGTCGGTAGGGTTCTGTGTTACGACAGGCAAAGTGCCTGTATAAGTCTGTAAGGTTGACCTGACTCCGTACCGAACGTCTTCAGTCTCCCCATGAAGAAGGGACATTTTTTCCCGAGCGGATTTGACCACCTTGTCTGTTTTGGCAGACCAGGTGAGGTCATCGCTGTTGCCTCCTGTAGTCCACAAGGAACCAAAGCTTTGATTCGATTTGGTCCTTGAACCAGTTCCGTTCAGGATTCTTGGAACCATTGTCATCAAGGATGTGCCATCGACAGAGGCCGTTGCACAACGTACACTGGAAGAAAGCAGTAGTAGCAAGCAAGATGTCGGATCGCATTGATGTTGTTGTTTTTGATAACAACAAGTATCTGTAATAACAGAAGGAAAGCTTGCTACCTGCAAGCTTTCCTTCTGTTATTCTGTCATTTCAGATACTTGTTGTTAACCAATTTGTTTTTGATTGGAATGGATCAGAACAGCTCAAAACCCATTCCTTGTTGGTGGAGAAGGGTTATGAGAGAGGTTGTCGTCCTGACACCATGCTACCACGCTATTGGCCTCCTCCCTGTGGGCTCAAAGTCATCGCTGTCAGTCAAGAAGCCCCCAATGGTCGCCCCTCATTGTCAACAAACAATGAGGTTGGTACTGTGTACGGTGATACTGGTGCCGTGTGTTGTTGTGTGGACCAGGAGAATGGGAGGGGTGGGGTGGGAGGAGGGGGTGCCTGTGTTGATGGTCGCCGCTGGGTCAACCCGCCGAGAAGACCGTCCCGGAAGGTCCATCAGCAGCATCATCGGTTGCATCCTGGCGGCCACAGTTACATCACGGTAGTCATGGTTACATCATGTCCACGGCGCGCTGGCGCTTCTTCTCATCTGCGCTGCTGGTCTGAAGAGTTCTGGCGCCGGTCTCCTGGAGAATAAGATCTTAGCGCTTTGAGACCCCCCCCCTCGCCTACCCCACACAAGAAGATTTACTGGTTTAAAAACACTGAAAAGCCCCAACCTCCCTCCCTGTCACTCTCCATCTCCTTAGGCCTCTCTCTCTAACCTCTCTCTATCCTTCGCTCTCTCTTTCTCCCTCTCTTCCTGTCACTCCATATTTCTCTTTATTTATCTCTGTCTAGCTTGCTGTCAATCTATCGCTCTCTTGATTTCTCTCTCTCTCTCTGTCTCTCTGATTTGCTGTCTCTCTATCTTTCTCTTGTTTATGTATATCTGTCAGAGATGAGAGAGAGGGAGTGCGACAGAAAATATATTTTTTATTATGTCTTAACTATTAATAATGTTTTCTTCACATCTCTACCAAACAAGGAATGTTTTCACGATTATGGAAACACCTCCTGTATCATTCAGGATGTACAGTTGATCTCCAGCCAAAAACTATATTGTCTGTGAAATACACATTGTAACAGACCCACCCAAATATGGTCTCTTTCTGTCTTTCTTTCTGAGCATAAGCATCTGAAACAGACCTGTCCTGGGTGCATGAATGCTTCCCTCTAGAGGATATGATGTGTTACTGCAACTCACCAACACACAGGAGAGGAGAGGAGAGGAGAGGAGAGGAGAGAGAAAAGGAGAAGGGAGGAATAGTACAATAGAATGTGTGCTTTAGTTAAACAGCCGTATTTGAATGCCAATTATTTATTATTTGAAGGCAGCAGTGAAAACAAACATTGTACACATTGAATAGAAAGGAGCAGAACTTGGATAGTTCAAGTTATAAACCTAGCTAGAGTTGTTTCTAGTTATAAACCTAGCTGGATGTTCTGGAGCAGGTGAAAGATAAATGCTGCAGACAAAGCATTAGCTACAATATATTAATGAGGGATATTCAGTGGGAGGAGCTACTGACGGGAGGGGCTACGATAGGAAGGGCTAAGTTAGGAGGAGCTACAAAGCTAAGAAGCGCAGGTGTATTGGCTGCTCAGGCGCTAGGAGGCTTCTTCTTGATCAACTTCCTCCTGGTTGGCCCTGGGACGGGGGCGGGGGCGGGGCTACTGGCCCGCGCAGCCTTGACCTCATCGATGAACGTTTCTATGGCGGCGAACTTTTCGGTGAGGTCGCCAAGGTGGGCCTTGAGGGCGTTGAACTCCTTGTAGAGGTCGTTCAAGGCTTCAGAGAGAGGCTGGATCCTGGAACCAGAGAGAGAGGTCACATGAGTGCAGATCAGGTGATGGCAGAGGGTGAAGCAAAACACCTCAAGAGTTTTAAGAAACAACAAAAACAGTGACACAGACAACGAGGGGGGACGTGAACACACATGAGCACAGCTGAACAGAATGAGAAACTAACACAGGGAAACCGTTGCAGTGGATGGTGACACTACACATACAAGATGGAGGATGAAGGTATTATACAGTAAGCAATGGGAATGAGGCGAGATGGGAAACAGTGGAATAATATTATTCTGTTGCCAGGGCAGCAGGCTATTATGGGATTGAATTAGAAAGGATTGCAAGGAAAGGGAGGAGAACCATTATAAAATAGAACAAATAAATCCTGACCACCGGACTATGTACACCAAAAAGGAAAAGACAAAATCTACGCAACCAAGAATGAAAAATAAGTTCATTTATATTTTGTGACATTTCCCTGTTTCATATGAAGTCACTTGAATAGAAGCATTAACAAGGGACTTTAACTTTAATTTTACATTTCAAGATCTATTTACAGTCCAAACCTCAGCATCGGTCAGGAAGTGCTCCATTTCCTCCTCAAACCCAAACCCTATCCCCTCATACTGCAGCGGTAATGGCAGGGTGTGTTCAGACTATGTTCCCCAGTCTTTATAACACAGTAGACCACAGTGGGCAGCAAACACTACATTGCTGTGGGGAACCTTCTCAGGGCTGGAAACTTGAGAGTTTATTCAAAGAGGTTCAAATTCAGCCAGATTCCAACACGGTTTTGCCGTCACAGACAATCTTTCACCATCTTGGCCGATTATGAATGTTGGAACGTCCACCTGTGAGAGTCAGATTACAGACTCCACCCCTTATATATGGTAGACAGATTACAGACTCCACCTCACCTGTGACAGTCAGATTACAGACTCCTCCCCCTCACCTGTGATAGTCAGATTACAGACTCCGCCCCTCAAATGTGGTCGACGGATTAGAGACTCCTCCCCCCCACCTGTGATAGTCAGATTACAGACTTCGCCTCCTCACCTGTGGTAGTCAGGTAGGAGCGACTGGTGGTCATTCTGTAGCAGTCCTTTGATCTGGGTGATGATGTCAAACCTCCAGTTGTCCAGAACCTCTGTCAGGTTGGACACGCCTCGCATGTTCACCTTCTGAGCTGGGAGACAGACCGGCAAACAGGGCATCAGACTGACTGAGAGACAGGTAGCCAGACAGAGTTAGGGTCAGGGGTTAAGGGTGAGGGGTTAGGGGTTAGTGATGGGGTTAGTGTCAGGGGTTAGGGGTTAATTTTAGGGGTTAGGGTGGTTAATGATAGGGGTTAGGGTCAGGGGTCAATGATAAGAGTTAGGGTCAGTTGTTAAGGGCCACGGGTTAGTGGTTAATGATAGGGGTAAAGGGTCAGAGGTTAAGTGTCAGGGGTTAGCGGTTAATGATTGGGGTGAAAGGTCAGAGGTTAAGGGTCAGGGGTTAGGGGTTAATGATAGGGGTTAGAGTCAGGGGTCATGGAGCTCACAGCCATCCCTGTAGTTCCACTCGTTGGCAGCTTTGGCTCCCTGCCTTCGTTTCTGGGCCAACACCGTTACCATGGCAATGGCCAATAACAGCAGCACCGTCAGTTTGATCGCCATGACGATGCCAGCTCCTGCGGAAGAGCAAGGTCTTAAAGAACACACAAACTCTTTCCTACAAGAAGTCTGTCAGAGTTCAAAATAACAGTACGAATCAGACATATTGTTGGCATATCGTTCACTCATTCACCACAGACTCAACAACCAAGCTGTTGGTCTCAGACTGTGTGTGTAATGGTTGAAAGACATCTGGAATAAGGGCCGTGGTCTATGATACTAAGGGGCATGGTATGTGATACTAAGGGGCGTGGTGTGTGGTACCAAGTGGCATGGTCTGTGATAATAAGGGCGTGGTCTATAAAGATATCCAAACATCACGTTTGAATCCACCGAAGAAAGGAGCTGTAGAGACACGTCCATCTATGCCTCACACACACACACACACACACATACACACAGACAGGCACACACACACACTCACACACACAAAGGCAGACAAAAAGCAAAAAAATAAGTAAAACAGCAACGAAACCATATTGTTCAATATTCTGTTAATCTTCAGTCCGTAAACACACTTAGTCAACATTTCGACTACACGTAAACAGACAGTTTCTTAATTAATGGAATTATCAAACACACTTCAATAGCCTGTTTGACCAAAACACAACAACCTGCTTCTCCTTAATGACCAACACACTAGACAGCCTGGTTTCCTTAATGACCAACACACTAGACAGCCTGGTTCTCCTTAATGACCAACACACCAGACAGCCTTGTTCTTCTTAATGACCAACACACTAGACAACCTGGTTCCCCTTAATGACCAACACACTAGACTAGACAACCTGGTTAGATGCAACCTATGGCACAAGAATTTCCTTAAAGAATCAATAAAGTTTTATCTTATCTTATCTTATCTTCTCCTTAATGACCAACACACTAGACTAGACAACCCGGTTCTCCTCCATGACCAACACACTAGACGAGACAGCCTGGTTCTCCTTAATGACCAACACACAAGACTAGACAGCCTGGTTCTCCTTAATGACATAAGGACTAGACCTACCTGCTCAGAGACGATGGGCAGCTTGTAGGTCCTGAAGGAATATGATGTGTGGATGAACTGGGAACACACTCACCATCTCAGCCTGCCCAACCTAAACTCCTGCATCCTAGCCCAGCCCAGCCTAACCTACTCCATCCTAGCCCAGCCCAGCCCAGCCCATTGCTTGACAGAGTCCACAAGCCTGGCATGCATGCACATGTAGTATATTTCACTCAAGTGTGTGTGTATGTGTGTGTGTGTGTGTGTGTGTGAGACTGGTTGATGTAATATTTTGGAATGCTTCATGAAGAATGACCTCATAATTGCTTGGTTTACCAGCCTCAAGCTATTTAAATTTATATTATTGGGAGCCGGTGGTTCTCAAACTTTTTTGACAAGGTATAAAAATAAGTAATACCAGCCCCCCAAACACACACACACACACACACATATATTCGATTCCCACAGTTAATAATTGTTTTTATCTGTCATCCAGAATAGTGCGTGTGTATTTTTTTTACATGCTCTCAATGTAAACTATCACATATCACATTCTCCTCCACATGAACTGAAGAAAGAAAGAAAGAAATAAAGAGAGAAAGAAAAGTAAAAAATATGTTCAGGAATACTGTTATGCGTTCAACACACCACGTCCATGACTTCTTCATTCCATGATGAGGCAGCGATGGTGAATTGGGGTGCACACATTTGTGTCCGGCTAGTTGATTGGCTGTTTTAAGCGGCTGAATTTGTATCGGGATGCTTCATTGGCCGCTGAAACCTCCGCGTCAAGACGTCCATTTCCGGGTGTGCTGCTGTTGCTAAGTAACGGTTCACAAGCGTTCAACTGGTAGCGGTCAGGGGGGGGAGGGGGCATGTAATCCCCATTTAACAACAACAACAACATTTTATTGTTAATAATAATAATAATAATAATGACTCCCACGGTGATAAAGGACGGAGAATACACGGCGACCATCTACAGAATGGTATGTGCTGCTTGTCAGCATGTTAGCCTCTGTGCTGTGCTGTGCTGTGCTATGCTATGCTATGCTCGTCACTCTTCTTCTCTGTCTTAATGTCACCGCGATGATCACGTGACGCTTTACCGCCCCGCAGATCAAAGAGTGTCGCTATGGCGACGCCATCCAGGTCCTCAACACGCAGCTGGAGAAACACATGAAGGTGAGCTCCACACCCCAGCTGACACCCATAAAGCACAAGTAAAGTAAAGCACATCTTATGTATAATATGTCAAATGCAGGCTGCCTAGAAATTATGAAACTCACAATTATGAACGCTTGAAACCTTTCTCTATTCTTATCTTTATGTACCACAGCGATACATTGCTGTCTCTCTTTCAACAAATGTACTTTGCTGTAAGTCGCTTTGGATAAAAGTGTCTGCCAAATGCCCTCAATGTAAATGTAAATATATAATTATAAATATGCCACTTATGAATATGGCAAAATGTTTCTTACTGGTACTTTCAGGGGGTGCTCGGAACAAAACCATCGTTTCTAACCCTTAATATTGGTTATGTACAATTGTAAAATAATTGCGACGCATACAGATGATGTGCATCATTATCAAGATATCAAATGACCTATATCGGGATAGAGGATTTTGGCCTTATCACCCAGCCCTAATGTGAAGTATAAGCAGAATAAACCCACTTGTCTGGACTCAAGGTGTGCAAACTGTGCGTGTTGTGTCTGTCTGTACCTGTCCCTGTACCTGTACCTGTACCTGTACCTGTACCTGCAGTCCCGGGCGGCGCTTTCCCTGCTGGGCTACTGCTCCTTCCACACGCAGGACTTCGTCACGGCCGCCGAGTGCTACGAGCAGCTCAGCCTGCTGCACCCCGAGGTGGAGGAGTACCGTCTGTGCCACGCCCAGGCCCTGGCCCGCGCCTGCCGCTACCCCGAGGCCATGAAGGCCAGCTTCCTGCTGGACACGCCCAGCACCTACACTAGGGTACGCAGTAGGCACACACACACACGCATACACACACACACACACGCATACACACACACACACACACACACACACACACACACACACACACACACACACACACACACATGCACACACACACACACACACACACTAACTGTATCTCTCTCTGTGTGTCAGATGATCAAACTTCAGGCTGCCATCAAATATGGCGAGGAAGAGTATTCTGCTGCCAAGGTAACATCATCATCACCTGTCAATATGATCATAATTGTCTGATCTAATAGTCTGAATAACACATAGTATAGTAATAGCACAATAGTATTCAGAGTACCCCCAAAAATGAAACTTACAAAAACTCATTCATTCCCACTGCAATATCCAATATTTAGACAAGGCCAAATAGACTGTCGCAACTTTTGAATGCAGCTTTGCACGCCTGCTCTTATTTATTTATGGAATTTTTGTGTTTTAATATAATTTTATAGTCATGGGTGTATGTTTTTTTATGTTGTTTGTAAGCCCCTAACCTAAAGATAATTTTCACTATGTGATAGACAAGAAATGATTCATAATATTTATGAATATCAATAAATACAATTTATAAATATATCTTTTGTGTATTATCTGTATTTATAATGTGTATATACAATGTGTGTAAGAAGAAGAAGAAGAAGAAGAAGAAGAACAACTTTATTAATCCACACTTTTATATAATACAATGTTGATAATATATAATATATATTATTATAATATATCATAGATATTATAAACCGTACAAATCCTATACATTATATATAATATAATTTAGTTGGTATAATATAGTTGTTAGAATATGTATAATGTATATAATGTGTCTGATGTGTAGACACTGGTGGAGCAGCTGCCCCCGGAGGAGCCCGACTACGAGGTGAAGATGGGCTGCCTCCTTTACCAGGAGGAGCAGTACGAGGAGGCATGCAGGAGGTTCACCTCCGCCATGCAGGTGCTTGGCTACCAGCCAGGTACACACTACATGCTACACACTACATACTACACACTATACTAAAACACAATATACTTTATACATGTATTCGGGTGTTGGGCTACCAGCCAGGTAATGTATACTACAGTTTGTAACAGGATAGTGCAACCTGTTTGTTCAGGTCATTAGTGGTAAGTGCATTATCTGTCTTCTGCCCCCTGGTGGTCGTTTGCTTCTGTCTGTCTCGTGTTCCGTCCTCATGGTTTCTGTGAACGTAGAGTTTTAATCCCAGCGATCGGGTTTCACCATTTGCCAACACCTCTCTCTCTCTCTCTCTCTCTCTCTCTCTCTCTCTCTCTCTCTCTCTCTCTCTCACACAGACCTGTCCTACAACATGGCCCTGTGTTTCTACAGTATGAAGAACTACAGCCAGGCCCTGAAGCACATCGCAGAGATCATAGAGAGGGGCATCCGGGAGCACCCTGGTACGCACACACACACACACACACACACACACACACACACACACACACACACACACACCCAGCTGACCTCTGGCTGTGCCCGTCTCCCCTCACCGTGCAGAGCTGAGTGTGGGCATGACGACAGAGGGCATCGAGGTGCGCAGCGTGGGCAATACTCTGATCCTCCAGCAGACGGCGCTGGTCGAGGCCTTCAACCTCAAGGCTGCCATCCAGTTCCAGCTCAAGAACCGTGAGACACGCACTATACCTGTCTGTCTGTCTGCCTGTCTGTCTGTCTGTCTGTCAAGAACCGTGAGACATGCACTATACCTGTCTGTCTGTCTGTCTGTCTAGAACTGTGAGACATGCACTATATCTGTCTGTCTGTCTGTCTGTCTAGAACCGTGAGACACGCACTATATCTGTCTGTCTAGAATCGTGAGACACACTTTATATATATGCTGTATATATCTGTCTGTCTCTCTAGAACCGTGAGACATGCACTATATCCCCCCCGCACAGACGAGGTGAGGATTGAGACCACGCCTTCACATTCTGCACATGGTGGTCCGATTTGGCAGTTGTGGCTGCAAAACCTTTCAAGACTGTTACTCTGATTTAAGATCTACACAAACTGAATAGATTTTACTTGGATATCGTGTTGCAACGGTCCTGTTGTCTATCGCTGCTTTTCTTTTCTGCAAGTTTCCCCGAACAGAGGCATACCACCAAATACAGTGTGTGTGTGTGTGTGTGTGTGTGTGTGTGTGTGTGTGTGTGTGTGTGTGTGTGTGTGTGTGTGTGTGTGTGTGTGTGTGTGTGTGTGTGTGTAGGAGTTGGACCCGGTGACCCTCCACAACCAGGCCCTGGTGAACATGGAGCGCAGGCCCTCGGAGGGCTTTGAGAAGCTGGCCTTCCTCCTGCAGCAGGACCCCTTCCCCCCGGTCACCTTCGGGAACCTGCTGCTGCTCTACTGCAAGTATGAGGTACGAGGCCCTCACCTGGTACACTCACCTGGTTCACCGCCCCTCACCTGGTACACTCACCTGGTACTCCACTCCTCACCTGGTACACTCACCTGGTACTCCACCCCTCACCTGGTACACTCACCTTGTACACCACCCCAACCCTGGTACTCCATCCCTCACCTGGTACACTCACATGGTACTCCACCCCTCACCTGGTATTCCACCACCCACCTGGGACACCACCCTGCACTAGGGGTTGCACGACTTCAGATTTTTTCAAGTCGATTTTTCTATCAATAAAGTCGACGTAACGTCGACGCGTCGTTGATGACGTCATCACATACACACGCACGCAAACAGCCGCTCAAAATCGCTTAATTTTCCCCCCACCGGCCACCGAATTTGCAGCGTCGACGCTTCGATTAGTCGACTTTTCTGTGCAAGCCTTACCCTGCACCAAGCACACTCACCTGGTACACCACCCCAAACCTGGTACTCCACCTCTCACCTGGTACACTCACCTGGTACTCCACCCCTCACCTTGTACACTCACCTGGTACTCCACCCCTCACCTGGTACACTCACCAGGTACACTCACCTGGTGCACCACCCCAACCTGGTAATGTAGCCCTAACCTGGTACATCATCCTCTCACATGGTAAGACTATCCTCTCACCTGGTATACTCACCTGGTACTCTCTCTCTCTCTGTTTGTCTGTCTCTCTCTCTCTCAGTATTTTGACCTGGCTGCTGATGTCCTGGCGGAGAACGCACACCTCACGTACAAGTTCCTCTCCCCGGTGAGTTCCTTGTCCACGGTATATAATATAAAGTATGTCATCATGAGTTCAGAATGAGTCCTGACTGAAGGTTGTTCTGTCCTCAGTACCTGTATGAGTTCCTGGACGCCATGCTCACCTGCCAGACGGCACCCGAGGAGGTACAAACACACACGCTATACTCATCTCCTATCATTCACTATTTAGGCATGTAGCACATGTCTTTAGCCACAACAGGGATGTAGGTGTTGGGGCATCTTGCTCTAGGGTGCCTATAGACTAGACAACGGTAGAATGTGGACATTGGGCATCGAACATTTCAGCTGGGAGTCATACACCCTAACCACTAGACTATGCTGTCCTCATCACGCAGTAGAGCTCATCATTTAAGTGTGGTCTGATCCGGTTCTGACATGGGTCTGATCCGGTTCTGACATGGGGGAGATCTGGTTCTGACATGGGTCTGATCTGGTTCTGACACGGGGGTGATCTGGTTCTGACATGGGGGTGATCTGGTTCTGACACAGGGGTGATCTGGTTCTGACATGGGGGGGGATCTGGTTCTGACATGGGGGGGGATCTGGTTCTGACATGGGGGTGATTTGGTTCTGGTGTGTGCTTTTCCACAGGCCTTCAGGAAGTTTGACGACATGAACGGCAAACTGACGGAACAACTCCGCAAGCTGGCCAAACAGGTCAAAATCACACACATGCACACACACCGAGTTACACACTTCTGAAGCCATGCAGGTCCAGGTCTAAAGTGGTGCTCTGTGTTCTCCAAGGTGCAGGACTTCAGGCTGGCTCGCGATGACCAGGGTCTGAAGAAGGGCGTGCAGGAGTATGACCAGATGCTGGAGAGGTAGGACTCGGCTCACCTCGTCTCTGATTGGTGGGTGGCGTGTTAGTCTTCTCCCCGATTGGCTGGGTGGAGTACGTCTGTCCGATCATCTGATTGGCTGGGTGGAGGCCCATCTGATTGGCTGGTTGGAGGTCCATCCGATCATCTGATTGGCTGGTTGGCGGTCCATCTGATCATCTGATTGACTGGTTGGAGGTCCATCTGATCTTCTGATTGGCTGGTTGGAGGTCCATCTGATCATCTGATTGGCTGGTTGGAGGTCCATCTGATCTTCTGATTGGCTGGTTGTGTTGCGCTGTTGCAGGTACATCCCGGTGCTGATGGCCCAGGCCAAGATCTACTGGAGCCGGGAGAACTACAACATGGTGGAGAAGATCTTCCGCAAGTCGGTGGAGATCTGTAATGAGCACGACACGTGGAAGCTCAACGTGGCGCACGTGCTCTTCATGCAGGAGAACAAGTACAAGGAGGCCATCGGCTTCTACGAGCCCATCGTCAAGAAGCACTACGACAACGTCAGTACACACACACACACACACACACACACACACACACACACACACACACACACACACACACACACACACACACACACACACACACACACACACACACCACACACACACAGTTGTTGTCGGTGTATCATCCTGATGTTGGTGCTGGGGCTGGAGTGTAGTCGTTAACCTGCTGGTGTCCTGTCAGCTGGACCTCTGTAGCATGCAGGAGTGCCCCTGCCAACGCAAGCCCTCGGTAACAAACACCCACCCACCCACCCTTCTCCTCACCCACCACCACTCCCACCCCCCCCTCCCATCCTGTGTGGTCTGTTGTGGTGTGAGTTTGCTGTGGTACTTTGACTCTGGTGTTATAATACTATACAATACTCTGGTATTGTCATACTATTTAATACTCTGTTATTCAGTTTGAATATCTGAACCTGGACACAGCACCCTCTTCATGGTAGTAACCGTACAACGGAAGATGGATACACGTCCCTCTCCGTGCTAGTAACCGTGACAACCCTTCACACGGAGATGGTTACACATCCTTCTCCATGCTAGTAACCATGACAACTCTACACCGGAAGATGAATACACATCCCTCTCCATCCTAGTAACCATGACAACCCTACACCAGAAGATGGATGCACATCCTTCTCAACCACAACCATAACCCTGAGTTGACGACACATAGTACGGGCTAGGTTTGCTGTTCCAGGTGCATGTTTTGACCTGTTGGGTGAGGAGGTTTTCTAGCTGCCCGCTGTGCTAACGCTAGCGCCAATGCTAATGCTAATGCTAAGCTGTGTGTTTTCCCGCTCAGATCCTAAACGTCAGCGCAGTGGTGTTGGCCAACCTGTGCGTCTCCTACATCATGACTAGCCAGAACGAAGAGGTACAGAGAGAACATTGAACAGTGCTGTTCGGTGGGACTTTTTTTGGGGTGTGTTCCTGAGCAACTAAACCGCTTCCTGCTTCCTGTCTGCCAGGCTGAGGAGTTGATGAGGAAGATCGAGAAGGAGGAGGAGCAGATCTCTTACGACGCACCGGACAAGAAGGTCTTCCACCTCTGCATCGTCAACTTGGTGATCGGGTGAGAGCTGCTTCCATCTACTCTGGTTCTACTCTGGCTTTACTCTAGTTCTACTCTGGCTCTACTCTGGTTCTACTCTGGGTCTACTGTGGTCTAGGCATAGGGCTGTAGTATTGGGTCAGGGTCTGTAGTTTAGTGAGTGATCTAATGATGAGTACTACTGAGTACCGGATGCCGTATCTGTGTTTCCAGCACGCTGTACTGCGCAAAAGGAAACTACGACTTTGGCATCTCCAGAGTCATCAAGAGCCTGGAGCCCTACAACAAGAAGGTAATATACATCGTATGGGTGTATATACACTGTAATACATACATTGGTATATACAGTAAACTTTAATACTTAATCTACACCTGAATGTAAACACCTGAATTTGTGTATACCTGTGTGTGTGTGTGTGTGTGTGTGTGTGTGTTGTGTGTGTGTGTGTATGTGTGTATGTGTGTATGTGCGTGTGCGCGTGTGCGTGTGCATGCGTGTGTGTGTGTGTGTAGCTGGGGACAGACACGTGGTTCTACGCTAAGCGCTGCGTCCTGTCCCTGCTGGAGAACATGGCGAAGCACATGATCCTGCTGAGGGACGCTGTGGTGCAGGACTGTCTGCTGTTCCTGGAGCACTGCGAGAGTATGACACACACACACTGCACACACTGCACTGCACTATATATATATGTATTGTGACACTCTTCCGGGGAATTGGAAGGGTCACTCGACTGAGTACAATAATTCCAATGTCCACACCAGGGTAATATAGTTTAGTTAACCAGTTTATTATATTACCAGGGGAAGGAGAGGTAGGGGTTAGTATTAGCCAGTCCGTAATCCGCGAGAATTGTCGTTGTCCGTAGGCAGGGGTCGGTACACGTAGGCAGATTCTCGTACAGTCCAGGGTGGGGCTTGGATGTGGGTTGTCAGACAGGCGGGGGGTCAATCACGAAGCGGGGTCTCATTAATCCACGGGCACACAGCCAACTCTTTCTCTCCTCCCTCTGCACACAGCACGCTCCTCCAGTTTCGCCTCAGCTACTCCTCCAGTCAGTTATCTTGGTGTTCTTTTTATCCTCTCCTAATTATGCTATTAATGAGCCGCACCTGTCCCCTTTTCGAACGGGTGCGGCTGATTCTCCGCTGACGTCATCTCTTCCTCGAGATAGACACGAGCAGCCTCTGTTCGGCCATCTGAAATATCGTCCATTCATCACCTCTCCCTGGGGCACTTGCCTCCGGCTGCCACACTATCTACTGTATATCTATCCTTGTCAATAACTATCAACTGTATTTCTTCTATCTACTGTATATCTATCTACTTTGTATCTATATCTATCTACTGTATATCTATAATTATCTATCTACTGTATATCTATAATTATCTATCTACTGTATATCTGTCTACTTTGTATCTATATCTATATACTGTATATCTATAATTATCTATCTACTGTATATCTATATGTATACCTCTCTCTCTCCTCAGTGTACGGCAGGGAGGAGCCGGCGGTGATCCAGCCCCCCCTGCAGGAGGAGCGTTGTGCCTCCGCCTCCCTGGGGAGGAACAGCGTGACCTATGAGGCCCGCCTCCTCAAGGCCCTCTTCTACCAGGTCATTGGCTGGAACCAGTGATCACCACTGTGATGTCATAATCTCACCGCGATGACATCACCACACTGGACTTGTGACGTCATCACACAGGGACCGTGATGACATCACACAGGGACCATGATGACGTCACACAAGGACCATAATGACGTCACATAGGGACCATGATAACATCACACAGGGACCATGATGACATCACACAGGGACCATGATAACATCACACGGGGACCATGATGACATCACACGGGGACCATGATGACGTCACACGGGGACCATGATGACGTCACACGGGGACCATAATGACATCACACGGGGACCATAATGACATCACATAGGGACCAGGATGATCCTTGCTGACACTTTAACGGATGTGATGTCATCAGATCGTCACTTGTGATGAGCTGAATGTTTGTGTGTGTGTGTGTGTGTGTGTTCCAGTCCTTCCTACTCTTGATTGATTTATTCCCGTCCCCGTCATGCTTGTTGAACAACCAGACAACATCTCCATGGTAACATCAAATCATTTTATTGAACCAGGTTTGTACAATAATAAAGTAGTAGTCTTTAATATATCCATACACACTCCTGCTGTTTACATGGTACTCTGACAACGACAAGCCCAAACGACCACGCCAGAAAACTATCGCTACAACATAGCGGTGAAAACTGTCTGTCTGTCTGTCATCCAGCTATTTATCTACAACTATTTAACTGTCTATCAAGTGGTATGCAAGGGGATGGGGTGTTCAGGAGGGAGGGAGGAGGTCTTCCTGAGGAGGGAGGGCAGGAGGGAGGGGGATGTCTTCATGAGGAGGGAGAGCAGGAGGGAGGGGGAGGTCTTCATGAGGATGGAGGGAGAGCAGGAGGGAGGGGGAGGTCTTCATGAGGAGGGAGGGGGAGGTCTTCATGAGGATGGAGGGAGAGCAGGAGGGAGGGGGAGGTCTTAATGAGGGAGAGCAGGAGGGAGGGGGAGGTCTTCAAGAGGAGGGGGGTTGAGGGAGGCGGGAAGGGGGAGAGGTCTCTTGGTGATGTCTTGTTCCGTCAGGTGGTAGTTGAGGTAGCCACCGAGCGCGCTCACGGCCACCCCGGTCATATGACTGGAGCATCCATCTGCAGGGTCACATGACCAGGGGGAGAGTCATATGATATAGCTTCTAAAATTATTGATGAACTCTCTGTGGTCCTATTGGTTAAGACGTGACATGTGACTTACCTCTCAGAATCTTGTCCCTCCTCTTCACCCTCCTGGGGGGGGACGTGTGGAGCTGCTCCAGGAGCTCGTCCCCCATGATCTGGGACATGACCTGCTCTGGAACAACCACAACCAGAGCCACGTCAACTACACTTCCCATCATGCATCAGATGTAGCAGACGTTGGGTGTTAGGTTAGACTCACCATCTCTCCCGAAGCAGCCAACCTCTGGGTCCTGTAGTCTCAGTATGTGCTGCAGCCAGTCTGGCTTGTAGAAGTCTGAGAACCCGGCCAGACCACACAGTAGGACTGAGGGGATGAGAGAACAGTCAGGTGGAGGTCCACGGAGAAGGTTAATCAGTTGATAAAGATGAGGAGGAGGGGGAGGTGCTGACTGTTCTCGATGAAGATGTCCTGGGTCTGTCTGTTGAGTCCATCCTTCAGAGTCTCTTGGTTGCTGCTCATCATGTTGGAGCAGAAGATCTTCTGGTAGTCGGCCTCCGTCAGGTTGGCCCTGGACTCCCGGAGGTCTCCCTTCAGCAGGCTGCTGCAGCCTTTCTGGAGAGGAGGAGGAGCAGGAAGAGAACATGGTGTCATCATCTCGTACGGAATTACCTCCACCAAGGAGGCATCTCAAAGAGTTGAGTTCGGATTGGCACCAAACTTGGTGGTGGGTTGTTTATGTTGGTTCCGGGAAGTAAGACATGATTAACTTTCATGCCAATCAGCCAAAAGTGGGGGGCGGGGCAGTGCATAACTTCCCTTAGATAGACTGCATAACACTACCAGTACATTTCCTGAAAGGTTTGTCAATGTTTGGTGATGATTGGTAGGTGACCACCCCTAGCCCCGCCCACTTCCACTTTTCTTGAACGTCTCTAATGGGGGGCCTTGTGGGGTGTCATCGGACTCGGCCCAGAGCAGACAATGGGCTCCCTCCAGCCACAGCCACTCCCATCAAGCCAGAACTTGGAATAAGCTCATTTGTGCTCTACTGGGCATATTTCCTTGTTGAAGTGTGTATTCAGTGTGTGTATTGCTGCAGTGTGTATTGTGTGCGTTCCCTCACCATGGATGCGATGAGAAAGTAGAGCAGCTGGTGAGAGAGAGAGTAGAGCGGGCAGTCGAACATGGTCATGGTGTCCCTGCAGGACTCGGTCACGATGCACGGAGTCCCCTTCTGCTTCCTGTCCAGGTGCATCGTGGGAAATACAACCACACACACACAGGTGGGCAAATTAAGGCCAATCCACATAGCAGACATTCATCCCAAGACACTTGCAGTGAATTCAGATCCATGTCATTGAGGAGCAGAGAGGGGTTAAGGGTTATTTAGATGCTGATAGTTAGCGAGTTAGGGGCTACACAGCATGCCACGTGTGGGCGACTCTATGTCATGACACGGATCTCTTCGCAGACAAAAGAAGTATCACATAATGCCGGCAGTACCAGGTGCCCAGGAGCAGGGTCATGCAGGAGTCGCTCAGCTGCTCGTCGTAGCACTCGCTGGGCCGGCTGGACACGTAGCGCAGGCTGGGGTCCGTGGACCTCCAGACCTGAGGAACCTTCCAGAACCTCCAGTCTAACAGGGGCTCAAACTCTGGGAGAGAGAGAGAGAGAGAGAGAGAGAGAGAGAGAGAGAGGTTTTGAGGTGTAATACAAAAAGTAAAACCTAATATTGCTGCTGCTTGGGGTTTTCATTATTAATTCTGCTATTATTATTATTTATTATTATTTAGCAGGCACCAATTGCAAAAACAGAGGCAATAAAGCTGATTCTGACCATTATTATTATTATTATTATTATTATTATTAAACCTTAGATCTAGGAGTAACCCCCCTTAGTCCTACCTCGGTAATACTTGTGTGGGTACAGTGTGTGTGTGTAGTCCTACCTCGGTAGTACTTGAGGTCGTGGGTTTGCAGGGCGAGCACAGCCTTGGCCAGGCTCTGGTCCAGCCTCCGCAGCAGGGACACGGTGGTGGTCCGCTGGGCCCAGCTCACGGGGTCCGTGTGGGGCCACGTCCGCACCGCCTCCTTCAGCTCCGCTAGCAGACAGGAACCAGGCAACACGTGTTATATGATATTAATAATTATGATGATGATTATTTTATTATTATATATTATGTATTATTTGTGTTAATGTCATCAACATCATGCTGAATAAAATAAGAAAACAGAATAAGTGTATAATAGTGCACAATAGTAATCATTATTGAATAATAATGATGAGCTGTGAACATGCATCATAACCTACCTAACATAACCTGAGTTGGTGACACACAGTACTCGTACTCTGCAGTATGAGTGACCTACTCTGCAGTATGAGTGACCTACTCTGCAATATGAGTGACCTACTCACCCTGCAGGATGATTGACCAACTCACCCTGGCCTGCAGTATAAGTGACCTATTCACCCTGCAGTATGAGTGACCTACCTGCAGTATGAGTGACCTACTCACCCTGCAGTCAGAGTGACCTACCTGCAGTATGAGTGACCTACTCACCCTGCAGTATGAGTGACCTAACCTACTCACCCTGCAGTCAGAGTGACCTACCTGCAGTATGAGTGACCTACTCACCCTGCAGTCAGAGTGACCTACCTGCAGTATGAGTGACCTACTCACCCTGCAGGATGAGTGACCTACTCACCCTGCAATATGAGTGACCTAACCTACTCACCCTGCAGTCAGAGTGACCTACTCACCCTGCAGTGTCTTGGTAGTGTCTTGGTCTCGGTTTAGGCGGTCTTGACTACAACTCTACCCTGTAGTATGAGTGACCGACTCACCCTGCATTATGAGGTAACCCACCACCCCGTCCAGGTTGATGTAGGCGTGTTCCCGCTCCAGGAAGGCTTCGGATCGCGTCAGGCTGTCGAGGATGTGGTCCGTGACCTCCTGAGAGGAGCTGGACGCCATGAGGGCGACCAGCGCGGCGAACACGACAAGCCCCGGCATCCTCGGCATGTCTCGGAGGTTCTCTCCCGGGCCCTGGGTGCGTTGCGACGTTTAGCAGCTCGGAGCTCCGGACTCCAGAAAGTCAAGACTCGGCCCGTCCGGTGGGAACGGTGACGTAGCCTCGATGGGGGATTTTATGAACAACAAAACATGTAAAAAAAAATAAAAAATAAACCATGCGACACATATAAATAAATAAACGATCAGATCACATCGTTATCTTTAATGAGTTGCACATAAAGTATATTTTATGGTGAAAGTACAGCAAATTAAATAGGGAAAATGGCACAAAAAGATGTATGAAAATGGCACAAAAGCTGTATAAATAATCTTTAAATTTAGACTTTGTATTTCATGTCTGCAAAGACTTTGTGCGTGTTGATTGGAAGAATACGGAACCCTTAAGATAATAATACAAATAATCAAACATAACAATACTGAATAACGGTCTTGCTCGTCTGTGATTTTTCCCGGGACATTCCGACTGTATATACGTAGTTACTGTCCCTTTAATGCGGGAACGCCCACTTCCCCCCCCCCCATGAGCCATGACGTCACGCGGATCAACAACAACGCCCCCCTTATATAGAGGAACGCCCACTTCAGAGTAGAGACACGTCACGTGGATCAACAACAATGGCAGCGCCAGTTCCCACTTCCACGGCCCTGCTGGTCGTCTCCTCGCTGATCGCTGCGTGTGTCGCCGTGTTTTACTGCACGTCTGGCTCCAGGACGACGACGTGGCAGCTCCTGGCCCTGGGTCTGCTGGTCGTGTGCGTGTCCGTGTTTTGTCGATATGTGCGCTGGAGGAGGAGGAGGAGTGCCGCGCCGTCGGAGAGGCGGGTGTGCGTGGTGGTGCTGGGGGACGTGGGACGCAGCCCTCGGATGCAGTACCACGCACTGTCCCTCAGCAAACACGGGTACCGGGTGGACTTCGTGGGCTTTCTGGGTCAGTAGCCCGAAAGAACACACATGGAGGAAGGAGGTGTTGTGCGTGACGCCAGAGACACTACCTTCACCTTCGTGTTAATCGTGGTCAAGGAATCTCTCCACGTGTGAAGTGTTACAGAGCCCCCTGTTATACCACCAGTTGCAAGTGTTCAACATTGCCATGTGACAAGTTGTGACATTGGGAGTGAACACCCCGTATGATGACTAGATCAGCCTACCTAGTGGACTGTACTTCTTGACTCTTGAAATGTATGGTGGATTGACAGGCCTACCAGTTGGTAGGCCTGTCAATCCACCATACATTTCAAGAGTCCAGAAGTTGAATTGTCACGTACACATGCAGGATGTACAGTGACATGCAAAAAGTGGCGATGCCCAGCGAAATGTGCAACAGAACAACACAAACATAACAAGTCGGAGGTGTCAGAATCAGAATATCCACACTATTTACAGTCTTTAGAGCAGAAAAAGAGCAGCTTTAACTGCTACATCCGAGTGGAGACTCCGATGTGTTGTTTGTTAAGTTCAAAATCTCTTTCTTTACTACTCACTAATCTTAATTTCAAATTCTCCTTTTTTCATTCTGTCTATTTCCAGGGACTAAACCACACAATGATGTTCTCAACGACGACAAAATAAAGATAACGCCGATCACAGACGTCAAAAGGCCTCCAGGGTAAGTGACCCTGTTAAGGCCCTGACCCACCAAACCGGCAACGAAGGCCAATCAGAGAGATCTCTCACCGGTAGTGTAGCCTCTAGTGACATTTTCAAAGGGCCGGAAAAGCTGCCAGTGGTGCAGGACCCGGCATTGGCCTATGGCCGACCATCATTTCTAAATGGTTTGCATTTATATAGCGCTTTTATCCAAAGTGCTTTACAGTTGCCTCACATTCACTCATTCATACACCGATGGCGGTGCCGACCATGCAAGGTAACAACCAACACGTCAGGAGCAGTTGGGGTTAGGTGGTGTCTTGCTCAGGGACACATCGACACTTAGCTTAGCACTTAGCTAGGCGGAGCCCGGGGATCGAACCAGCAACCTTCCTGTTGCCAGACAACCACTCTTACCTCCTGAGCTACTGTCACCCCAAATGTATACCTTAATATTAATGTCTACCAGCCACCAACTTGCTCATCGGAGCACTAAACTATGTTGTTAATTAACAAAAATATGCAGTTAGTAAACTAAACTGTCATTAATAAACCAAACTATGTTAGTAATAAACCGATGTGAATGTTTTCTCCTCAGTTGGACCGCGCGTCATCTCCTACGTAACCAAGGTGATCCTACAGAGCCTCCAGATCCTGTTCACCTTAATGAAGACCCAGCGACCGTCTCACATCCTACTGCAGGTATCTATACCTCCTAGCTCACATCCTACTGCAGGTATCTATACCTCCTAGCTCACATCCTACTGCAGGTATCTATACCTCCTAGCTCACATCCTACTGCAGGTATGTATACCTCCGAGCTCACATCCTACTGCAGGTATCTATACCTCCTAGCTCACATCCTACTGCAGGTATCTATATCTCCTAGCTCAGTGTCTCCTCTACCCTCACAGCCTCAAGTCCCCATTCATAAAGACCACATGTTTATGATATGACCACATGTTTATGATATGATAATGATGGTTGAGTTGGTGATAATGGTGATGATGATGGTGATAATGCTCCTGATGATGGTGATAATGGTGATGATGATGGTGATAATGCTCCTGATGATGGTGATAATGGTGACGGTCGTCCCTGGTGTTCTAGAACCCTCCAGGCCTCCCCAGTATAGCGGTGTGCTGGCTGCTGTGCGTCCTGAGGGGTGGCCGCCTGGTGGTCGACTGGCACAACTACGGCTTCACCATCCTGGCCCTCACACACCCAGACACACACCCCCTCGTCCGGCTGGCCAAGTGGTACGCTCCATGACTACACTGTAGTAATATAACTGTAGTACTGCTCCAATACTACCATAGCACTTAGTACTATGATACGAGTACTGAAACTACCACAGGTACCGTCCAGTGTGTTTCTGATTGGATCTCCCTGTGTTGCCATGGCGATTGCAGCAGGAAGTGATGTCAGGTGTGCTCCGCAGGTACGAGCGGGTCTTTGGGCCGCTGGCCGCGCATCACCTGTGTGTCACCAACGCCATGAGGGAGGACCTGAAGGAGAACTGGGGCATCAGGTGGGTAGGGTCAGAGGTCACACCATTCTGCCTGTGTATAACTGATTAGTAGCATGATGTGGTAAGCTCTGATGTCACTTCCTGTCACAGCGCGACCACTCTGTACGACAAGCCGCCCTCCATCTTCAGGGAGACCCCCCTGGAGCTCCGACACCAGCTGTTTCTCCGCCTGGCCCAGACCCTCCCCGCCTTCAGCAACAGGTGAGAACCTTAAACCTAGACCACGTAGACAAGTCCAACAGGAGTAGATCTAGACCGCGTAGATAAGACCAGGAGTAGACATAGAGAATCCCACATAGATAATCACTTGTGTGGTGAATGTGAAACCATGTAACTAAAATTAAATATTAATTTTAAAATATTAGTTTTTACCATGTTTGAGTTCGATTTTTTTGTAAGAATTGTAAGGTGTGTTCCAGGGGGGAGGAGCCGGGAGGGGCTTTGGAGCAGACTGCCTTCACCTGGAGGAACCCCGATGACCTCACGGTGACCTGGAGGGCGGACAGACCCGCTCTACTGATCAGCAGCACCAGCTGGACCGGTCAGTACTTGACACCCTTGACCCCTGCCGGGGGTCTG
The DNA here is from genome assembly GCA_002895965.2 of Coryphaenoides rupestris. NCBI lineage: Eukaryota > Metazoa > Chordata > Actinopteri > Gadiformes > Macrouridae > Coryphaenoides > Coryphaenoides rupestris. The sequence goes on from PIJE02000329.1 coordinate 199,656, forward strand.
TCTCCCTGTCTGTCTGTCTAACCTCTCCCTCCTCTCTCCACAGAGGATGAAGACTTCTCAGTTCTTCTGAAAGCTCTTGAAGGTACGCACACATGCACACACATATAGTGTCAGAGACAAGAAGTGTGTGACCAATGGTTTCCTGTCTCCAGAGTACGAGCATTGCGTCAGAGAGGGGCGTGGCCTGCCAGCACTCGTCTGTGTTATCACAGGTCAGGTGGCTTCATCATGTGTTCAACATTCATAGTATTCATGTGTTCATATCATTCACATCATAAGTCTGCTACCCAAAATCCGATGTATTGTGTGTGTGTTTGTATGCACAGGCAAAGGACCTCAGAAGCAGTACTACAGGAAGTTGATCAACAGCCTCCATCTTGAACATGTGGAGATCTGCACACCGTGGCTCGAGGCTGAGGACTACCCCACGTTGCTAGGTAACACACAATAGAGGCTGAGGACTACCCCACGTTGCTAGGTAACACAAAAGAGGCTGAGGACTACACACACACACAGTGGTTCTAGATTGAGGTTCTATGTTCTCCAGGTTCTGCATTAAAGGTTCTCTCCTACATTCCCAGGTTCTGCAGACCTGGGCGTGTGTCTCCACCGGTCCTCCAGCGGTCTGGACCTTCCCATGAAGGTGGTGGACATGTTTGGCTGCTGCCTGCCCGTCTGCGCCATCCACTACCGCTGGTAAGCAGCTGGTAGCTCTGTGTGTGTGTATATATATATATATATATATATATATATATGTGTATTAACAGTGTATCTATGTGTGTAGTCTATCAGAGCTGGTAAAACATGAGGAGAATGGTCTGGTCTTCAAAGACTCCCAGGAGCTCACATCTCAGCTACAGGTCAGACCACATTAATGTTGCTACATGATGCTAGTCTTCACTGTCAGACCGCCTGCACACACAGCCATGCTAATGTTGCAATAAGCTATATGTGCTGTGATGGCAGTGCAATTAGCGTCGATGTTTCTATATATTATGTAACGTGTGTGTGTGTGGGTCCAGTCCCTCCTGTCAGGATTCCCCCGGGCCGAGGGCAGATTGGAGGAGTTCAGGAGGAGCCTCCGGACAAGTAGGGGGCAGGGATGGGACGAGAACTGGACCCAGAATGTCCTACCACTTATCACCACAACAACACAGTCACCATGACGACCACCATGGATGGAATTGATGGAGGCAATGTCACATAGCAATGCTAGGAAAGAAAGGACTATGACGCTACTTTAGCATGAGGCTGTAATTTTCATCTTTGTAAGGGAGCAGGGGGTCTGTGGGTCTTCTCTGGTCAACTAGTCAGTGGTCAGATACTTGTACAGCTGTAGATAATATTTTTACATGGGAAAATGGTGGAAATGAGCTTTGACGCTTGTGTGTGCTTTGTGTAAATAAAGTTTTTATTCCTTGTGTAGCGTCAGCTGAATCATCTCGATGGAGGACACTCTATTGTAGGGGAACACCTGCTTCCCAGCTCCACCGATAACATCATAGCCAATCCCCGCCTCCTCTAAAACAAACAACAAACAAACATGGCTGATTTAGTTGCAGCAAAGGGGGACAGTGGATCAATAAGATGGATTGATCGTTTGGGTGTGGTCACCTAGCTGCCTCTTGAAGCAGTTGTATGTGTCGGGGTTTCGGACGGAGGAGCAGATGAGGACCCGAGGGAGACCTCCAGCTGACGGACACCGGAGGATCCTGGAGAGCAGCTTCACCAGACAGGAAATGATGTTGGGGTCATAGACCACGTCTGAAACAAACAGCATCGGCCGTAGACATAAATTACAATGTCCTTTTATGCAGACAAATGGTGTGAACCACTCTACATCATTGTGGGATTTGGTAGTAAACAATGAATCAGGAGTTCAGGTGTCGAACTCACCTGCAGCGATGACTGTGTTGGCTCCAATCTCTCTGAGTCGCTCCTCGCTGACGGACTCCCAGTCCAGCTCCTCCACACTAACCACACCTCCACCCTTAGCTCCTCCTCCATCCTCCTCCCCGCCAGCAACACCACCACCTTTCACCAGGCCGTTGAGCTCCACGTTGGCCCGGAGTCTCTGCAGGACACTGGCGTGGAGGTCGCTGAACACGTAGCGCGAGGGGCTGCAGGCGTGACACACCACCATCCCCGTCAGACCCGCCCCACTGCCCAGCTCCAGCACAGACCTGCAGAGATAGAGAGAGAAGGGTGTTGTGGAGGAGGGGTACAGGTGTGCTGTGTTGGTGTGGTGCCTGCATAACAGATGTGTAGTGTGGTACGGTGTTACCTGTATAACGGGTAAGTAAAATGGTGCCTGTATCACAGTATCTGTGTGACAGGGTACCTGCAGGTGAAGAGCTCCTGGTGGTCCAGAGCCCACTCTGCCAGGTACAGGGCTGCGTCCCAGGTGACCAGGCCCGTGGTTCCCTGGGAGACCAGCGCCACGCTCTCCATCAGGGTCACAGCCTCTCCTCCTGGCTGCAACACAACACACTCACTACCACCTTGTTCCCTAGTCCTACCAGTATTATAGCAATTATTGCAGGTCTACGGGTAGACAGGTCTTGTAGTGTAATGTAGTATGGTAGTGTTGTGTTGTAGCATGATTGTTCCTACCAGTAGGTAGGTCTTGTAGCAGTCTGGTCTCTCCTGGTCTATGAGGACCACGGCCAGACCCTCGTACAGCTCATCTAGAGGCTCCAGAGACACACACTCCTGCTGTGTACACAACACACACACACACACACACACACACACACAGTGGGGGTATTTCAGATAACAACTCTGATAAACTTTCTGGACACAGACGTGGGGTTATCGGAGTTTACACATTATGATCGGTTTACCATGTTGTTATGTGTACAATATAACACACAAAACACCTGACCAACCATTTTGATGAGCTCCCTGAGGAAGAGTCTCCTGTACTTGGAGGACGGCGGGTGTTTCCGACACAGAGAACTCAGACACGTCTGTCAGGATAAGGACATGATCACAGTAAATTAACTCTTATTTTGAGTAGTCCAATTCAAATAAAGGTGTCATTCATTCATTCATTCATTCATTCATGCAGTAGTATTACCTGTTTCAAAATATCTGACAGCAGTTCGGAGGACTTGTCTTTTTCAAGCTCTCGTCGAAGTAACTGTCAAATAGAAAATGTATTACTGACACATAGAAAAAAATATATAAAAGTAAAATAATCAAAAGGTTTGCGTTGTAAGATGACATTACCTCCCAGGGAAGTGTAGACAAGCGAGTCATTGCAAAAAACGACGCTTGAAAGGTACTTAATACATCCGCCCTGTTCTCCATGGAGGTACTTTGACTCAGTAGTTGTGCTTTTGAAGCAAGAATCAAGAATGTATCACAAGATGTAACGAGTAGACACGTGTCTCTGGCTTTGTTCACTTCCGTGTTCCTGGTCTTTGTAGTCCTTTAGAATGTATCACAAGATGTAACGAGTAGACGCGTGTCTCTGGCTTTGTTCACTTCCGTGTTCCTGGTCTTTGTAGTCCTTTACTTGTTGGTTGTAGTTCTTTAACTCGTGCTTCATCAGTAGTCTTAGCAGTATTGTTTTAGTACACCAGAGACCACTTATAATAAAAGTCAAGTAAAATCAGCCCACAATCTCATGTAGCTTTCCGTCCCCACTCCCCAAACACCTTGTTTCTCCACTTATACTTGAATTTTAATGCATGCATTTCCAAGCAAATATCTAATCTGCAGTTGCAGTCAAGACAACCTTATTAAAAACGAAGCAGGCTATGCATAGGGTCCCTGTTAGTTGATGTTGTTGTTTCAGTGCAACAGTTAATTAATTTTCCCAAGAGCTCAGGATGTCTGTATTAATATAAATATGACTGTAATTACTGCTCAGACCCTGACAGCAGCTCTCAGTGTGCCAGAGAGATAACAGAGATACCATCTCTACCGTTACTCTCTTCATTCAAACCAAGCCTCCCGGGAAAAGCAGTCGCACATTTTGACTGCTGCCGGTGAGTTTATCTCAGTAGATTTATTTTCAATTTCAGAAAAAGTTTTGTTTGCCTTTAGGCTTCTCTTCGGTTCGTGTGCATGTGTCTATTAAGGCTCTCTGATCTGCATTTCTACATCTATATACACCCATATCTATTTGTGTATATCTATCTATCTATCGATGGATAAATGTACCGGCGTTATTTAACACGATCAGGGGGTTAATCAGGGGAACCATGTGAACCACGTGTTGGATCCCGACCGGAATTATTTCACCGCGGACTATCAACACAAAAAATGGCGGCCTCCGTTCCCCTTATTTTTCTTCGTGATATTTTATAATATGATATATTAATAATATTATTACATATTATCCTATTCATCTATGATGTTTGTCTGAGCGCTAGTGTACGTCCATGATCGAGCCGACCTGTGATTGAAACATAGGGAATTCATACAGGTAACTTTCAATTCTCTCAATGACCCGTGAATATTGCGAATGTGTCTTCTCTAAATTAAGCGTCGTCTCCCGATCTGGGAAGCGTCTGTGTTTTTCACGATCGTACGTGTGTCATGCGTGTATTTTACTATTCGCGAAAGGTCGCCGTTTCAGAGTCAGAACCCGTTCGACAACAGCAACAATCGTTATCGTCCCTGCCGCGGGCTGTGTTACCATAGCAACAGCGCGGCGGATGGTTCGATAAGTGGTGATCGAAGTCAGGACACAATCACTCACTGCTGCCCACTACTACTACGGCTACTGCTACTACTTTGTGCGTTGTGTTGTGTGTCTACCATGTTGTGTTGAAGCCACGGTCTATGGTTGAAGCTGACCGACTTGACTGTGTTGCTCCCCAGCTGGTGGTTCTCGGTGTAGTTCCGGCTGTAGTCGCCATGGTGCTGAGGGTGTACTTCCCCCAGTGTTGCAACCGCGCCGACAGTGGCCTGCTGGTCGGCCGCTGGCTGCCGGGCCGGGACACGGCCGTGGTCCTGGCCGTCATTCACTACCCCTTCATCCCCAGCAACGTCAAGCAGTACCTCCAGCAGGTCAGTCGGGTGGCAGAGGGAGTCGGACTACGTTGAAACAGCTCTTTCTCGTTAGTTTGTGTTCCCGATCTAAAGCCTGTTCTGTGTGTGTTGTGTGAACCAGATCCAGGGCCAGAGCCAGGTCGACGTGGGGGTGCTGGGCTCGTGGAGCATGCCCAATGAGAAGCAGGAGGGCCTGGACTCGTTCCTGCGGGACCTGAGCACCATGTTCCCCCAGAGACGCTGGCTGCAGGTCAGCCGAGAGATCGGCAAGACAGGCTTCACCTGCCAGGTGCTCCAGCTGCAACCAGGGGAGGGTGAGGGTGAGCAGGGACTGTAATCACCAGCTAAGACCAAACTATTGTTCTGTTGCTGCTCAAGGTACCCTGGGAGTATAGTTAGATCTGTGTTGCTGTCTTTCTCGCTCAGATGTAAAAGTTGGACAGAAACTGAAAGAGGAGAAGAAGAAAAAGGAGGAGAAAGGGGAAGAGCAGGAGGAGGGTGATGGTACAGAGAAGGAGAAGGAAGAGGAGGAGGAGGAGGAGGACAAGGATAGAGTCATCTTCGTCCACTACGACCAGAGGAAGGTGATGTTGTCCCAGCTGCACCCTGTGGAGAGCCCAGCACAGCCTGACTCAGAGGAACCCTCAGAACTCAGACAGGTAAACAAACCTGGATGTTATGCACTGTTAGTCGGATATTCTGTACTGTCCTACAAGTGTCCTCCTGGGTGTGTTTGGTTAAAATGTTCTCTTAAGTGTCCTGGGTGGTGTTAGGTGTCCATGTGTGCTCTCAGTGTCCTCCTGGGTGTGTTTGGCTTCCAGATGTTCTGGACGGTGGCCCACAGCGAGCCGCTCTTCCTCAGGGACAAATACGACGATGGGCCCCTGAAGCTAAGCCACTGGCAGTCGGAGGGCCGCGAGGCCAGCATCCTGGTGGAGCTGCTGAAGCTCGCCTCCACCCCGCTGTGCCTGCTGCTGGCCTGGCTGCTGGCCGGGTGGAGCTGGCTCACCAGCACACGGTACACACATATATAGACATATATATATATATATATATATATATATATATATATATATATATACACATACACATGAACAGACATATACGCATACATATGTATAGACATATACTGTACATCGACTTGTATAGACATATATATATATACATACACTTGTACAAACATATACACATACACGCATATTGACACATGCTGTATTCAGACATACAGTATATAGACGTATATACACATGTACAGACAATCATATCCACATACACGCGTATACACATGTACAGACACATACATAGACAATATAGACATATATACACATAGAAATGTATAAACATACAGTATATACACATACGCACATAAAAACATAGACACACATACACATATATGCACATACATACAGAAATGTAAACATAATATAGACACATTTATATGTAGACACCTGAGACAATGTAGTACTAAAGTGATAAAGCAGTGTGTTATGGATTGAACCACGTACAAGGTTATTTTAGGCTATGTGAGTGACATGCTTGTAATGGCATACCCTCTCTCCTCCAGGCTGCTGAAGCTCCCTCCTCTGCACTTCCTGTCCACCAAGCTGTCCTCCTGTGTGCAGCTGAGCTACCGTGCGCGCCACATAGGGACCATCAGCTCTGCACAGAGAGCCACCAGCCACACACACTTCATGAGGTAACACACACCCACACACGCACACACAGGGCTGGTCCCTAGTGAATAGTGAAGGCTTTAGCCCAACTGGTAGAGCAAGGCACCAACACTGTCATGATTGGGGGTTCCAGTCCCGCTGGGGCCACTCAGGCTAAATAAGGTCTAAATGGTAAATGGATTGCATTTATATCGTGCTTTTATCCAAAGTGCTTTAGAGTATTGCCTCACATTCATCCATTCATACACCGATGCACATGCAAGGTAACAACCAACATGTCAGGAGCAGTTAGGGTTAGGTGGTGTCTTGCTCAGGGACACCTCGTCACTTAGCTAGGCGGAACTGGGATCGAACCAGCAACCTTCTTGTTGCCAGAAAACCGCTCTTACCTCCTGAGCTACTGCTGCCCCCTAAGCGATCTTAATGGTCCACACATTGACATGCTAGTGCTAGCTCTAGCTCTAGCTGGATCACTAATGGTTTGGCTCATGGGCTGTGTGTCCTGTTGTCCCCCAGGAAGGCCAACATCCTGGTGTCTGTGCTGCTGGACGTGTGTCTGGGTCTGCTCTTCATCTTCTGGCTCTACAGGGAGGACCGCCTGGCCCGCCTGGCCCAGACCCTACTGCCTGCTGCCGACGTACGACCCTGCGTCTGTCTGTCTGTCTGTCTGTGTGTCTGTATTGTGTGTAGTGTGTGTGCTAGCGGGTATAATGTTTGTGTGTGTGTGTGTGTTAGCATGTATAATCTGTGTGTGTGTGTGTGTGTGTGTGTGTGTGTGTGTGTGTGTGTGTGTGTGTGTGTGTGTGTGTGTGTGTGTGTGTGTGTGTGTGTGTGTGTGGTGTGTGTGTGTGTGTGTGTGTGTGGTGTGTGTGTGTGTGTGTGTGTGTAGCATGTATAATCTGTGTGTGTATAATATGTGTGTGTGTGTGTGTGTCAGCGGGTGTCCAAGGAGCTGGAGGAGCTGCTGCAGTGGCTGATGGGAGCTCCGGCCGGCCTGAAGATGAACCGAGCGCTGGACCAGGTGCTGGGACGATTCTTCCTCTACCATATCCACCTCTGGATCAGTAAGACACACACACACACACACACACATACATACATACATACATACATACATACATACATACATACATCTGGACCACTAAGGGTGTGTGTGTGTGTCCAGGCTACCTGCACCTCCTCTCCCCCTTCCTGGAGGTGATCCTGTGGTACGGAGGTCTGTCTGCGGCCCTCGGCCTGACCTTTGCCCTCTCCCTGCTGTCCGACATGCTGGCTCTCCTCACCTTCCACATCTACTGCTTCTACGTCTATGGAGCCAGGTACACCTCCTCCTTCTCTAAACGAAACGTCTCTGTCTCCTTGACGATACTGAAGATCTCTCTCTCCTTAGCTAAACTAAAGGTCTCTCTCCCACCTAGGCTGTACTGTATGAAGCTCTACGGTCTCTGTTCTCTCTGGAGGCTCTTCAGAGGCAGGAAGTGGAACGTTCTGAGGCAGAGAGTGGACTCCTGCTGCTACGACTTGGACCAGGTAACTAATACACCTGACCAGGGAGCTAACTCACCTGACCAGGTAGCTAACTCATCTGAACATGTAGCTAACTCACCTGACCAGATAGCTAACTCACCTGACTAGGTAGCTAACTCGCCTGACTAGGTAGCTAACACACCTGATCAGGTAGCCAACTCACCAGAGCAGGGAGCTAACTCAACTGACCAAGTAGCTAATTCACCTGACCAGGTAACTAACACACCTGACCAAGTAGCTAACACACCTGACCAAGTAGCTAACACACCTGACCAGGTAGCTAACTCATCTGAACAGGTAGCTAACTCACCTGAGCAGGGAGCTAACTCACCTGACCAGGTAACCTCATTTGATTAGGTAATGTACTAACATACCTCACTAGTTATGTAGTGTGTGTGTGTCGACTGACTATGTCTGTGTTTCCAGCTCTTCATCGGGACTCTTCTCTTCACCATTCTGCTGTTCCTGCTGCCCACCACCGCCCTCTACTACCTGGTCTTCACCATGGTAGCCACACACACAATGGCTTATGGTTCAAAAGATTGTACAGCTCTAGGTCCTGGCTTACTGACTGGTATATCAGGTTGTACGGCTAAGTCGTGGCTTACTGACTGGTATATCAGGTTGTACGGCTAAGTCGTGCTTACTGACTGATATCAGGTTGTACAGTGCTAGGTCCTGGTTTACCGACTGGTGTAAAAGATTGCACAGTGCTAGGTCCTGGCTTACCGGCTGGTGTAAAAGGTTGTAGCAGACCTGCATGTGGTAAGTGACGAGGGTGCGTTTGTTTCGTTCTCCAGCTGCGCCTGATGGTGGTGCTGCTGCAGGGGGTGCTCCACCTCAGTGTGGACCTCATCAACTCCTTCCCTCTGTTCGCCATCGGTCTCCGCATCTTCACACCATACCGGCTTGCTGGTAAGCCTCTCTGTTATATACGATCATATAGAATTGTCATAATAGTATCAGGTATCTTATTTATTTCTAATGTGTGTGTAATGTGTCTCTCTGTAGAGGGAGTAAAGTTCACAGTTCTGTCTGAGGAGCCTGGGACCGCTTTACACCTGCTGATGGAGGTAACACACACACACACACACACACACACACACACACACACACACACACGCACGTGCACACACACACTGACATGCACGCATAGATGCACGCACACGCACACACACCCTCACCGAATCTGTGCTGTCTCCTGTGTGTAGATGAATGCTCTGAGGATAGGGGAGGTGGTCCAGACCTACCGGACCCCCACCTACAGCTGCTACCCCCAGGACTCCTGGGGCGCCCTGCTCAGGAAGCTGTTCGTCGGGGAGCTGGTCTACCCCTGGAAGCACAAGACCTCCAAGACGGACTGACCCTGGAAAGGCAAGACCTCCCAGACAGGCTGACCCTGGAAATACAAAGCCTCCGAGACAGACTGACCTTGGAAAACCCAAGAGCCCAAGACTCACTGACCCCGGAAACGCAAGACCTCCGCGAGGGCCTGACCCTAGAAAACCCAAGACCTCCAAGACAGACTGACCCTGGAAACCCAAGAGCCCCAAGACACACTGACCCTGGAAACAAAAGACCTTCAAGACAGACTGGCCCTGGAAATCCAAGAGCCCCAAGACGCACTGAGCCTGGAAACGCAAGACCTCTGAGACAGACTGACCCTGGAAACTCGAGTGAGTGAGTCAATTTCCCCTTTATGAGTGATAGGGATGCCAGAGAGTGAGTCCAGTAGGTTTTTTTTAAACCTTGAGTAGTTGCCATGGTTCCAGATGGTGTTGCTGTTAAATCAGGTAGTAACCTGATTATGATTTTATTATTATTATATTATTTGTATGTTAGTGTGGAAGGAGGACCCATGTTTAATGCTACCTGGACTAATCTGTTTCTAATCTTCAACATGTTTATTTTCTAACCAATAAATGATGATCGTCTTTTCCGTGTATCTTAACACTTGATTGTTTTGTGTTTAAATTAAATGTGTCCTCTGTGCTATTGTTCTGTTTTTCTCTCTCTCTCTCTCTCAATGACCATTTTGTATGTTTGGTTTAGCTCAGTGGAAGAGTCATTAGGCCCCGCTTCCGTGTGTCTGATTGGCTGGAGAACATTCCGTAGATATGTCTGAGGGCCAGGACTCTCTCTGTGATTGGTCACCGCAGAGTAGTGGTTCCTTTTTCTTTTATTTGACTTTAGGTGTACCTCTACATTGTCATCAAGACCATTCGGGGACCACCTCAAATGCAATCAGTAAACATAGATAACTACAAATGTAAAGGCCGGCTGAGCAAAGAATGCCAGCAACACAATCACTGCTTCTGCAATCCTGTGCCAATGTTAACAAAGATGATTTATTTGATTTGATGATTTGTTTGTTGTTTCTTTTAATACAATGTCTTGTGTCTAATCATGTTTTTCTACGATTAAAGCAGCTTATAGATGTGTTGAGAGTATTTACACTCAGTCGGCAGTGATATTGTGATGCATTAATTTATTTTTGTGTTAAGTTAAATGAAGTATTAACATTATTAATTGAGATTAGGATATTTTTGAGTAGCCTACCGTTGAAACATGAGGTTACTGGGGGGGAATGCTTCTCCTCATGGAAATATTAATAAAAATAAAATATCTAAACCTCCTTTGTATTTATTAACTGTTCCATCACCTTTGTTACCGTCACCATCTGGGCGCCTTGTTGACAGAAATGTTGACGGACCTCAACAACAGCCTATCGCAGCTGACGGTGGAATACGCGTCCAATCAGGCCAACGGGTGGGCGGGCGCTGTGGAACAAGTGTCCAATCGTGAGCCCTGATGGGCGGGGTTTCAGTCTCCAGACCTCGGAAGTGTAGCTCCCGTCCGCCGTAGCGTTAGCGCGCAGCTCTTAGTTCGCTCGCAACCCAACCGAACAGCTAGCTCGCTCGGCTCACACCGCGGTTATTATACGGATACAATATTTATTTCCCTGCGTAGTACTGTGAAGCTGACTGCGTAGCGTCCACCGGGTAGCGTTAACCCGGGATATTAACCTGTACGTGGCGTCGGCTCGGCTCGGAATGCTACCTGTGCTGTGCTACGCTAACTAGCTTGTTGTTCATCACTTCCATGGGGGTGCACCACCAGGCGCCCCACCATGTCCTCTTTAGTTCGCCAGCTCTAGTGCTATGTGTCAGCGTATGGTTTTCGTCATGAGCGACAAGACTGTCGAGGTATTCGGATACGCATTTCGTCAGGGTGGGTGGTCCGACGATGCCGGCATATTCTAGTGCGTACTAGAAACGTTTATACGCTACGGTCCGTGAATACAGCTTCACACACATGCACACACTCACACACACACCCACCCCCTGGTTGGTCTATTGTGCACCACGCACGACACCGGCCCCGCGATCCACCTCAGCGAGTGGAGCTCTGATCGACACACGGCACGACCGCACCGCACCGGGACCCCCCCGAGGAACCCGGTCGACACAATCCGCCGGGTGGGCAGATGCGATGGGCAGCCAGGGCAGCCCGGTGAAGAGCTACGACTACCTGCTCAAGTTCCTGCTGGTGGGAGACAGCGACGTGGGCAAGGGCGAGATACTGGACAGCCTGCAGGACGGATCCGCGGAGTCCCCGTACGCCTACAGCAGCGGTAAGGGTTAGGGGTTTAGGGTTAGACGCTCAGCAGGCCATAGGCTCCTTCCTTTCTGCATGACATGTTGTTGACAACTCTTGTGGTGTCGTTGACCTAATGCAATCTGCCCCCTGCCCTCTCCGTTCCTCCACTACTCCTATCCTTCCTATATCCTCCTCTCCTCGGACCCTGGGTGTTTCTCTGTTTTCAGGCATCGACTTCAAGACCACCACCATCCTGCTGGACGGCAGAAGGGTCAAACTGGAACTCTGGTAAACTTCCTACCCACTAGGCAACTATCAATGATGATGGGGGGGGCTGGTCCACACAAGGCGACTGGGGTACACAGATTACGACTCTACTATTATGATTATGCGTGCCTTCTTTGAAAACTCTCCAAACATAAATGGTAAATGGATTGCATTTAAATAGCGCTTTCATCCAAAGCGCTTTACAGTATTGCCTGACATTCACCCATTCATACACCGATGACGGTGCCAACCATGCAAGGTAACAACCAACACGTCAGGAGCAGTTAGGGATAGGCGTCTTGCTCAGGGGACACCTCGACACTTGGCTAGGAGGAGCCCGGGGATCGAACCAGCAAACCTTCCTGTTGCCAGAACCGGTCATACCTCCTGAGCTACTGCCGCCCCCAAACATGGGACACATGGCCTGCTAACTATCTTGGCTAACTAGCCTAGCTAACTACCCTGGCTAAATAGAAGGCCTGGCTACCATCCCTGCTATATGAGCATAACTGAAAGCAGATGAGATCACTAGCTAATGCCAGGTAGCTTGTTACTATCCCACAGTTACTAATCCACACTGCTGAAATTAAGGTTGTCATGAAAACAAGACTTATGTTGCAATGCAAATGCTTCCACCCACCCCCCCACAGGGACACATCAGGCCAGGGCCGGTTCTGCACCATCTTCCGTTCGTATTCCCGTGGGGCTCAGGTGAGCTATATTCATATAGAGCTGCTAATCACAATCATTCCTTTCACTGGCTGGTCCCGGGTGTGGTCGCAGAAGAACATTCAAGTCACCTTTAATGAGGATATCATACATTGGAGAAACTGAATGTTGCTTATATGCATACTTGCTGACATTTATTTGAAATGTTTATCTACTGCATTTTTGGAAAACTAAATACACTACTCAGAATCCATGGCAGTTGTACAGGCTCTCGATTTTTTTTTTCTTCTTGTAAATAGGGCACTAGTGAACTGAACAATGACGCAATCCCTTTAATTACAGTACAATATACACAATATAATATTACAATATATTCATATCACCACACTAATATACCTATTTGTGTGTCTTCTTGCAGGGGATCTTGCTGGTTTATGACATCACAAATCGATGGTCATTTGACGGAATCGACCGGTGATCAGAGAAATAGATGAGGTGAGGAGGGTGGGCTAGTTGGAGAGAAGGTGAGAAGGAGGAGGAGGATGAGGAGGTGGTAGAGGGAGGGAAGAGGTGGACTGGTGGAGGAGGAGGAGGGAGGAGGAGTTGAGCAGGGTCGGTAGAGAGGAGGCGGGCTGGTAGAGGGGGCGGTGAGGAGGAGGTGACTGTTGGTAAATAGCGTAAAAGTTACCATCCTTTGCTCATGAGCAGCGTTTTATCACTGCTGTGTATCCACTTGTTATGATACATCCATGCTCTCCCAGCATGCACCAGGTGTAAGTTAATGTCTCTCTCCTCCCAGCATGCACCAGGGTGTAAGTTAGTGTCTCTCCCAGCATGCACCAGATGCAAGTTACTTTCTCGCCTCCCAGCATGCACCAGGTGTTCCCAGGATCCTTGTGGGGAACCGCCTCCACCTGGCCTTCAAGCGACAGGTGCCCACGGAGCAGGCGCGCGCCTAGCGCAGAGAAGAACGCCATGACCTTCTTCGAGGTCAGCCCACTCTGCAACTTCAACGTCATCGAGTCGTTCACAGAGGCTGTCGCGCATCGTCCTGATGAGGCACGGTATGGAGAAGTTCTGGAAGCCCAACAGAGGTGAGCAGGACCCCCCAGACCACTACTGACCTCCAGACCTGTGTAGACCTAAAACTAGTCCACTGGACACCTAGACCTGGGTAGACTTCAAACTGACCCTTGTCCCTTCTCCAGTCTTTATGTTGCAGGACCTGTATAACCTTTAGCTAGTCTCTTGTGTCTCCAGTCTTTAGCCAGTACCTTGTGTCTCCAGTGTTTAGCCGGTACCTTGCGTCCCCAGTATTTAGCCAGTCCCTTGTGTCCAGTCTTTAGCCAGTACCTACCTTGCGTCTCCAGTGTTTAGCAGGTATCTTGTGTGTTAAGTGTTTTGACGAAACCTTGTGTCCCAAATTTTTTGCCAGTCCTTTGTCTCCAGTGTTTAGCCAGTACCGACCTTGCCTCCCCAGTCTTTAGCCAGTCACTTGTGTCTCCGGTGTTTAACCAGTCCCTTGTGTCTCCTGTCTTTAGCCAGTACCTTGCATCCCCAGTCTTTAGCCAGTTGCTTGTCTCCAGTGTTTAGCCAGTATCGACCTTGCATCCCCATCCCTTGTGTGTGTCCAGTCTTCACGATGCAGGACCTGTGTTGCCGGGCAATCGTGTCGTGCACTCCGGTCCACCTCATCGACAAGCTGCCGCTCCCCGTGGCCATCAAATCCCACCTGAAGTCCTTCTCCATGGCCAACGGCATGAACGCCGTCATGATGCACGGACGCTCCTACTCGCTGGCCAACGGGCCCGCCGGCACCAAGGGCAACAGCCTGAAGAGGTCCAAGTCCATCCGCCCTCCACAGAGCCCCCCACAGAACTGCACCCGCAGCAACTGCAAGATCTCCTAGTGGATAAGGGGGAGGGGCCTGGTGAGGAGGGGGAGGGGGGCTGGCCCTTGGGGGTGGGGGGAGGGACTTCAGATAAGGGAAATGCACCACTCAAAGCAGAGATGGATGGATGGATGGGAGGGAGGGGATGTTGGACGGAGGGATGAGGAAGCATGTTGCTCCTGAGGGAGTAGAAGGATGGATGGGTGGATGGACCCGACACACTCGACCAGAAGACTAGCTCCTCTCTGGACGATATCTTATTGCTATGATTATTATTTTTATGATGACCCTTTTATGAGAGACGACGTGTTGAACACTAACACACTGAGAATGCTGCCATGTTTGTTCTTGACGCCCGTAGTAACTTTGTTTATTTATTGATTGTACAGATTTGCGACTGGGGTGTCACAATTAAGGGTTTTCCATAATAAAATTAATGTTATCCATGGTCTGTTTTCATTTAAACTAATGAGAAAATGTGACATGTATTTTAATGGGTTTTTTTTGTTCTTTGTGCTGACCTGTCTAGTTGATGCAGTAAAATGTTTTTTTAATTGTTTCAATTGTTTTAATAAGACGCGTAACTGCGCATAGATAGAAAAATATAAACCAGACGTGCATACAGTACATAAGAGAAGAGCCCACGGGGCGCTGTGGTGCTGTATCTGTCACGACCAGTAGGGGGCTCCGCTGCACACAAACACGGCCGAGGAGACGTCAGTCGAGACAGTAAACTACTTCCAACACTTTTAGTACTTATTTCATTCAAAGCGATTAACAGTAGATTCAGATCCATATACTTGGGGGAGAAGTAGACTGCCCACAGTGGTGGAAATTAAAGTAAATTCACTAAAGTACTCTATTTGTGTGCAATTATCAGGTAATTGTACTATACTAGAGCATTGTGAATATTGTCCTTTTTTACTTCATTATAATTATCTGACGGCTTTAGTTGCTGCATAATAAGTACTTTTACTTTTGTTACTTTAAGTATATTTTGATGCTTATATTTTTGTACTTTTAAGTAACCTTTTCAATGCAAGGCTTTTACTTTCTTTTACTCCACTGGATTTAATCCAGATTAATCAGTCAAAGTAACATGCGTTAAATGAGGTTTCCTGTGATTAGTACTGTGTAACATGTATGTCTTTTAGTTATTTTACATAATATCACAACGCTGTTAAATAATTGATTCTGACAGGTCAATGGTGCACATTATTATTCAATAGCAGGACGCCTCTGCCTTCTAACACTTCTGGATCAATGTTCTACAAATCCAACATTAACCACAACAACAGTCAAACACAACATCGACCAGCAGTTTCCTTGACAACACAAAAAATGTAATGGGTTTCTTTCCAGGACATTTCCCTTGTTCAGCAAAGAACCTTTTGTGACATTCAAGCTCTCTTGTTAAGTAATGCACATCGCTTCCATCTTATACTCCTTTAGTTTTTCTCTTAACAGTCGAGGCAGGTCTAAGGAAAGAAGTACATAATTTACTCATTAACAGGTAAGTAATAAGAGTTACAAAGAAAAGTAGCCGTAGAATCTCGATAAGGCCTCTCTGGTCTCCTTACACACGGAGTCCACTTTAAGGGGACTTAAAGGGGACATATTATGCCACCAGGTGTGAGTGTGATTAGCCATTGCAAGCCATTTCACAATTGACACGTGACTACTGTCTAGTGACATAGATCTGACTAGATCTGTTTACCTGTCGGTACAGTCCACTGGGTACGCTGGTAGACTGATCTAGTAGTCATACACTTGTGATGTCACATGGCAATTGTGAAACGGCTTGCATTGGCTACACACAGTACACTATCACACTCACACCTGGTGGCATAATATGTCCCCTTTAAGACCTCGCAGGTGCAATGAGAGTCGATCGTGAGACAAAATGGCCGACAGACAAAACCATGTGACAAAACATTGAATGAACAGATACAATAAAGCACTGGAACATGAAACTACAAACCAAAACAATAAACGGATCATCCATCCATCCATCCATCCATTCGCGTCCGCTTATCCGGGGTTACAAAGGGATCGATCAGGTGGGTCCGGTACCAGGTACACTTGTGGACCACCCTATGTTCGAACATGGTGTTTGTTATGGCCAGTCCATGACTAGCACAGAAGTCCAATAACAAAACACCACTCTGGTTCAGATCGGGCAGGCCGTTCATCCCAATCACTCCCCTCCAGGTTTCTCCATCATTGCCCACGTGTGCGTTGAAGTCCCCCAGTAGAACTATGGAGTCCCCGGATGGAACCCTTTCCAGGATGTCACCCAAGGACTCCAAGAAGGCCGGATACTCTGAGCTGCTGTTTGGTGCGTAAGCACACACAACAGTCAGAGCCTTCCCCCCAGCGACTCGTAGTCGCATGGAGGCGACCCTCTCGTCCACCGGAGAGAACTCCAACACAGCGGCGCTCAGCCGGGGACTTGTGAGTATCCCCACACCCGCCTGGCGCCTCACACCCTGGGCAACTCCGGAGAAGTAGAGGGTCCAGCCCCTCTCCAGGAGTTTGGTTCCAGACCCGGTGCTGTGCGTGGAGGTGAGCCCAACCATATCTAGTTGGTACCGCTCCACCTCCCGCACCAGCTCCGGCTCCTTCCCCGCCAGTGAGGTGACGTTCCACGTCCCTAGAACCAGTCGGCGATGACGGGGATCCGCACGCCCAGGACCCCGCTTTTGCCTACCGCCCGGTATACAATGCACCCGACCCCAATGACTCTCCCTGCAGGTGGTGAGCCCACACTTATATCACACATTAATATTAACACTTATATCACATTAATATTAACACTTATATCACCATTAATATTAACACTTATATCACACATTAATATTAACACTTATATCACCATTAATATTAACACTTATATCACCATTAATATTAACACTTATATCACACATTAATATTAACACTTATATCCATCCATCCATCCATCCATTATCGTCCGCTTATCTACTACACCATCTATATCACACATTA
>PIJE02000329.1:217901-222901 GCA_002895965.2 Coryphaenoides rupestris
GAGTACATCATAAGACAGTGGGGCAACATCGGTTTAGGCATCAAACACCAAGCGTTTAGTCGCGAGAGGCATGGATGTCCAAACTGCACTTATCTCGCGCTCAAACGCATTTTTGCAGCCACGCACACAATAACCTCATAAGACGCTATTGCCCAATGATCCCTCTGTATGTATCTTGTGCTGGTGCACCTCTACTTGCTTCCCTACCGTTTTGGAGTTGGGGGGTTATTGCATTCGAGAGTAGTTCACAATTCATTTTCACAATAGGCGCTTGTGTGTTTCTAAGCGGTTAAACAGTAAAAGGTGATGGGTCTTCACAACTTTCATGGAAACGTTTATCCGACCTTACCAATGCTTGTGTGGGCATGAGTACATCATAAGACAGTGGGGCAACATCGGTTTAGGCATCAAACACCAAGCGTTTAGTCGCGAGAGGCATGGATGTCCAAACTGCACTTATCTCGCGCTCAAACGCATTTTTGCAGCCACGCACACAATAACCTCATAAGACGCTATTGCCCAATGATCCCTCTGTATGTATCTTGTGCTGGTGCACCTCTACTTGCTTCCCTACCGTTTTGGAGTTGGGGGGTTATTGCATTCGAGAGTAGTTCACAATTCATTTTCACAATAGGCGCTTGTGTGTTTCTAAGCGGTTAAACAGTAAAAGGTGATGGGTCTTCACAACTTTCATGGAAACGTTTATCCGACCTTACCAATGCTTGTGTGGGCATGAGTACATCATAAGACAGTGGGGCAACATCGGTTTAGGCATCAAACACCAAGCGTTTAGTCGCGAGAGGCATGGATGTCCAAACTGCACTTATCTCGCGCTCAAACGCATTTTGCAGCCACGCACACAATAACCTCATAAGACGCTATTGCCCAATGATCCCATCCATCCATCCATCCATTCGCGTCCGCTTATCCGGGTTCGGGTCGCGGTGGCAGCCGGCTAAGCAGGGCCCCCCAGGCTTCCTTCTCCCCAGCCACACTCTCTAGTTCCTCCTGGGGGATCCCGAGGCGTTCCCAGGCCAGACGAGATATATAATCTCTCCAGCGGGTTCTGGGTCTGCCCCGGGGTCTCCTCCCAGTTGGACGTGCCCGGAAAACCTCCAAAGTGAGGCGCCCGGGGGGCATCCTAATCAGATGCCCGAACCACCTCAGCTGACTCCTTTCGATGCGGAGGAGCAGCGGCTCTACTCCGAGCTCCCTCCGGATGTCTGAGCTCCTCACCCTATCTCTAAGGCTGAGCCCAGCCACCCTGCGGAGGAAACTCATTTCGGCCGCTTGTATCCGCGATCTCATTCTTTCGGTCACTACCCAAAGCTCGTGACATAGGTGAGGGTTGGACGTAGATGGACCAGTATAATCCAAAGCTTCGCCCTCCGGCCTCAGCCCCTCTTCACCACAACGGACCGGTACAGCGCCCGCATCACTGCAGACGCTGCACCAATCCGTCTGTCCATCTCCCGCTCCATTTTGCCCTCACTCGTGAACAAGACCCCGAGATACTTGAACTCCTTCGCTTGGGGCAGCAACTCACTCCCAACCCGGAGGGAACACTCCACCGGTTTTCCGGCAGAGAACCATGGCCTCAGACTTGGAGGTGCTGACTCTCATCCCGACTCGCTTCAGCACATCGGCTGCAAACCGCCCCAGTGCATGCTGGAGGTCACGGTCTGATGTAGCCAACAGAACCACATCATCTGCAAAGAGCAGAGATGCAATTCTGAGGTCCCCAAACCGGACACTCTCCTCACCTCGGCTGCGCCTTGAGATTCTGTCCATGAAGATCACGAACAGAACCGGTGACAAGGGGCAACCTTGGCGGAGTCCAACACCCACTGAGAACATGACTCTCCCTGCAGGTGGTGAGCCCACAGGGAGGTGACTCCACGTTGTCTTTTCGGGCTTGGCCCGGCCGGGCCCCGTACGGATCAACTAAACTAATACAAATCAAACACACATCAGGAAGGAGACAAACTGACAGGTGAGATCAGAGACAGAACACAACAGACACGTGATAAATAATACTAATGTCCAGCAGGGGGTGCCATGACAGTCTGTCTGTCTGTCTGTCTGTGTGGTATGGAAAACAACTCAAGACCCATCTTTCTTCTTCATTATTTTATTGCGTAACTTCTCCACAGAGCCCGTGCTCTGCGAGGTAGAACTCCACAGTGTTCTCAGTGAGAATCGAAAATCCTCAGCCTGAAGTTTCCCGTTTGCCGGTGGGTGGAGCCGAGTGAGGGGGCGGGGGCGGGGGCACTCTGCTGTCTGATTGGCCGGCGGTGAAGGAGTCGGGCAGGCGGCGGGCGTACTCCACCAGCTCATAGGAGTCCCTGATGTCCGTCAAGCCGAACCAGAACACGGTCCACACGCCGTTGATGAAGCTGCCGTCGCAGTGTTTGAAATACCTGCAGAGTCACGCCCAGGAGTACACAACGTTATCATTATCAGCCTACCAGCCTATCCCAGTGGACTGTAGCAACTGGTAGGCTGATCTATCTGAGCATAACACTCCCACTTGTGATGTCATAAGCTGGAGATTCTGAAACCCGCTTGGAATGGCTAATCACACTCACACTTGGTGGTATAATAAGAGTTCTTTAACATACCTGCAGAGTCACCGCCGTTACACAGTTAGAGTCACAGCACCTGATATCGCAGCGTTGGTATTGTTCCTACAACATCATAATTAATGTTGATCCAGGGCCATCATTGCAACTGACCAATCACCTTGTTAGGTTAAGGTTAGGTTTGAGGGGAGGGAGAGGTTAAGCTTCACTATTTTCTGCTCTTTTCCCCGAGTCGCAAAATTATGACAGCACAACAAGGTCAGTTGCAATGAGGGCCCTGGAGCAACATTAATTATGATGTTGTAGTAAAAACACCAACACGGGGATATCGGGTGCTACGTTAAGAGTCACCCCTGTTACACAGGTAAAGTCACCCTCTAGGATTAGTGAGCAATTTTTGTCTTTCTCTCTGTCCACCAGCCTGCCTGTCTCTCTGCCTGCCTGTCTGTGTGTCTGCCTGCCTGTGTGTCTCACCAGGGGTTGATCTTGTTGCAGGCTCTGGACCTCCAGAAGAGCTGACCCAGGTCCTGCCGGATGCAGTCCCAGAGCAGGTGGCCCGTGCCATGGCCCTGCAGGCTGCTGCTCACCACAAACTTGTCCAGGTAGGGCGTGCCGCTGGACACCGCCTCCCGGGTGATGATGGCCACCGCGCTGTAGCTGTAACCCAGAGACACACACCAGCATGTAACGACACAGGACTTATTTTTTTATTTTTAATATAGAATATAGAATAATATAGAATTTTTGTTATGCACCAATTTCACAAGAACACATCCTTGTTTGTAAAAACTAAGGCAATAAAGCTGTTTCTGATTTCCCATTCTGAATATACACCTTCATGTTACAGAGTTACGTGCGTGAGTGTGTGTGTGTGTGTGTGTGTGTGTGTTTGTGTGCGTGCATGCGTGCATGTGTGTGTGTGTGTGTGCGTGTGTGTGTGCGCACCCCTCTGACAGGTAGATAGAGTGGAGGCGGGGCTCCAGGTTGTCAAGGTAACGCTCGCTCAGCGTCTTCTCAAACGACGAGCTGATGAGAGACACAAGACGCTGGACGTCCACCTGGGCGAGCGACGAGTACCTACACACACACACACACACACGCACACACACAGTATAACACACACAAACACACACGCACACACACAGTATAACGCACACATCATAACACACACACACACACACACACCCACACACACACATTACAACGCAAACACACACACACAAATTACAACACAGTTCCCAGACGTGATATATATACAGTAGATATATAAGAGATATAAAGATCTCTCTATATATTTCAATATATATATCGTAAAGTTGAAAGATAACAGAAAGGTTTCAGGGTTAACCCAGTGTGGGGACGGTCACTTACCTGTATATGGGGTCTGCATTCTTAAAGAGGGTTCCAGAACCTAATAAACGCACGCACACACACACACACACACACACACACACACACACACACACACACACACACACACACACACACATACACACACACGCACACAGTGAACTTTGATTTAATGACTTGGTGCCCCTTTCTGTAACGTAATAGGTGTGTGCATGTGTGTGCGTGTGTGTGTGTGTGTGTGCATGTGTGTGTACAGTACTAGGGGTCAAACAGTTCAGTACCATACGGTATGGCAGTGCTACGGTTCGGTTTAGATATATCGACAAAAAATAAATGGCTAAAACATTTTTTATTTGTATTTAAATTTTCCATTTACTCTAACAATAAACACCACAAATAGCTTGGCGTCTAGCAGCACATGGAACCATAAAGAACCAGTAATGAGCTCATAACATGTCTCAGCAATGCAATGCCTTAGTGTAGGAGTGCTGGTCTAGGACCAGTTTCTCCTCATAACAGGAGGCTGTGACAGAGTGAATGAAACTGATACCAGATTAGCCTTGATACTCTTTGAAGCTTGACGCATCGCTCAATTCAGTACAACTGGTTCAAAGAAAAACTAGTTTTGAGTCCACCGCAGGGACGGGATGGGGGCCTAAATTAAGTTCCCCCAAAAAAGTCCCTGCTCACAGGGGCGGTACTTTCCACAGGAACTACAGGAAGTACAGGAACTGCAGCGCTGCATATATTTTGTGCTGTTTGGCGCTGTTTGTTTTTTGTGCACATGATATAGTATCAAGCATCCTACATAGCATTTTGGGCGTTTTGAATCCGATTTGCTACTACTGCTCATCTCTGTTCCAGCTTTTTTGACTCAATGACCCCATTTGCACAGCAAAAACGACTTGAATCTCCCCCTTCTCCTCACTGTTGTGTTGAAAAGTTGTAAAACGTCGGTGGACTGATTCGCCTCATCCTCACAGGTCTTCAGACCAGCAGTGGAAAAGCAGACAGCAACGGGCTAAAGGAACCTCTCAGTTCCTTGAAAATTGGTTCCTGACGCTCCTG
>PIJE02000329.1:227901-279506 GCA_002895965.2 Coryphaenoides rupestris
ACAGGTTGAGCGAAGTAGAGTGAGAGACATGTAGAGGGAAACGGGTAGAAAGGTAGAGAGAGAGAGAGGTTGAAAAGTAGAGAGAAAGAGGTAGAGAGAGACAGGTAGAAAGTTAGAGAGAGAGAGGTAGAGAGACAAGGTAGAGAGACATCGAGAGGGAGAAAGGAGAGGGAGACATTTTTAGGTGTTACAATTGCCTTTCGACAACATACAAACACAAGTGCACGGCTATTTACATGTACACAGTGCTTGACCCCCCAGGGGTCAGGGGCTTGGAGGGACGGGTGTGTGTGTGTGGTGTGTGTGTGATATGTTCCCCAAGGTTCCTTGTAAACCCCAGTTTAACATACAACTTACATTACAACAATCTTTATTTCACCCCTAAGCAAGTTGTTAATATCATAAACATTGTATTGATTGTATTCATTAATGAATGTTTTCCTTTTATTATTATTATTATTATATTATTATTATTATTAATTATTATTAATAATGGACATGTAATAATAAACCATTCTCGACATGACCAACAGTGGTGCTGTTGCCGTCCTGCACAAACCAAATAACGGATCCACCGAGGCAAGAGTTTGCATCGCCTGTTGCTTCATGAGATTTAATAAATATATATATATATATTATATATTATATATATTGTATATGTTCATAAGTGGTTAGTTTAGTATCACATACTAAACAATAGTTCTACCATATAAGACATAGGTCAACACAGCAACGGCTTTGTTTCTTTTAACATGTAGTTCTTATTAATGTACTTTGCTTAAACGTGTTAATCAAGCCCAACTCCGTGTAATCACCTCCAGTACAGCGAACGGCCGGAGCCTGCGGCGAGGTGGCTCTCTGGAACTGGGTCAGCCAGTACCTCGCCTCCCGCGGGTCCCCGCCGACCTCGTTCAGGAACGCCTTCACGTCCCGGTAGATGAGAGGGTTGCGGTTGGAGCGCACAGTGTCGCTCATTGGCCGTCAGCGCGTTGGCCGTGTCCTCCTGCAGCAGGGCCCGGCGGCGGCTGGCTCCCTTTGTCCGCGGCGCTGGAGCTCACCGAGCGCCGCGGCGATCCTTCTGCGAACATCCTCCGCTGCGTGGCCGTGATGATGGTGGTGGCGGCGGTGAGAGCCGGGGGAGAGGCGGGCTCGGACAAGTACCTCCCCGCCAGGGCCACGGCCCGGCGCCCGCAGCGGCTGCTGTTCACTGTTGACATGCTGAGCGGCCGATGAGCCCCCCGACACGTAGGGGTTCCGACTGGGAACCGGGACTCCCGGCTAGGGGCCGTCCATAAAGTCTGCCACCGAGCTGCAGCGTCGGCACTTCTCTCGGGTTTCACCCCGCGGGGGGGAGGGTCTGGCCACTTTCCAAATGTTACATTTACATACAACTGGGAGATGGTCAAGTGCAATGCAAGCCATGTGATTGTGACCAATAATGATCCCACCTTTAATTAAAAAATAAGTGGCACTATAACATATTAAGTGACACAAGATATTCCTCCTATCTCTGGAAACATTGGGACATCATCTGTATGTGTTTTAGTCACTGTGTGGACAGCCATGCCTGTGTTATTTTATTTAATGTAAAATGTTTTTTTAATTTAGCCTTTAGTGAAATATTCCCCTTTAGGTCAAGGGTCAAATAGGTCCTTCTCCAAATACTAGACCTCCTCCAAGGGTCAGCTGGACAGAAGTGGGTGTGGCTTAGAGGGAGCCCATTGGCTGCTCTGAGCTGAGTCCGCTGACACCCCACAAGGCACCCCGCTGAGATGCTCCACAACGCAAGAAGTGAGTGGGGCTAGGGGAAGTCACTCACCGATCATGGACCCTTGATAAACCTTTTAAGGATACTACACTACTACTACTTACTACTACTACTACTACTATACTAATAATAATAATAATAATAATAATAAATACTGTAGTAGCAGCAAATCTGGTAGTTGAGTAGGCAAAAACTGTACCTCAGTGAAAGTACTGTTACGTTGCAAACACAAAATAACTGGGCTACTTGAGTTGAAGTACAAAACTATTTGCTGAAAAAGTGACATGAAATGTAGCTGACCAGCAGCAGGTAACTTAAGGAGTCAATTTTTTCCTCCTTTTTTCTGCTAAATAGTCAATGGTAACCATGGGCACCCTCCACAATTACTGCTTTCTCAACGATGTAACGACTCAATTTTCAAGACTTTTGGCTGTGGTTTGTGGTTTTCTGCAAAGTGGATACCTTGTTTGCGGTTACCACCAGGCTCCCGTCTCGCCCCAGGACATCCACCAGCTGGGGAGTTTTGGCAAGGAGCCTGCTGCTAACCACCTCCAGCCAGGAATGTCCTCCTCCGAGGCCCCTTCAGGGGGTAAGAGCCTGCAGGTGGTGGTCCACACTAGCAGTAGCAGGTGCACATACACCACTGGATCTTGAAGGGCCCCCACCCCTTAGACCCCCATCTTAGGGGCCCTGGCACACGTCAGCCATCGGTGACAGAGGCGGTTGATGAAAGAAATCGCTCTCATTGGCTCTTCCGCTTCAGTGAATTGGTGCCCGAGAAAAGAAACGGAAATGAGCGAAGCAGCCAAGACCTTCGCACAAAGGCTCTTCTCATGTTCCCAACTTTCATCCCATCTGATCGTTCCCAAAAAACAAACATGGCGAGCGACCGGCGAGCCAGAGTGTGGTGTGAATATGGTGCAGGCAAAAAGCTGCTTTGTGTCATGTATGTATAGACCCTTTCACTCTCCCAGACATGTTCTGGAACGTTTCCTGCATGGGGTCACGTCTGTGTGAATGGGGACAGGGATCCACATCGCGGGAAAATCTGTCCCGCCAAATTCCTTACCTCGAGACACAAGACTCCATTGATAATGTATTTGAATCCACGACGGTTTATCTTAAGGTGCCAATGCTTTTCTGGGGATTGGATTCCAATAAATGAATGCAACCTTCTTTTGTTTGCAAATGAGCAAATTTTTATTACATTTTAAATTTTTATTATTCTATTGTTTATTTATCTTGTTTATTATTCTATTGCTATACAATTCCTCGCACAACAATTTCCTTCATTATCAATAAAGTTTTATCTTATCTTATCTTAATTTTTTCAAGAATGACTGGAAACCAGAGTAAGAAATCACACAGTATTGCTCCCAGCAGGTTTGTTGATATCTTCAGTGTTGTCAAAGTCTATGTGCTCTGTATTTATACTTTATAATACTGTATTCATTACTATGGTAGTATTTTTCATTGTAATTTTTATGATAGGCTTTATTTATATATTAATCATGTTGTGATTTTCATTGTATTTTTACTAAGGCTTATTTATTATATATGGGTGTATATTTCCATTGTATTTTTATTATAGGCCTTTATTTATAATATGTCTGTATTTTCCATTGTATTTTTACTATAGGGCTTTATTTATTATGATAATATGAGTTGTATTTTCCCTTGTATTTTATGTATAGTTCATTGTATTTATTATTATACTGGTGTATTTTCATTGCTATTGTCTATTATTAGGCCTTTCTTTATTATTATATGGTGTATTTTCATTGTATTTTTACTATAGGCTTTATTTATTATTATATGGTGTATTTTCATTGTATTTTTATTATAGGCTTTATTTATTATTATATGGTGTATTTTCATTGTATTTTTATTATAGGCTTTATTTATTATTATATGGTGTATTTTCATTGTATTTTTACTATAGGCTTTATTTATTATTATATGGTGTATTTTCATTGTATTTTTATTATAGGCTTTATTTATTATTATATGGTGTATTTTCATTGTATTTTTATTATAGGCTTTATTTATTATTATATGGTGTATTTTCATTGTATTTTTATTATAGGCTTTATTTATTATTATATGGTGTATTTTCATTATAGGCTTTATTTATTATTATATGGTGTATTTTCATTGTATTTTTATTATAGGCTTTATTTATTATTATATGGTGTATTTTCATTGTATTTTTATTATAGGCTTTATTTATTATTATATGGTGTATTTTCATTGTATTTTTACTATAGGCTTTATTTATTATTATATGGTGTATTTTCATTGTATTTTTATTATAGGCTTTATTTATTATTATATGGTGTATTTTCATTGTATTTTTATTATAGGCTTTATTTATTATTATATGGTGTATTTTCATTGTATTTTTATTATAGGCTTTATTACGCATATATAATGGATTAATGCAGTACATTTTTGTTCCTTTAAAAGAAAAAAATCTAACAAATCTATTGTCTAATTATTGTAAAAGATAACGGTGCGGACCCACGTGCCGCTGATGACAGAGAAAGAGGGAGGAGATGAAGAGGAGGAGGAGGAGGAGAGGAGGAGGAGAGAGTTCACACACACTCTCACACACACACACACTCTACACACACACACCACACACACACACACTCACACACCACAGCACACACTCTCACACACACACACACTCACACACACACACACTCTCACACACACACACTCGCGCCGCGGTGTGTTCGCTCGACGGCAGGGCGAAGCGGGCAGGGCGGAGCTAACAGACACAATGGCAGCGGCAGCGGAGAGCGGATCGTAACGCCGCGAAAAAAACCCGAAAAAAAAAAACCGCGCCGCCGACGACGACAGCAGCGACTCGAGCTCCGGTAGGTGTTGTTACGATGTGTTAACGGTGTCGTCACGCCGGTGAAATAATATAACAACAATGTTCAATATGTAGCTAGTTCTAGTAGTAGTAATAATAATAATAATAATAATAATAATCATCATAGCGAGAGGGATGCAGGAAGGAAGGAAGGAGGGAGGCGGCAGACAGGCCGTGTGTCCGCGGGGTCCTAAACACCCCCCCGCGTCTTGTGTCTCGGCACCCCCGGCACGGTTATAATGACCATCCTCCTCATTATTACATTATCATAATATTATAATATTACACTCTCAGTTTGCCACCGAATACACGACGAGCCGTGCGGTTATGTAAACGGACTGTGTGTGTGTGTGTGTGTGTACTCAATTATCTGGAGGCGTCGCAGCCAACAAAGCGTCTTTCTCTGCTCTGGCTGCGGACACATGACGGTGTGACCGGGCCTCCCCTCCTCCCCTCCTATCCTCCTCCTACTCCTATCCTCCCCCTCCTCCCTTTCTGCCTCCTCCACCTCCTCCTCTTCGTGCCTCCGCCTCCTCTCCTCCTCATTCTTTTCTGCCTCCTCCTCTCCTCCTCCACCTCCTCCTCTCCTCCTCCTCCTCTTCTGCCTCCTTCTCTTCTGCCTCCTCCTCCTATCCTCTTCCTCCTCCTCCTCCTATCCTCCTTCTCCTCCTCCCCCCCTCCTCTCCTGCCTCCTTCTCCTCCTCCTCCTCCTCCTCCTCCTCCTATCCTCCTTCTCCTCCTCTCCTCCTCCTCCTCCTCCGTTAGGATGTGAACAACGCGCGGTGGTCCACATCCCTTCCTCTTGGGGGGGTCCCTGTCGTGGGGGCGGTCCTATTACCAACACGGTACATGGGCCATGTCAGGACTGTACTAGCCTATTATGAGTATTATTATCATCATCAGTATTCTTGGTAGTATAGTATAGTGTAGGCCTGTGCATACGCGTCACCTGAGGTGCTTTGGGGTCATCGATCACCGATCAATCAGAGGTGATCAACTGTGTATCAATGGCTGTATGGCTCCATGTTGACCGTCTTCATTTATGTGGTTCTTGTGGTTATTGTCGTTGTTGTTGTTGTTGGCAATGATGATGGTTGTAGCAGGTGTACTGTACTGTAATCTGACGGAGCCTATCAGGATCAATACGTCCTATAATAAGGGGCGTTACTCTAAACTCAGGTCAGGTTTTATCAAGATTAGTTTAGATTGGTTAACACTAACCACACCTAAATCCGGGAACCTAACAGTTTATCCATAAGTAACAATGCAGCAATAACACAAACCTGTAGGGCAATATGATCCCTATCACATTGATGGCTATGGGGCCCTGCTCTGACGTCAGAGCAAGGGTCCTGTGTGTGTGTCTGTGTCACAACGGGGGGGGGGCCTGTGTCACAACAAAGGGGGTGGGGCCTGTGGCACTAAACAGGAAGTGGTGTTCCTCACCATTGCGTAGACAAAAGCAAAAACAGGAAGTCAGTCAACATGCTCACTGTAGCCTGCATGCTAGAATACACAATCCAACTCTGTGTGTCTGCATTCATGTATGCACGTATGACGTACAATTCCTTACGAGCCCTTATGAGTACTAGTCACCACATCACCACATCTAGTACTTCTACTAAGACCGTCCCCACCATTGGCACTACTATCAAGTAGCATTACCACTACTGCTAGTGCTTCTACTACAAACTAACTTTGCATTTCTGCAGGGTTCTGCAGTGCAGAGATGCACAGTCTTGTCTCAGCCTGTCGAAGCTCAGCAGCAGAATGAGTCATGGGTTCATTCAAGCCGCTGTAGGCGAGTCCTCAGCGTTGTCAACAGAGCAGCAGAGCAACATTTTGAAACGACACAAGCAAAAAAACTAAACCCAGTCCCCTCCCTTTTCCCGCCATTGAGAAGGGTTGTATTTCACCCACCTATGCTGTGATTGCCAGGCAAGATGGATGATAGATTCCCCCTGAACCAATCACAGAAGAGAGAGACCCTGATTGGTCAGAAATTACCCGGGAGCCAGTCTTAAGTCTCAACGGTCTCATACAGACCAGGCAGGCAGATATCCTATATAGCGCAGTTCACCACTAATGGCTGATGGATCGCTGTGGTCTCTCTAACAAAGTACTCTCAAATGATAGCTCTTTAATCTTACTTACAGCACCTTTAATAATACTATATATATATATATATATATATATATATATCTTTAATAGCTCTTAAATCTTGCCTAGGGCACCTTTAATAATACTATAATACTACATATAATACTATATATACAAGCTGTTGAATCTTACCTACAGCACCTTTGATAATACTAATTATATACATACTGTATATATAGTATATTTGTGTGTGCGTGTGTGTAGTGTGCGTGTGTGTAATAGCTTTTAAATCGGACTTGCAGCACTTTTAACTTGGCGCAAAGAAAGAGGAGGTATGCTGACAATCAAGTTCAGCAGCAGTTAGTGGTTAGTTAGCGGAGCGGTCACTGACAGGTGCGTGATGCTGTGCCAGACCCGAGACGTAAGATAAATCATATTTTCTCTCTCTCTCAGATCAGATTCCATGAGACGGAACACTGAAATAAGTTCCCTCTGACACCCTGCAGCGTCACACCAACCAGAGAACACTTGGTTGGTGTTTGTGGCATTTTTGCCCACTTTTTAATATTGCGATGAGAAAAGAAACCATATACTGTATATGTTAAATATGGTTATGGATTCAAAATACCATTCTAAACAATCTAACTGGGCGGTCCTGACATTGAATGGAAATGTAAACTATGGTATTTTTAAGGCATAGCATATCTTCTATTAGTGAGTCAGAATTAAGATATACCCATCATCTTTGAATGGTATTAACACCATGAAATTATGATTTCCACTTTCTATTGTGGTGCCAGGTTTTATTGTATATATAGAATATAATATACAGAATGTGTTCAACAACTTGTTCAGGTCCGTCTAGACACCGCACTGCGTCTGCCCAACAGATCAATTTCCCCATCATCGAATGGGCTTTTAATCTAACCAATTAATAATGTAATGCGCTTTTAATTTGACAGTAATGAAGTCACAGAATTCCTCCTCTCCTTTCCTCTCCTCCTCTCCTCCTCTCCTCCCCCTCCAGTGTGTCGGTCAGCGTATCAAGCGTCCCCAGAATGCTTCCCTCATCACCACTGCTGACCGGCGTCTCTACGAGGTGCGTTTGATTTAGTCCACCATGATGAAGACGGAGCCTCCGTCCGCCAGCGGTGGCGGGAAGGTGTCCGGAGGAGGAGGGGGGAACTCCACCCTCCGCAGCCCCTCACCGCACCGCAATGCCTACGAGGCGGGGCTGGCGGCGCTCAAGCAGGCCACAGACCACCTGAACAACCCTGCCAGCGGCGCCAAGCCCCCACCGCCGCCCCGCCCCACCGGCCGGGGCCGCAGATACGGCTCCAACGTCAACCGCATCAAGAGCATGTTCCTGCAGATGGAGCACGCCCCCGGGGACGAGGAGGACGGGGGAAAGACACTGGGTGAGAATCATCCTCTACCTCCTCCACCTCCTCCTCCACCTCCTAAAGCCTCCATCCGCTTCACCTCCTCCACCCCTCCATCTCCACTACCCCTCTATGTCCTCCATCTCCTCCGTCTCCTCTTCCTCTATCTCCTCTATCTTTATCCCCCTCTACCCACTCTATCTCTATCTCCCCAATCCTCTCTATCTCCATCTACTCTATCTCTATCTCCTCTATCTTTATCCCCCTCTACCCACTCTATCTCTATCTCCCCAATCCTCTCTATCTCTATCTCCTCTATCTCTATCCCCTATATCTTGTCTATCGAATATATCTCTATCTCCTATATCCTCTCTATCTCCTCTATCTCTATCACATATATCTCCATCTCATCGATCACCTCTATCTCTATCTACTCTATCCTCTATCTCCTATCTCTATCTACTCTATCCTCTATCTCATCTATCCTCTCTATCTCCTCAATCTTCTCTATCTACTCAATTCTCCACATCTCCTCAATCCTCTCTATATCCTATCTCAATCTTCTCGATCTCCTCTATCCTCTCTGTCTCTTCTATCTCTATTCAATTCAATTCAATTAAATGTTATTTGTATAGCCCTTAATCACAAGACAGTCTCAAAGGGCTTTACAGGCCAGATTATTATAGGCCAAAAGTGATTTATGACACCCCCCTAGCCCTAGCCCCCCTAAGGGCAAGAAACGACTCCCTTAATTAACAAGGAAGAAATCTCGAGGAGGAACTCAGAGTGGGGGATCCCTCCTTCCAGGGATGGTTCAGAGTGCAATGGGTGTCATACGGGCATTTAAAAACAGGGGTAACAAAGCATGACAAATTGCAAATGACAAAGTACAAATGTAAATAGTAATATTGTGATGGGGTGCTGGCTGGAGAGCAAGCTGGTATCCAGTCATGATCACAGCAGCACCCTAGAAAATGGAGACAACATGATGGTTAGATGGAGCATAGTGAACAGGGAACATACAAGCAACCTCAACCCTAATACCCATCGGCAGCCAGGGTAGGCTAGTGCTGACAGTGTTGATTTAGCTGTAATTAAAGCTGAGGCTCTGTATTTGTATTTTTTACTAAGGCTTTATTTATTATTATATGGTGTATTTTCATTGTATTTTTACTATAGGCTTTATTTATTATAATATGGTGTATTTTCATTGTATTTTTATTATAGGCTTTATTTATTATATGTTGTATTTTCATTGTATTTTTACTATAGGCTTTATTTATTATATATGGTGTATTTTCATTGTATTTTTACTATAGGCTTTATTTATTATTATATGGTGTATTTTCATTGTATTTTTATTATAGGCTTTATTTATTATTATATGGTGTATTTTCATTGTATTTTTATTATAGGCTTTATTTATTATTATATGGTGTATTTTCATTATAGGCTTTATTTATTATTATATGGTGTATTTTCATTGTATTTTTATTATAGGCTTTATTTATTATTATATGGTGTATTTTCATTGTATTTTTATTATAGGCTTTATTTATTATTATATGGTGTATTTTCATTATAGGCTTTATTTATTATTATATGGTGTATTTTCATTGTATTTTTATTATAGGCTTTATTTATTATTATATGGTGTATTTTCATTGTATTTTTATTATAGGCTTTATTTATTATTATATGGTGTATTTTCATTATAGGCTTTATTTATTATTATATGGTGTATTTTCATTGTATTTTTATTATAGGCTTTATTTATTATTATATGGTGTATTTTCATTGTATTTTTATTATAGGCTTTATTTATTATTATATGGTGTATTTTCATTATAGGCTTTATTTATTATTATATGGTGTATTTTCATTGTATTTTTATTATAGGCTTTATTTATTATTATATGGTGTATTTTCATTGTATTTTTATTATAGGCTTTATTTATTATTATATGGTGTATTTTCATTATAGGCTTTATTTATTATTATATGGTGTATTTTCATTGTATTTTTATTATAGGCTTTATTACGCATATATAATGGATTAATGCAGTACATTTTTGTTCCTTTAAAAGAAAAAAATCTAACAAATCTATTGTCTAATTATTGTAAAAGATAACGGTGCGGACCCACGTGCCGCTGATGACAGAGAAAGAGGGAGGAGATGGAGAGGAGGAGGAGGAGGAGGAGGAGGAGGAGAGAGTTCACACACACTCTCACACACACACACACTCTCACACACACACACACTCACACACACACACGCTCTCACACACACACACACTCACACACACACACACTCTCACACACACACACTCGCGCCGCGGTGTGTTCGCTCGACGGCAGGGCGAAGCGGGCAGGGCGGAGCTAACAGACACAATGGCAGCGGCAGCGGAGAGCGGATCGTAACGCCGCGAAAAAAACCCGAAAAAAAAAACCGCGCCGCCGACGACGACAGCAGCGACTCGAGCTCCGGTAGGTGTTGTTACGGTGTTAACGGTGTCGTCACGCCGGTGAAATAATATAACAAACAATGTTCAATATGTAGCTAGTTCTAGTAGTAGTAATAATAATAATAATAATAATAATAATCATCATAGCGAGAGGGATGCAGGAAGGAAGGAAGGAGGGAGGCGGCAGACAGGCCGTGTGTCCGCGGGGTCCTAAACACCCCCCCGCGTCTTGTCTCGGCACCCCCGGCACGGTTATAATGACCATCCTCCTCATTATTACATTATCATAATATTATAATATTACACTCTCGTTTGCACCGAATACACGACGAGCCGTGCGGTTATGTAAACGGACTGTGTGTGTGTGTGTGTGTACTCATTATCTGGAGGCGTCGCAGCCAACAAAGCGTCTTTCTCTGCTCTGCTGCGGACACATGACGGTGTGACCGGGCCTCCCCCTCCTCCTCCTATCCTCCTCCTACTCCTATCCTCCCCCTCCTCCTCCTCTTCTGCCTCCTCCACCTCCTCCTCTTCTGCCTCCGCCTCCTCTCCTCCTCATTCTTTTCTGCCTCCTCCTCTCCTCCTCCACCTCCTCCTCTCCTCCTCCTCCTCTTCTGCCTCCTCTCTCTCCTCCTCCTCCTATCCTCTTCCTCCTCCTCCTCCTTCTCCTCCTCCCCCCCTCCTCTCCTGCCTCCTTCTCCTCCTCCTCCTCCTCCTCCTCCTCCTCCTATCCTCCTTCTCCTCCTCTCCTCCTCCTCCTCCTCCGTTAGGATGTGAACACACGCCGGTGGTCCACATCCCTTCCCTTGGGGGGGTCCCTGTCGTGGGGGCGGTCTACCAACACGGTACATGGGCCATGTCAGGACTGTACTAGCCTATTATGAGTATTATTATCATCATCAGTATTCTTGGTAGTATAGTATAGTGTAGGCCTGTGCATACGCGTCACCTGAGGTGCTTTGGGGTCATCGATCACCGATCAATCAGAGGTGATCAACTGTGTATCAATGGCTGTATGGCTCCATGTTGACCGTCTTCATTTATGTGGTTCTTGTGGTTATTGTCGTTGTTGTTGTTGTTGGCAATGATGATGGTTGTAGCAGGTGTACTGTACTGTAATCTGACGGAGCCTATCAGGATCAATACGTCCTATAATAAGGGGCGTTACTCTAAACTCAGGTCAGGTTTTATCAAGATTAGTTTAGATTGGTTAACACTAACACACCTAAATCCGGGAACCTAACAGTTTATCCATAAGTAACAATGCAGCAATAACACAAACCTGTAGGGCAATATGATCCCTATCACATTGATGGCTATGGGGCCCTGCTCTGACGTCAGAGCAAGGGTCCTGTGTGTGTGTCTGTGTCACAACGGGGGGGGCCTGTGTCACAAACAAAGGGGTGGGGCCTGTGGCACTAAACAGGAAGTGGTGTTCCTCACCATTGCGTAGACAAAAAGCAAAAACAGGAAGTCAGTCAACATGCTCACTGTAGCCTGCATGCTAGAATACACAATCCAACTCTGTGTGTCTGCATTCATGTATGCACGTATGAACGTACAATTCCTTACGAGCCCTTATGAGTACTAGTCACCACATCACCACATCTAGTACTTCTACTAAGACCGTCCCCACCATTGGCACTACTATCAAGTAGCATTACCACTACTGCTAGTGCTTCTACTACAAACTAACTTTGCATTTCTGCAGGGTTCTGCAGTGCAGAGATGCACAGTCTTGTCTCAGCCTGTCGAAGCTCAGCAGCAGAATGAGTCATGGGTTCATTCAAGCCGCTGTAGGCGAGTCCTCAGCGTTGTCAACAGAGCAGCAGAGCAACATTTTGAAACGACACAAGCAAAAAAACTAAACCCAGTCCCCTCCCTTTTCCCGCCATTGAGAAGGGTTGTATTCACCCACCTATGCTGTGATTGCCAGGCAAGATGGATGATAAGATTCCCCCTGAACCAATCACAGAAGAGAGAGACCCTGATTGGTCAGAAATTACCCGGGAGCCAGTCTTAAGTTCTCAACGGTCCTCATACAGACCAGGCAGGCAGATATCCTATATAGCGCAGTTCACCA
Source organism: Coryphaenoides rupestris (assembly GCA_002895965.2). Classification (NCBI taxonomy): domain Eukaryota; kingdom Metazoa; phylum Chordata; class Actinopteri; order Gadiformes; family Macrouridae; genus Coryphaenoides; species Coryphaenoides rupestris. Next base: position 240,581 of record PIJE02000329.1, read on the forward strand.
CTAATGGCTGAATGGATCGCTGTGGTCTCTCTAACAAAGTACTCTCAAATGATAGCTCTTTAATCTTAACTTACAGCACCTTTAATAATACTATATATATATATATATATATCTTTAATAGCTCTTAAATCTTGCCTAGGGCACCTTTAATTAATACTATAATACTACATATAATACTATATATACAAGCTGTTGAATCTTACCTACAGCACCTTTGATAATACTAATTATATACATACTGTATATATAGTATATTTGTGTGTGCGTGTGTGTAGTGTGCGTGTGTGTAATAGCTTTTAAATCGGACTTGCAGCACTTTTAACTTGGCGCAAAGAAAGAGGAGGTATGCTGACAATCAAGTTCAGCAGCAGTTAGTGGTTAGTTAGCGGAGCGGTCACTGACAGGTGCGTGATGCTGTGCCAGACCCGAGACGTAAGATAAATCATATTTTTTGCTCTCTCAGATCAGATTCCATGAGACGGAACACTGAAATAAGTTCCCTCTGACACCCTGGCAGCGTCACACCAACCAGAGAACACTTGGTTGGTGTTTGTGGCATTTTTGCCCACTTTTTAATATTGCGATGAGAAAAGAAACCATATACTGTATATGTTAAATATGGTTATGGATTCAAAATACCATTCTAACAATCTAACTGGGCGGTCCTGACATTGAATGGAAATGTAAACTATGGTATTTTTAAGGCATAGCATATCTTCTATTAGTGAGTCAGAATTAAGATATACCCATCATCTTTGAATGGTATTAACACCATGAAATTATGATTTCCACTTTCTATTGTGGTGCCAGGTTTTATTGTATATATAGAATATAATATACAGAATGTGTTCAACAACTTGTTCAGGTCCGTCTAGACACCGCACTGCGTCTGCCCAACAGATCAATTTCCCCATCATCGAATGGGCTTTTAATCTAACCAAATTAATAATGTAATGCGCTTTTAATTTGACAGTAATGAAGTCACAGAATTCCTCCTCTCCTTTCCTCTCCTCCTCTCCTCCTCTCCTCCCCCTCCAGTGTGTCGGTCAGCGTATCAAGCGTCCCCAGAATGCTTCCCTCATCACCACTGCTGACCGGCGTCTCTACGAGGTGCGTTTGATTTAGTCCACCATGATGAAGACGGAGCCTCCGTCCGCCAGCGGTGGCGGGAAGGTGTCCGGAGGAGGAGGGGGGAACTCCACCCTCCGCAGCCCCTCACCGCACCGCAATGCCTACGAGGCGGGGCTGGCGGCGCTCAAGCAGGCCACAGACCACCTGAAACAACCCTGCCAGCGGCGCCAAGCCCCCACCGCCGCCCCCGCCCCACCGGCCGGGGCCGCAGATACGGCTCCAACGTCAACCGCATCAAGAGCATGTTCCTGCAGATGGAGCACGCCCCCCGGGGACGAGGAGGACGGGGAAAGACACTGGGTGAGAATCATCCTCTACCTCCTCCACCTCCTCCTCCACCTCCTAAAGCCTCCATCCGCTTCACCTCCTCCACCCTCCATCTCCACTACCCCTCTATGTCCTCCATCTCCTCCGTCTCCTCTTCCTCTATCTCCTCTATCTTTATCCCCCTCTACCCACTCTATCTCTATCTTCCCAATCCTCTCTATCTCCATCTACTCTATCTCTATCTCCTCTATCTTTATCCCCCTCTACCCACTCTATCTCTATCTCCCCAATCCTCTCTATCTCTATGTCCTCTATCTCTATCCCCTATATCTTGTCTATCGAATATATCTCTATCTCCTATATCCTCTCTATCTCCTCTATCTCTATCACATATATCTCCATCTCATCGATCACCTCTATCTCTATCTACTCTATCCTCTATCTCATCTATCCTCTCTATCTCCTCAATCTTCTCTATCTACTCAATTCTCCACATCTCCTCAATCCTCTCTATATCCTATCTCAATCTTCTCGATCTCCTCTATCCTCTCTGTCTCTTCTATCTCTATTCAATTCAATTCAATTAAATGTTATTTGTATAGCCCTTAATCACAAGACAGTCTCAAAGGGCTTTACAGGCCAGATTATTATAGGCCAAAAGTGATTTGTGACACCCCCCCCCCCCCCTAGCCCTAGCCCCCCTAAGGGCAAGAAACGACTCCCTTAATTAACAAGGAAGAAATCTCGAGGAGGAACTCAGAGTGGGGGATCCCTCCTTCCAGGGATGGTTCGGAAGTGCAATGGGTGTCATACGGGCATTAAAAACAGGGGTAACAAAGCATAACAAATTATAAGCGATGAAGTACAAATAGTAAATTAAATAGTAATATTGTGATGGGGTGCTGGCTGGAGAGCAAGCTGGTATCCAGTCATGATCACAGCAGCACCCTAGAAAATGGAGACAACATGATGGTTAGATGGAGCATAGTTAACAGGGAACATACAAGCAACCTCAACCCTAATACCCATCGGCAGCCAGGGTAGGCTAGTGCTGACAGTGTTGATTTAGCTGTAAATAGAGCTGAGGGCCACTCCTAGCAGCAAAAGGCGAGGGTAAATATGTGGGTTTTAAGTCTAGCCTTAAATATATCAGCAGAGTCAGCCTCCCTGATTACAGGTGGCAGACTGTTCCACAGATAGGGTGATCGATAAGAGAACGCCCTGTTTCTTGCAGATTTTTAATTCACTTTTGGAATTGATAGAAGGCCAGCCCCTGAAGACCGGAGCGGCCGAGAAGGACAATAGGGAACAATAAGGTCCTTCAGGTACGATGGTGCGGACCCATGCAGGATCTTGTAGGTAAGAAGTAGCACCTTAAAATCTGATCTGGCATTTCTTGGAAGCCAGTGGAGGGAAGTGAGAATAGGAGTAATGTGGTCAAACTTCCTAGTTCCCGTCTAGCAGCAGCGTTCTGTACAAGCTGGAGGCTTTTTGTAGTAGAGCCCGGTAGGCCAGAGAACAGTGCATTACATTAATCCAGTCTGGATGATCCGCAGCGGATCGCATTGGTCTAATCTTGGCAATATTTCTAAGATGAAAGAATGCAGTTCTGGTGATACTTTTTACATCTCTATATCATCCATCTCCTCTATCTCTATCTCCTCTATCCTCTCCTCCATCTCCTCTACTCCTCCCACCCTTCTACCTCTTCTATCTCCTCTAATCTCCTGGTTAATTTGCCTAACCTGGTTTCCCTCTGCATGGAAACACGTGTGCATGTGTGCGTGTGGCGGTGTGTAGTTGTGTGTGTAGCGGTGCATAGCGTGTGTGTGTGGGAGGAGCGTGTCGTGGACTGTATAGCATGTGTAGCAACGTATAACTGTGTGTGTGTAATGTGTGTGTATGACAGCAGTGTGTAACTGAGTGTGTGTGTGTGTTGGTGTTCCCAGGAGGCGAGCAGACGTTGAAGCTGTCCCTCCCCCCTGGGAGACAGAGCCCCCTGCGGCTCTCTGAGAGGGTCCACAGGTTCGATACCCGGGCCCCCGGCTCCTCCAAACTCCAGGAGACCAGGAAGATCTTCGAACAGCGCACTCTGCAGGTGAGGGGGAGAATCGGGGTGAACTCGTAACAGTTGTGACAGTTCCCCTTTAAGTGGTTAACTGGCTGGTTAACTGATTAACTGGCCGGTAAGCTGATTAACTGGCTGGTTAACTGGTGAACTGACTGGTTAACTGGCTGGTTAACTTGTTCACTGTGTGGTTAATGGGATGATTAAGTGACTGGTTAACTGGCTGGTTAACGGTTTCACCAGCTGTTTAACTGACTGGCTAACTGGCTGGTTAATGGACTGGATAACTGCCTGGTTAAATGTCTGGTTAACTGCCTGGTTAACTGTCTGGTTAGCTGCCTAGTTAATGGTTTAACTGCCTGGTTAAATGTCTGGTTAACTGCCTGGTTAACTGTCTGGTTAACTGCCAAGTTAACGGTTTCACTGTCTGGTTAACTGCCTGGTTAACTGTCTGGTTAACTGCCAAGTTAACGGTTTAACTGTCTGTTTAACTGCCTAGTTAACGGTTTAACTGTCTGGTTATCTGCCTGGTTAACTGTCTGGTTAACTGTCTGGTTAACTGCCTAGTTAACATTTTAACTGTCTGGTTAACTGCCTAGTTAACATTTTAACTGTCTGGTTAACTGCCTGGTTAACTGTCTGGTTAACTGCCTAGTTAACGATTTAACTGGCTGGTTAACTGGTTCACTGTTCCCCCAGGAGAAGCAGGCGACCAACCGGATCCTCCTGAAGCGGGAGGGGGCCGCAGGGCTCCCGGGGGGCCGCCTAGGCGTGGTCCACTTCAGCGGCTCCACCGAGGCCCTGGACAGCCTGGACCCGCCCCTGGACGCCCCCACATCCACCACAGCTAGCGCCACGTCCGCCCCACTTAGCCCCACCATAGCCACCTCATCTAGCCCCGCCCCCGCCCTCTGTAGCGCCACCCCTGTCCTGCCTAGCTCCGCCCCCCAGGATGTCCTCAGCCCCACCGTCAGCCAGCTAAGCGCCGTGTTCGAGACGACGGACGTGAAACCGGCCCTCCCCCCCCCTCCTCCTCCTCCTGCGGCTCCTCCTGTTGCTCCTCCCCCTCAGCGATGGTCCTCCTCCCCCCTGCCCACCCCACCGCAGAAACCCCCCAAGCCTCCTGGTCTGGGTCTGGGTCCGCCTCCGGTGAGCAAGGTGTCTACCTGTCGGTTTGCCTGTTTAACTGTCTGTCTTTCTACCCTTTGCTTCTCCCTGTATCTCAATAACCTCTCTCCCTCTCTCCCATTCTCTCCCATTCTCTCTCTGTCTCTCTCTGTCTCTCTCTGTCTCTCCCTCTCTCTCCCTGTGTGTCTCTCTACCTCGCTCTCTGTCTCTCTGTCTCTCCCTGTGTCTCTCTCTCCCTGTCTCTCCCTGTCTCTCTCCCTCTCTCTCCCAGGTGAAGTCGTGTCCTCCACCTCAAGGAGACACAGAGGTGGAGGAAGGAGGCATCCAAACGTCCAGGCTCGAAGAGAAGGAGGCGTCCGCTCCTTCAGGAGATCCCCGCGCGGCCTCCTCTTCCTCCTCCTCCACCTCCTCCTCCACTACCTCCCCCGACTCCTCCTCCCCCGAAGCCCAAACCCCGGCTCCTCCTCCCGGCTCCTCCTCCGAGGCCCGGCCGGGGACCGAAGCCAGGGGCTCGAGTACGACGCCGGCCCCGGAGCAGAGTGCCTGCGGCGGGGAGGTCCAGGCCGAGGTTCACGCCTCCCTGGAGAACTCCTCCGTCGCCCCTCCTCCCCCCTCCGCCGATGAGGAGCAGGAGGGAGGAGGAGGAGGAGGAGGAGATGCAGAGGGAAAGGGAGAGGATGGTGAGGAGGAGGAGGAAGAGGAGGAGGACTGGAGGAAGGAGGACACGGTGGACATCAGTGCCTACAGCGGCGTGGGGGAGGACTCGGGGGGGAGCCAGCTGGATGATGATGACGACGAAGATGACGAAGAGGGGGAGGAGGAGGAGTACCACCCCGAGAGCAGTCGCTCAGAGATACCAGGCTTACCCGAGGAGGAGGAGCCTCCTCCGCCCAATAGGAAGATCTGCTTCAGCACGGGGCCAATCACGGTACGTGGGCGGGGCTAAAGATAAAATAAGATGAGAGAGTTATGTACACACTATGAGTAGTAGCAAATGTTGAGGTAACATAACATACAATAAGTAGAGGCAGACATTGTATATACAGCATATACTACATTATTGTATCATGTTATATGGTTTGTATTAAAGGGCTCCTACCAGTTGCTAGAATCCACTGGGTAGGCTGATCTATCCAGCATACATCTGGGCGGACCGAACACTCCCACTTGTGATGTCATAAGCCGGGGATTCTGAGATTCTGGTGGTAAAATAGGAGCCCTTTAACTGTTAAAGGTGACATATTATGCCACCAGGTGTGAGTGTGATTAGCCATTGCAAGCCGGCAATTGTGAAACGGCTTGCAATGGCTAATCACACTCATCACACATAATACAGTATGCCCCCTTTAATTAAGTGTAAGAGTTTGTGTCTGGTGCCTCGGGGTCATGGTGCTGACCATGTCGCGGCTCAGGACAGACAGAAATCTTAGTTTAATGTTCTCAAGGGGTCAGCAGCATACTCCATGAAGAAAAGTCAAGTTTGGCAAAGTCGTAAGAACACAACTACGATAGGATTTGGTAACTTGTGTGAAGCAGATGACGTGTGATTAGTTCCAAAAGCTTGATTTATATTGATCTAATTACGCTGCCTGCGTTAATTGAAACCGAAGCATCTCCTGAAAAACACAAACACTCACTACATCAATGTGCACCATCTCTGGACAATAGTACTCAAAGTTCAATAAACTAAGTTCACCTCGCTAGTTGGACTAGCTAATTGAGCTGTTTGGTTTTGAGCTAGCTGGTTAGTCTCTATTTCCATTACCATTTAGGGCATTTGGCACACGCTTTTATCCAAAGCGACTTACAATCAGTACATTTGTTGAAAATAAGTACATTTGTTGAAAGTCTAGCTGACTGGACTGGACTGGCTGGCTGGCCGGTGGCCCTGACTGATGGAAATAGCTGATTAGCCTCGATGACTGAGCTATCTGGTTGGACTAGCTGAGTGCGCTAGCTGGTAAGCCCTATAGCACTCTATTTACATTTAGGGCAGTTGGCAGGCGATTTCGGCCAACAGACGCCTTTTGTCCAAAGCGAATGAGGCCACAATAAGTACATTTGTCAAAAAAGAGTCAGAGAGACAATAATATATCGCTGACACAGGTACTGTACGTTACAGTACTAGCTTGTTTAGCTAGCTCATGGAGCTGGTTTATCGAGCTGATTGTTTCATCCAAAGTGTAAGCGTCTCGTTTGATCAGAGAACCCAGCGGACGAGAGGAAACCTTGTCACTGACGAGGTGGTTTTCACAACCGTTTCACCACCGCCGCGCGTTCTGCTGACACACACGATCACTCTGTCACACACAATCACACGCTTTCTCTTCCCTCCAATCCATCCTCCTGACTGTGTGTGCGTGTGTGGGTGTGTGTCTGTGTGTCTCTCTCTCTCTCTCAGTTGATTTTGCAACATGTAGTCACATGTTATAAACTCAGAGACACACACAAACACACACATACACACACACAGGGCCAGGACCAGGCGCACACACACACACACTTGTGAACACACACACACGCCCGCTCACAGGCAGGCGCGCACACACAGGACCAGGTGTGTGTGTGTGTGTGTGTGTGTGTGTGTGTGTGTGTGTGTGTGTGTGTGTGTGTGTGTGTGTGTGTGTGTGTGTGTGTGTGTGTGTGTGTGTGTGTGTGTGTGTGTGTGTGTGTGTGTGTGTGTGTGTGTGTGTGTGTGTGGACATGTCCTGTCCTAGTTTTAGAGGCTACCTCTAGATACTAGCGAGTATATGGCTAGTATAATCTAGCGGACATGTTACCTCCACCCTGTGGTAGAAATGCTAGCAAACCCCTCTCTCTCTCTCTTCCTGTAAGCCTATCTCTATGCGAGAGAGAGAGAGAGAGACAGAGAGAGAGAGAGAGACAGAGAGAGAGAGAGAGAGAGAGAAAGAGAGAGTTACCTCTCTGTTAGCTCTCCTCCAGAGGGTTAGCATGAGCAGAGCCCACGTAGACTCCGCCTGAACAGATCAGTCTACTTCCTGTCTATTGTTTCCCCGTTCATCAAACACTGAATGGAAGATAACAATTTGACTGTTTGTTGCTTGCTATAAGCACGAGCATGGTTGTTCTGCACGGTTAGGGGTTCTATTCCCTGTGTAGCTCAGTAGGCAGAGCAAGGCACTAACACTGCCAGGGTTCGGGGTTCTATTCCCTGTGTAGCTCAGTAGGCAGAGCAAGGCACTAACACTGCAGAATTAGGGGTTCTATTCCTTGTGTATGAACGATCACTGTGTGACCTCTGACCTTTGACCTGTGCAGGTGTTCACCACCTACTCTAACGAGGACTATGACCGGCGCAACGAGGACGTGGACCCCATGGCCGCGTCGGCCGAGTACGAGCTGGAGAAGAGAGTTGAGAAGCTTGAACTGTTCCCTGTGGAGCTGGAGAAAGGTACACACACATTAAAGCCAGAAGCTGCTATCTGCTATCTGCTATAGTGTTTGCACTGTCAGCACTATTCAATATCAAATTACTTTATTTATTATGAATATAATAGTGAAGTGGTGGAGGCGTGTCTCTTACCATTATAAATTTTTTTTATTTACTGTTAATTAGTTTGTAAATGTAATGTATTTAACATTGTATTCCAATGTTAATCTAAGGCAATGTATTTAACATTACAATTATAGTTCTTGCTCTTTTTCCTTTTTTGGGATGGTATAACAAATAACAAATAACAATAATTGAAACTGGTCTTTGATTTACGACTAGCCCTCCAGATGAGATGTCATAAACCAGCTGTAATATTCTCTGTAACCCCCCCCCCCTCCAGATGGGGAGGGGCTTGGCATCAGCATCATCGGGATGGGGGCGGGGGCTGACATGGGTCTGGAGAAGCTGGGCATCTTCGTGAAGACCGTGACGGAGGGCGGGGCGGCACACCGAGACACCAGGTACACAAGATGGAGGATCTTCTGGGTAACATTAGCATATTGAAGATGGAGGTTTTGGGTAACATTAGCATATTAAAGATGGAGGATCTGGGTAATGTTAGCAAGTTTCAATCCTACTACAACACAAAATAGTTACCGACAGTCACTTTAATATTTCATATGTGTGAAAGATGTAATCTGATGCAATGTGTCAGGTCAAGTCAGCTTGACCTGACACATTGATTAGTCTAGCGCCTCCCATACTACGGGTCGGGACCCCTCCAGCGGGTGGCCTCTTCCTGTTGGAGGGGGCAGTCCACTCGGAGGGTTCTGAGTGTGCGTTTGGGTCCTACGGAGACACTGGACATGTCCCCATATTATACCACACCACCTAACCCTAAGCCTCTAAAGGCAGAACTACCTACCTGTCTGCCTTAATGTGTCTTTATTAATCATCTATAGTAATGAATTTCATTACTAATCATATGCAATAATTCATAACAAATATTTGTGTGTGTGTGTAGGATCCAGGTGAACGACCTCATCGTAGAAGTGGACGGGACCAGTCTGGTTGGCGTCACTCAGAGCTTCGCTGCGTCCGTCCTCAGAAACACCAGCGGCACCGTGAGGTACGCTTGAGTCCTTTACCAGCTCAACCCGTGACCCCGTAAGCATCACAGCACAGCCACAGCTTGGACTGTTTAGACCCTGCTCTTTGACCCTCGCCGGCTGTATTGGTGCAGGTTTGTGATTGGCCGGATGTATTGGTGCAGGTTTGTGATTGGCCGGGAGAAGCCGGGGGAGCAGAGTGAGGTGGCTCAGCTGATCCAGCAGACCCTGGAGCAGGAGAGGTGGCAGAAAGACCTGATGGAGCAGAGATACAGCCAGTACCTGGACGAGGACCAGGAGGTAGGAATTACTCTATATACTATATATATATCACAGTATAATATGTTACTGTGTATATATTATAATATATACTGTTACCCAGTACCTGATGGGCCAGGACCTGGGATACTATCTCTGCATGTGTGTGTGTGTGTGTGTGTGTGTGTGTGTGTGTGTGTGTGTGTAATGTGTTGTGTATATGTGTGTGTGTGTGTGTGTGTGCGCAGACTGGGGAGTATGTGACAGATGAGGAGGACATGTTGAGTCCGGTGTTCCCCAATTGTGTGGACGATCCCAGCTCTCTGTCCCCCGGGGACCCCGCAGACCTGGACCCGGACAGACTGGCCCTCAAGTACAAGGAGGTACCGCTGTCTGTCTGCCTACCTGTCTGTCTGTACCTACAACTCTCCCTGTTTGTCTGTGATAAACATGTTTCATATATTTGCTTCCAGTCATTTAGATTCTACATAGATTTTGTTCAAATGAATAAAAGCCTCTCAGACTCCAATGGTCTTTCACAATATTGTAATGTAATATTAAATCTGACGACTTCCATTAATATTGAATCCCTCCTGTCAATGTGTCTGTCTGCATGTCTACCTGTCTGTCTGCATGTCTACCTGTCTTTATCTCTGTCTGTCTGTCTTCAGCTCCAGATTAAACATGCAGTTACTCAGGCAGAGCTCCAGCTCCTGAAGAGAAAGGTGAGACAATATAAAAATACAAATGTATAATAATAAATATAAAAAAGTATTACAATATTTAAATACAAATACATAGCGGATGTTACAAGTACCGTTGCACCCCTATTATATACGGTATATATATATGATATTACAAGTCAAAGGTTTAGTAATATCATACAATCGGCCCCAGCTGTCCCATGCAGAGCAGGACCGACAGCGATGGGGTTCTGAGCGCGCTCAGTTGGAGAAGAATATCCGGGACAACAAGGACCGCATGGAGAAACTGGAGGGTTACTGGATGGAAGCCCAGAGCCTCTGTCAGGTACCTGTCTGTCTGACTGCCTGTCTGTTTGTCTGACTACCTGTTTGACTGTCTACCCGTCTGACAGAATAGAAGCTCAGAGCCTCTGTCAGGTACCTGTCTGTCTGACTGCCTGTCTGTTTGTCTGACTACCTGTCTGACTAAATAGAAGCTCAGAGCATCTGTCAGGTACCTGTCTGTCTGACTACCTTTCTGTCTCATAGCTCTCTGTCTGACTACCAGTCTGTCTGTCAAATACCTGTCTATCTGAATACCACCTATCTCTAAGTCAGGTACCTGTCTATCTGACTACCTATCTGTCAGGCACCTGTCTGTCTGACTACCTCTCTGTCTGGATGGAAGCCCAGAGCCTCTGCCTGGTACCTGTCTGTCTAACTACCTGTCTGTCTGCCAGGTGCCTGTCTGACCGGATGGAAGCTCAGAGCCTCTAACTGTCTGTATGACTACCTGTCTGTCTATCTGTCTGTCTAACTACCTGTATTTCTGTGTGTGTGTGTGTGTGTGTGTGTGTGTGTGTGTGTGTGTGTGTGTGTGTGTGTGTGTGTGTGTGTGTGTGTGTGTGTGTGTGTGTGTGTGTGTGTGCAGGCGGTGGACGAGCACCTAAAGGAAACGCAGTCCCAGTATCAGACTCTGGAGAGGAAATACAGCAAAGCTAAAAGACTGATCCGAGAATACCAGCAGAGGTACAGACTGTCCCCATAGACTGCCATTATAACCTGTCCCCATAGACCAGTGATTCTCAACTGGTGGGTCGCGACCCAAAAGTGGGTTGCGGACCCATTTTCAGTGGGTCGCGGGCCTTTGCCTGGGCAAAAATAAATGTTAAAAAAAAAATCCTGTGCTTTTATTTTGAAGGAGATTTTTTATGCAGCGGAGTGCCGTCTATTCGCACTCAGGGCCGCCCCTCCTTAAATGCAGAACACGCGTGTAGCGCAAATGCGCAAATGCGCATTGGGCACCGAATCAGCGTCTCTCTAGATGGGGGGGGGGTGAGCATGATAAGCTGACAGGTTCAAACTGCACCAGTTTATGAAGCTGAAAATTTCCCTCGATTTGGGTCGCGGCTTGTCATTAAGGAGTGATGGTGGGTCCCGAAGCCAGACCAGTTGAAAAACACTGCCGTAGACTGTCATTATAACCTGTCCCCATAGAGTACCATTATAACCTGTCCCCATAGACTGCCATTATAACCTGTCCCCATAGGCTACCATTATACCCTGTCCCCATAGGCTACCATTATAACCTACCATTATAATCAGTGTGTGTTTGTATGCATGCTTGTGCGTGCACATCTGTGTGTGTGTGTGCGTGTGTGCGTGTGTGTGTGTGTGTGTGTGTGTGTGCGTGCGTGCGTGCGTGTGTGTGTGTGCAGGCAGACCGAGCAGCAGAAGAAGGAGACAGACCAACGTCAGGCTCTGGAGAACAGCGACGCCTCGCACCGGGAACAGGCTGACCACCTCCAGGACAAGGTTCACAAGCTCTCTATATTATAGTTCAACTTATAAATTAAAAGTCCATCTTTTATTATCTTTCATTATAAAAAAAATGTCTAACTTACGCGTGTGTGTGTGTGTGCGCGCGTCAGATTTCAGACCTGGAGGCCAAAGTTGATGCTCTGAAGTCCACAGACTCCTCCTAGACCCGCCTCACTTCCTGTCAGGAACAGGAAGTACCATCGGTGGAACCAAAGAGGAGTAAAATGGACTGGACATAAAAGAGGAGAGGAGGAGGAGGAGGAGGAGGAGCCATGACACACAAAGAAAGAACCGCTCCCATTGGCTCCCAGCCTACTCTCATTAACCAATCGGAGAATGCAAATGATTGCCTTACCCAGAGTCCTCCTGTTGTGTCTCTATGGCAACCTGCTTAGCAACCAGCGGAGATGGTTCACAGGCTGCTGGATCTCCTGTCTGGACTGAACCATCTCTTCTCCCCTCCTCCGCTCCTGCTACTTTCCTCCCCTCCTTTCCTCCCCCCTGCTTCTCCTCTCCTCTTCCTCCCCCTCCTCCTCCTCCTCCTCCTCCTCCTCCTCCAGGAGTGTGTTAAAGTGCTTTACCGCAGGTGTTACAAGGTGTTATGTGAGGACACAGACTCTGGCGTCAAGTTGCGGTGGATCTGGTATGAAACCACGCGAAGAAATGACGCAACGTTACAAGCAAAATGGCTGCTTCTGGTTTTGGTTACCGACCAAATGGACGCCCCTCTCTCGCGCGCTCTACACCCAGAGACGCTGAAAAACAAACTGAAAAACGTCCTTTCCGTCGATGAAGCCTTCCCTCCGCTGTGGGGGAACCGCTGGTGTTGGGGTTTCTCGTTCGATTGTTACAAAAAAACTATCTTTATTTAAAAAGTGTTGACGGCCACCGGTGACAGACAGTTGAAATCTTTTTTTACTCGGCTGGCTGATGAGCAGGGTGTGACGAAGCGACATGGACATCACCAACAGACCTGTAGGATAAACGTCCACGTGTCCACACCTTCCATCCCGCTCGCATCGTTAGCATGTGCTACAATGCTAACTCCCCGGCGTGCGCTCGCGCGACGAGCCACGCAGCTTTTCTACTGGATTCAAAAGGTCATCAGGTTAGCTAGAAGACAGTGAGCTGTGCTAATTGTTATTCTCGTGCTAATTGTTATTGCTAACGCTAACCGATGTGACCGTGCTAAGTGGCGTTAGCATTAGTATTCTGAACTTTACTCCATGTTTTGCTCCGACTTACTCAAGAGTTCAACGGGTTTATATGATCTGCAGCTGTACCCAGAATGCAACAGTACCCATAATGCATTTTCACCTCTTCGCACCACATTCCACATTCCAGAAACTAGACAACAAAACCTGGAAAATTTGTCTCATCCTAGTACCATCCATCTCTCCTCTCCTCACCTCCTCTCCTCTCCTCTCCTTTCCTCTCTCCTTCTCTCCTTCCCTCCTCTCCTCCCCTCTCCTCTCTGCGCCTCTCCTGTCCTCTCCTTTCCTCTCATCTCCTCTGATCTCCTTTCCTCTCCTTCCCTCCTCTCCTCCTCTCCTTTCCCCTCTCCTCTCCTTTCCTCTCTCCTCCTCCTCCTCTCCCTCTGGCTTTGGGACCCTAGAGTGATGTATGTGTATTTGAAACGGACCACTGAGTCGTGTCTTAACTTTGTTGGACCACCGATGGCAGTATTAGCCCCCACCACAGGTTCTGTCTGTGTGTTATGTTTGTGTTGATAATTAATCAAGTTTCCTGTCTGTCTGATGGAGGGAGGGAGGGGGGGGGGGGTGTTAAGATATTGGATTAAGACATGTCTGTGTTTTTAAGGGTGGGTGGTTGGGGTCCTTTATCTCCTATGTTCCTCACAGATCAAACCCTCAACTTGTCTGCCAACATCCGCTAATAAAGACATAATCAGACGTTTGAGTCGAGACCTGTGTCGAGATCAAGGTTTTTTTTTATGATACAAGGGGAAAATAAGTCCGGGAGTACTGTCCCTAACAGGCACATATTTAATAAAAAAATAATAGCCTACTTATTTCAAATTCCAAATACTTTGTGTAATTATACATAGGTCTACACGCCGTTTCAACAATGCTACACAAAGTCACGATCATCAAGCTGATAATCATGATATATTAATTAGAATTCACCTACATGGACATATAATAATAGTAATAATAATGTTATTGTTGACATACATAGTGCCGCTAACTTTCAATGGGGCCAATTTGGCTTTACGTCCAATACTGCCCCCTGTTGGACGCGAGGTGTGTATATTAGGCCGACTGTGGCCCATCGTTCTCAGGCGTGAGCGGAGAGCTGGGTGGCAGCAGAGACCAGCGTGCTGCCCGGTCAGGGGCTACGCTAGACCGCTGGCCATCCTGACGTACGGTCATCGCACCAGTCTGCCTCTGACAGTATCCGGCGTCTAGAGTCAGAGCTAATTTACTATTTTAAATAGGGATGCACCGATACCGATACCAGTATTCGGTATCGGTCCGATACTGTGCTCATGTACTCGTACTCGTTAAACTACTCCGATACAACCGCACCGATACCACTTTGGCAACGCAACGTTAACCTTGTAATATTCTTAGCCAAGGAATATTGAAATAAAGAGATGCAACCGAGTTGGCGTTTATGGATGTTTAATAGAAACTGAGCCTGGTACCGAGCATGGGCGTAGAATTTAGTGGGGACGCTGGGGACATGTCCCCACCAATTAACGGAGCACCCCCCCCCCCCCCCATCAGAACCGCAAATTAACAGCGCCCCCCCCCACAGAACGGCGAAATTAACAGCGACCCCCCCCCCATCAGACGGCCGAATTAACAGCGCACCCCCCATACAGAACGGCCGAATTAACAGAGCACCCCCCATCAGAACGGCGAATTACAGCGCACCCCCCCATCAGAACGCGCGAATTAACAGCGCACCCCCCCCCCAATCAGAACCGGCGGAAATTAACAGCGCACCCCCCCCCCCCCATTCAGGAACCGGCGAATTTAACAGCGCACCCCCCCATCAGAACTACTCGGTATCGGTATTCGGTATCGGCAAGTACCCAAATGTAAGTACTTGTACTTGTACTCGGTCTGAAAAAAAGTGGTATCGGTGCATCCCTAATTTTAAATGACGGCTTGGTTAGGAAACGTCATATATTTGTTGCCACAACATGCAAGAACTAAGTTGGAAGAAGTGGGATTCGAACCCACGCCTCAAGAGGAGACTGCGACCTTAACGCAGCGCCTAACCATGTCTGGAAGAGGCAAGACCGGAGGCAAAGCCAGGGCCAAGGCCAAGACCCGCTCGTCCCGTGCCGGGCTCCAGTTCCCCGTCGGCCGTGTCCACAGACTCCTCCGCAAGGGGAACTACGCTCAGCGCGTCGGTGCCGGAGCGCCCGTCTACCTGGCGGCTGTGCTCGAGTACCTGACCGCTGAGATCCTGGAGCTCGCCGGAAACGCCGCCCGCGACAACAAGAAGACCCGCATCATCCCCCGCCACCTGCAGCTGGCCGTCCGCAACGACGAGGAGCTCAACAAGCTGCTGGGCGGAGTGACCATCGCTCAGGGCGGCGTGCTGCCCAACATCCAGGCCGTCCTCCTGCCCAAGAAGACCGAGAAGCCCGCCAAGAAGTCGATCACAAACCGACGTCAACACAAAGGCTCTTTTAAGAGCCACACACTTCTATGAAGAGTTGCAGCTCCTGCTCAACAAAATGACGAATGAAATAATCAGTAAAAAATCTGTCCTTCCCCTAAAGTCTAGTACAAGTGAAACGTTACTGGATCTCATCGACTCTAAACGTACGCGGTAGATCTGCGACAGACATGCAAAAAGATTCTAAAATGTACAGATGAATTTAAATAAGATGTGCGTTAAAGTAACGCAGCAGTGTCCATGGGGGGTGGGAGATAAGATAAAACGTTATTGATCCCGAAGGAAATGGACCTTTCCCTATTCAAACGGCAAGTCCCGCCCCCCCCCGGTTACTGTTGCTATGTCCCACAAGCTTTCCCACACTCTGCAGCGTGTTAGTAATGTCCGCTGAACAACGCCCCCCTGCTGATGATTCTCTCTCAAGGGTTCCTGACAATATCGCTGGATGTTATTTGCCAAATGCCGCTACTTTATCTAAGAGAGTTCTACAGAAAGGCCTGAACCATTTGACACAAGGATATATTCATGACATTCAGATTTCAGACAGAGCAGACGACAACATAAAACTTGATGCTAAGTGTTGGCGACACAAACGCCTCACAAACTCCACATTGAAATTCGAGTACGTTAGTGATGTTTACAATGAAAATAAGCCTAAGATCTGCTAACTACTAGCTACAATGGGCTAATCACCTAGCTATGCTAATCACACGATGGCGCGGTAACAATCTGGTCGTAGCGAAAAAAACATTTCACTGCTCAATGTACCTGTACACTGAAATAGGTGACAAATAAACCTTTGAATTTTAACTAATTAGCGAGTCGCTATCAACCATTTGATTGTTGCACTTGTGAACTTTCAGTGTTTTAAGTAAATCATAAAAACCACTGCGTTCAGTAATTGTCTTATCAGATACAGAACCTGTAAATAACTCGGACACAAAAATGACAGAACCACTTGGATCACATCCAGTCAATGCTTTGAGGGTTGTGCTTGACTTCTAGTCACTATAAAGCTGACTCTGTAAAGCCAGTGCAGATGACACCTGGGTCTTACATTCAGGACCATCAATAATGACTCAAGTAGAAGGACTTTATTTTCTAAAGTTTTCAGGCATGTTTTTAATAATAATGTCTCTCTGAGGCCATATGTAGTTGTCCAAATTTAAAATACATAAGCTCTATCCATGTATTAAAAACAAGTCCTGCAGACTGCATGGATACTCCAAATCTCGATGAAACGCGCTCCCTGTAATCTCTCTGGATATCTGTGGTCATTATTGCACGTTCCCCAAGCGCATGTAAGAACCATGTTGTTTTAACTAAATGTATCTGTAGTCTAATCTATGAACACGGGACAAGCTTTGTTTGTGGGACATCATGGCGGCTCTATTGCAAGGGGCGTGGTCTTAAGAAATCAGGCAATCTTATTGGTTATTATTCTCCGCGTGACTGACAGGGTGGAAAGGTCCATTCTTGTGCCAGAAGTTGCATAGCAATAGAATAATAAACAAGAGAAATAAACAGAACAGCGAAACAAACCGAGAAAAAATTGTGATATGTGCATCATCATTGTCTTTGGAAGGCTGAACCTCTTCAGCTGCTGGAGCCGGTGCATCCTCTGCTGGGTCTTTTTGGCAATGGAGCTGAGGCTAAGGTCCCACTTCAGGTCCTGGGTGATGGTGGTGCCCAGGAAACAAAAGGACTCCACCAGTGGTCCAACTGGGGAGTGCACACAGGTATGATGGGGGTGGGTGGGGCTGGGTTATTCCGGAATAACCCAGATCCCTATTCCAGAAGAGTCGTTATCTGAGAGCTGTTGTTGGAGTTTGGCCCCCCTTACAGCCTTGCTAAACCTGTATTTCAACTCTCTAAACCTGTCCCTGTCCCCACTCCTGGAAAGCCTTCTTCTTTTCCAACCTTAGTTGCCTGAGTCTTGGTGTGAACCAGGGGTTATCATTGTTGTAGCTCACCCTGATGCGTGATGGTACACAGCAGTCCTCAGAGAAGCTAATGTATGAAGTCACAGCCTGCTATGTTACTCATACAGACTGCTAGTAGCAGTCCTGAAAACATCCCAGTCTGTACAGTCCAAGCACGCCTGAAGGTGTTCCACAGCTTCATTTGAATTTTTTAGTATTTTATTCTGTTATTTTTATATTTCTTTTTTAATGTAATTTAATTTTCTATGGTATTTTCTTGCTCTGTGTGGGGATGGGAAGGCGGGATGGGGGGGATTGTTTTTATTGTGTGAAGCACTTTGCATTACATTGTTTTGTATGAAAAGTGGTATACAAATAAAGTCTGATTGATTGATTGATAATGGTAATTAATCAACATCATATAGTTTTAAGATTACGGTAAGCGTGGCCTGATTTCTGATACCATGCTTGGTCATGATATATTTACATTATATTACATTCATATATAGTGAATAATAATAAAAATAAATACATCAAATGCACATGAACATACACCACCAGGTTTCATATAGTTTCTCATTCACAGGATAGATTTCCTTTCTCCTGTGTTATACATACTGTACATACATACATACATAGATTCCTCTAATTATAGTTATATAAGTCAATGACTCAGTTTACACTTGTTACATGTTCTCATGCTTTACTGCAAAGTAACTTTCTGACAATGCTGAGGACCAGAGTTTAAGTATGAACCGGTGATATAATAACAATGCAAGCAATAAGCAGAACGCCTCCTGGGGGTGGCGCCCTCTGCTGGAATAAACATGTATACACTTTTATATGATTCTATCGGTTGTCAATGAAGCCAGAGAGAGAGAGAGAGAGAGAGAAATTGAATTTGAATTGAGCAGATGAGAGACGAGAGATGAGAGACGAGAGAGAGAGAGAGAGAGAGTGTGTGTGTGTGTGTGTGTGTGTGTGTGTGTGTGTGTGTGTGTGTGTGTGTGTGTGTGTGTGTGTGTGTGTGTGTGTGTGTGTGTGTGTGTGTGTGTGTGTGTGTGTGTGTGTGTGCCGTGTGTGTGTTAGAAGCAGCATGGTTCAGATTCCACAAACCCGTCTATCCAGTCCAGACCGATACCCAATGTATGTGTGCGTGTGTGTGTGTGTGTGTGTGTGTGTGTGTGTGTGTGTGTGTGTGTGCGTTCGTGTGCGTCTGTGTGTGTGTCTTCTCTGCGGTTACATTCGTCACATATTCTAAAAGCTGATATACAATATTTGCTGTCGGGGTGCAGGTATCTGGTCGTCTAGCCATGGGGATGCTGGGGGGACCTTCAGATACCCGTCCCAGCTCCACCACAAGACATGATGGTTCTGACGTATAAAGCCTCACTTAGAGTTTATACGTTACATTGTATTAGTATTTTGTATTATTATTTTATTTTATTTTATATTATTTTATTTTATTTTACTGTTTATTTCTCTATTGATGGGACTCTCTCTGAGATGTCTGGATTTTGGCCTTGGATGTGTTGTTATAGAAGAAGGCATGTAGGCTACTGTAACCCAGGTTTCAAACAGAGCAATACATAGATAAATAGCAACACATCTTATAATTGGAAAATATAACATTGATCATTGACAAAACTGATTAGAAACCTGAACCAACAAAAAAACAACAACCAAAAAAGGATCAAAAAGGGGGATTTAGCAGAGGATTTAAGTATGGCTAGTATGTTTAAATGTAAGATATTTGCTGTAAATAGTTTGCATGAGTGAAGTGAATTTATGCTCTGTTGCTATTAAATTGCCACTCTATATGAATGACTCTTACTGCACCGCGAGTTATATCATTATAATATAATATAATATAATATAATATAATATAATATAATATAATAACGTGCAACCATGATGATATAATAAGTTAGAATAATAGTGCGGGTGGGGAGCAGCAGGTATCAAACACAGCCCACCTGCCGCGCAGTGACGTAGGGACGCCACACCTGGAGTCGTGGCGTTGAGGAGGGAGGAGGGAAATGTTTGGTGTGTTGGGAGTTCGTTCATTCCGCACCTGGATCGGCCCGCACCCCGTCGCAGGTGTTACAGGTGAGTCCTCCTCGCCCTCTCCCTAAACCAGCCTCTAAACCCGGTGTGGACTGGCTTCTGGTTCTGAACCCGGTGTAGACCGGCTTCTGTAACCTCCTACCAGGTCCCGTGTTTCTGGCCTCTGGTTTAATGAAGGAACCGTCGGAATTGTTGACAAGGAAGTCAGTGTCGTGTACATTTGTTACAATGAATTTCTCTCTCTCTTGCTAGGTTTTATTGCAGTGCATACCAATCACATTGGATCGTTTATTTTTTTCGTTCATGGTTTCATGTCATGTCTCATGTATTTGAGTGAGCTGTGGTCATTTGGATATGACAGAATTAATCTATGATGCACTGTGCTTGGAAAGAGATGGAGGACTTCGTAGGAGTCTATTCCATCATTGCCAACACATGGAATTAATATTTGGAACATTCCTATCATATCCATGTAGAATGAGCTGTACAGTCTAGAGTAGGCTGCATGTTTGGTACATTCCTGGTGAATACCTGTTGGATGAGTCCACAGGGGGCGTGTCTTATGTCCTGATGGACAACTAGAGATGAACTTGACTCCTGGCGCCAACTGGTTGAGAGGGGCAGGGTTCTGGTCGTCATGGGAACGATGGAATGTTCTGGACGTTAACAGAGATGCGATCTCGTTGCATTTAGTAGAGCAGACATGTTTCAAGGGTTCCTTCGTTGTTTCATAATGGGAGCTGTGACGCCCTTTGAGACTGGATCTGTGATGAAGGGCTGTACACATAAAGATGACTTGTAGGACCTTGTAACAGTTGTTAATTAGACAATTCATTCTGTCGTTTAGATTGGATCTGGATATGGGGGGTTCCTATTGTGTCCCCTGCCAGCCAGGACCCCATGATCTGAAGGTGGCCCTCATGTTCCAGGTGTGCTGGGACACACCACCAAGTTCATTTCAGCATCGCTGTGTGGTCCGTAGAGATGTTGTTGTAGAGGTGTTTTTCTTGCTATTTCTTATCGGTAGCTGTAACCAGTCGGACGACATTCTGTTCATGCCTGCCCTGCACGGCTGCATGACTCTACAGGTGACTTGGTGTCTGCCTGGCTACACCATGACATCATGATGCAGAAGGGGAATATGATCTCAAGACATGTGAACCTAGTGGCCCAAATCTGTGTATTTCCCTCATGACAGGAGCCAAGGTGAATCTGAAACTAGCTGTAGCCCAGTGGGAGCTGTTTGTTTTGGCTCTTGTTCTGGAGGGGAGAAAGTGGAGGAAGAATGGGTGGATTCACATTGGAACGGATGGTTGTCCAGCTTCACGCAGCAGGGGTGCTTTCAAAAGCGTCCTTAAGTTCATCCTACACAGTGGTGCACAGGGTGGAGATGGGTTGGCAAGATGTGAAAGGTGTCACTACTCGTCAGGATGATGTCCACACTAGGCAAGCGTGTGGAGGAGGCCACAATGTCCTTCTGGTTCTAGACGGATATTGACTCCACTTGACAAACCTGACATCCCTGTGCAGTGGCTTCTCCTCGCACCACTCGGGCGTACACTTATTTTATTTTGTACATTTTGTATAGAAACGTACAGTCACACAATGGAACAGATGGCTGTTGTTATTGTTTACACCACAGAGGGCCCGCCCCTCAGGTCTCCAGGTGTGTTTCTGGGTGTGTCCATGTGGTCTGGAACCCTGCCCAGATACCTGTTCCTGTTCCCTTGAGCCAGATTTGCTCGTCCAACCAGCTCCTCTTCGCCCGAACCTCTCTCATGTTCATGTCAGCAAGCGTTAGTTAGTTAGTTAGTTCTCTGGAGTTTTGGAATGTAAGACCATCATCTACCGGGGAGACATAAATTGTGAGTAAGTAATCTTGTTTTTTGACTGCCTGCCTGCTGTGAGTATGGAAGAGCAGTCTGTACACGTCAGTCTGTACAGTCTGTACACTCCTGCTGCTGCGGTTGTCATTGTTGTTCTACTGCAACAATACCACGGAAGTGGATTCTCATAATGAAGTCTAGCGTACTGAAACAGACTCTGGTAGTGAAGTCTAGCCAACTGAAACAGACTCTGGTAATACGTTTACTATACTGACTCTGATAATGAACTTTAGCATACTGAAACTGACTCTGGTAATGAAGACTAGCGTACTGAAACTGACTCTGATAATGAAGGCATGCAACGAATGCAACATTCCACAGCATTCAATGCATTCTTTTGCGATTCGTCTGCACCGAATAGGCAAACTGTACTGCGGGATCCAGATGTACGATAATGTGGGGCATGTCTGGTGCGACTCCAAAAGAGGTCTGTACATGTTGGCAGAGGTTGGCAGAGGTTATCTTTCACTTTTAGTAGGGTTGGGAAAGTACAGGAGACACTCATAAGAATGTAATGTATCTATGACTCTGTCGACCAAATGAAAAACTCAACCGACGTCAGCTTAGTAGCATATAGTTGGTTTAGTCTGTAGCTGTCCGATTTAACAGCTTAGTGGAAGAAGGGAGGAAACCTTGAGTTTTCCAGAGGAACTGGAAAAGCCAGAAAATAGATCAACTGTCAAACCGTGTCAGTGAGGTTTCTACCAGGCCAGCACCTCCTGTTCTATTGTCTGTTATAATATTTCTATTTTTATTTAATCCCTGGCCTGTGACTCACTGCATCACATCATGTCCAGTCTGTTCCGAATGTGTTAATTCTGTGTGTTAATTTCTACGTTTGTAGGGTCTGTAGGGTCTGTAAAAGCCTTTTAAAAAGAGGGGCGGATGTATTCAAGGAAGTTTCCTTTGATATATCATACGACATATGGGAGGAGATCAGTGTTTTTACGTTTTTTATGCTATATGAACATAACATTTACAAGTAAAACACAGTAAAACACTTTGACTTTGATGTGAAACTATGGAGAAAAAATAAAGGCCGAGCCTACAAAATGAAAATGTTAAATGTGAACATGAAAGGGGTTTCAAGCATAGGGCGATATGAACACAATCAAATGTCACATACGGAAGCTCACATGACCATTAACTACCTCAATATTGATATTGTGACAATATTGTAGAGGTGGCTATTTGGTGCTTTCACAAAATATTTACACAACAAGATTTTAGTTTTTTTGTTTTTCTTGTTCATCACTTCCAGTGCCATGACCGAGGACCTGTCCTGAAATCTTCCTGATTCAGTACATTTTCTCGTCCAACTGCATCCATGGACCCCCAGGTCTGCCCGCCACCCCTGAGCAGCAGCCAATCGGTGATCAGCGGCTTGGAAAGATCTCCAGCCACTGTGTTCAAACCCAGCCACTCCCGTAACAGCAGCACTGGCTCCTCCAGATACTCCAAGCAGGTGAGTGGACTGCAACACCTGAAGTTAGGTGAGATTGGGTTCAAGGATAGACAAGCAAGACCTGGCATGTGGGATTCAAGAGATGGGTCGTTAAGAAGCAGTTAGGGGTTAGAACAGGGGTGGGCAAACTACGGCCCGCGGGCCACATACGGCCCGTTGCGTTGTTAGTCCTATAATACATTTACATTTGTAGTATTCATTTGGCTGTTTTATTTTTCCTGCAATTGATTCCTTAATTGGTGCCACTAGATCAGAGGTCACTAATAGGCGGACCGCGGTCCGAGTCCGGACCCAGACGCCGTCCTATCCGGACCCGGACCTATAACCAATAAATTATTGAGTATTATGCCATTTAATTGTCGCGTTTCTATTTGAACCGGCACATCGTTTCTAGCCTTTACGGTACTGGCTTGGCGGGCCAATCAGGTCACGTCACGTGACGCTACTCAGCCAATCAGATCGTTGCAGTCAGTGACCGAGTAGAAACAAACATACACGCGGAGAGACGAGAGAAACAGTCGGAGTATAGCGCACTCTAAAATGAGAAAGATAGACAGTGAGAACAGAGCCTTTAATGAAGATTGGACAGATGTGTACATGTTTATTCTTCCCACGGACAGTTCAAAACCTGTATGTCTCATCTGTCCTGAGACTGGCTATTATTAAAAGCGGCAATGTGAAGCTCCACTATGAGACAAAACATACCAAACATACCCGTCCAAATCCGAACTGAGGACACAGAAAATATACGATCTGAGAGCCCAGTATGATCGATCCACCAGAATCCTAACACATTCATTCATTGCCCAACAACGTGCTAATGAATGTTCCCTTAGAGTTGCTTGGATTTTGGGTCAACATAAAAAAACCATTTACCGATGGAGGGGTTGTTAAGGAGTGCATGAGTGCAGTAGCTGAACCCTTATTTGAGGGGAAAGAGTTTTGTGCTAAAATCAAGGAAATGCCTCCAGTATTTCAGCATCATCATCAGCCACAAAGAAAACAGAAATATGAACCCAGGGTGTGCCCAGCTGGATGAAGCCATTCATAAGGCACCATTCATAGTTTAGCTGTAGATGACTGATGTGTCTGCCAATGCTCAGCTGTTAGTTTATGTAAGGGTCTTCAACGAGGAGAAGAAAGAAAAGAACATTTATTTATTATTAGAACACATATTATTTATAATCCCTCCGGTTCAATAAATATTGTTATATTATTGAATTGTACTTAATTTGTTTTATTTAACTACTTACTGGCAGTGGCATAGTGGCAATATACAGGATATGGCATCATAAAGCAAGTTAGACATTATGATCCTCATCTACTAATGGCCCGGCCCGTCTGTCAGTTTTAAAAACCAAATGTGGCCCTTGAGCCAAAAAGTTTGCCCACCCCTGGGTTTGACTGTACAGAGACGGGTCATTAAGTAACAGGTAGGGGTTCGGCAGTACAGAGACGGGCCATTAAGGAGCATATATGGGTTAGACCGTACAGAGACGGGTCATTCAAGAATAATTTCCATTGGACCATTTCCCCATCATTTTGAGTTTAACGGACTAATGTGGACAGCCATTTCTTAAGTAGGTCCAGTATTGAGCGAGAACACTGCTGTGAAACGTCTGCATGGTAACCATTTGGGGCAATTCCGCCTGCCAATGTACATTCTGAGCTTGTCAGTGGTAAAAACAAGCACCTTTAGAGGTTGTATGTTGACGGGTGGACATTTTGTGGCTGCGTTCTCTTGCAATACTTGACCAACTTCAAAAAAGATTCTGCATTGGTCAGTTAAACCCAAAATTATGGGAAAATGGAGACCAAAGTTAACCTTTAAGGAGCAGTAGGGGATGGGGCATCTTTCACGATGATGCCTACAGGTCAGCCGGAGAACGTTGATTCAGAGTCTGGGTTTTTCACATACTGGGTGACATATTTCCTCTTACTCCTTGAACATTCAGTATGAATTCATTTGTTATTTATATGCGCTGTTATTGGCTATTGATCTGACTGAGCTGATATAGTTGATTGATTGTGTTTGATTCCATATCAGACTCGCAACTGGGAGGTGATGGATGACCTGCAGCAAGCCAGCATGTCCCTGGCCGCCGGCTCCTCTCTGGACCTTAGCATCCCTGGTATCTGTGAGGGGTACCTGATGAAGAGAAGGAAATACCCTCTGAAGGGCTGGCACAAGGTGACTTGATAGAAAAACCCTCATTTTGCCTCCAGAGGTCTGTACTACGGAGCAGAATTTGGGGTTAACTTCAGGTTTAAACCTGGGTTTTCAGTGCCTCTTTCACGTTTTACTGGGGTACATCGCCATGATAACTTGCACTGAACACCTAACCACCGCCTACCGACCAATCAATTCTCTTGGAAAATGGCACCACCATTCCGAGGAGATCCATTGGACCTCAGTCTGCGAATCGTGAGAGGGTATCTTGGGAAGGCATCCTGTGTCATTCTTCATTGTGATTTGTCTTTTCAGAGATACTTCCAGTTGGAAAAAGGAATCCTCAAGTATTCAAAGACTCCTCAGGATGTAAGTGATCACATGACATCTTGTGAAGTCACATGACATGAAGCCCATTGACAACGTTGCATGGTTTCCATTCCTCTACTTGTGTTTGCTTCCTTTCTGGTGTAGATCCAGAGAGGGAAACTCCACGGATCTCTGGACGTCAGCCGAGCCGTCATGTCTGTCAACAAGAAGTCGAAACGTATCGATCTGGATGCTGGCGACAACCTTTACCACATGAAGGTACCCCTCAGTTGTTCAGGGATAGATGGTAAACTATTCCTGCACACGTCCAAGGAATGATCTTTCAGACGACATGAAGCCAAATGACCTCCAGGCAGTTTTTGTGGAACTCCTGGACAGTAAATAAAATGACCACTGCAGTCAAGGTGCTGTTTGTGTTGCTGGGCCATTGTTTTAGGAATGAACAGCCTGACACACTTGAGTTTAGTGCGTTGCATGAAACATATGATCCATCCTGGCTTTGTCCTCTGGCAGGCCAGGAGCCACGACCTGTTCTACATCTGGCTGACCAAGCTGTGCGCTCACCGCATCTTCAAGAAGAACGAAGCCCTGAGCGTCCACCAAGGGGTTCGGCACGCCCTCTCCATGGGCCAGGGAACCCTGCCCTCCAACATGGCCCCCAGGAATGCGGTCAGTACCTCCGGTCCTGCTGGTGGTCTCCAGCAGCTTTTATTTGTTTTCCAAGTACCGTTCTCCCAAGTGCCATCCTAACCTCCAGCTCTGGTCCCCCTTGCATGCAGCAGTACCCCAGCTCAGTGTCGGTGTATCAGGCCGACGTAGCGACCCCTGGGGACGTCAGAACCCCTGGGGATTACGGGACCCCTGCAGAGGCCTCCCACCGCGGGGTCAACCACAAGGTCTCGGCCTGGCTCCAGCAGACGGACGATACGGATGCTACCTCCCAGGGTGAAAACCCATTTGGCTTCTTTGTGTTTCTTTAACTCTTGCTCACTTTCTTTTTTCTTTTGAATGCTTTTATTATTTAGTTATATATTTGTTGTCTTTTTGCTCTCAGAACTGGCACGCTGCCAGCTGGAGCTCTTGGAGATGGGTGCTCTGATCCAGCGCCTCCATTGGCTGGAGGGAGGCGTGCCCATCACAGACACTGACCTGGAGCAGCGAATCAGCATGCAGGTAGAGCACCTCTTCCACCAATCATCCTCATCATCGCTCTACAAAAGGCTTTTCATAGAGACATTTGTACAGAAGTAGCCGTAGTGAGCAGCTGTAGCACCTTTCTGGTTTTCTTCCAGAACCTTTCCTTGGACAAACCCAAGAAGAAGACTGGGAAGGTGTTTGGTCACTCCAGGACCCTTTCCCGAGTGGAGGCCATGGGTGGCATGGTAGGGGCCTTCCTCGCAGAACTCAGTAGATGGGCGTTCAAGCCTGGTTAGAGGACTGATCCTGCCCCTCCTTCTCCTCCTCTAGTTCACCTCCAGTCACCTGAGCACCAACAGCTCCAACAGCTCTCGTCACCTGGGGGCGTCGCTGCAGTCCATCCCAGACTACGTCTACTCTCAGTTGTCAAATCCTCAGGTCACCTCCCCCGAGGCCAAGAAGATCCAGCATGATATCTGCGAGGCGTCCCAACGAGGTACATCGTCTTCTAGTGCTTCTATCGTCTTCTGTTGTCTCTACTGTTTCCTGTTATGTGCTGTCTCGTGTGTGTGTGTGATGGTTAAAATATAGTTTGTGTGTGTTTCAGTGCACACGTCTCTGAAGTCAGTGCATGAGGTGTTGACGTTGGAGAGGGAGAGACTGAGACATGCCTGGATCGCCCCAGACCTCAAACAAAACAATAGCCACCAGCTATCTACAATGTGTGGCGCAATGTCAGAGGTACACACGCACACACTACTACACACCATTATGCACATGTGCAATGCTTGGTGGTGTCCCACATGGCGTGATGCTGGGGTCTCTGTATCTGCTCATTGGGTGTTTGCTTGTTGGAGAGAATATGAACTTCTTTGGGTTGCCTTGCTTTAATTTTTCCGGGGTGTGTCTCTCTGCCTGTCTGTCTCTCTGCCCATCTCTCTGCTTAGCTTGACGTGCAGTCTCGCTTGACTAAAGTTCCTTCACTCTCATTCTACTCCCACTCCATTAAGGAGTCCGTCACTTGGTTTAATCCAACCAAATGTATACATCACTTGAATGTGCATGGTATAACCCAAACTGAATTCCCTACTTAAGCAACAGAACCATTTAAAATTTTAGTGTTCTATCATATTGTGATGTGTGCGAACTCCTGCCCTCCTAGCGGACGCCCTCACGCCCACGCCCGCCATCAATTGCTGACTCCATGGCGGAATACTTTGATGCCAGCGAGGTCATCCTGTGCGAGAGCTCTTCGGAGGCCGAGGCATCGGACGAGTCGGGCCTCAGCGACATCACCGCAACCAGCACCTCGGAGCCGGACGAGGGACACGGTGAGTTGCTCCCGGCTACACCAGTCGGAAAAGTGATAGTGAGGATAAGCCGCTCATGGATGTGTGATTGGTTTGTTTTGTTCAAAGCCGTCGATTGGCTGACCGGTCCATCTGTCTCGTTCTTAGCGTCTGCCACTATGAAGTATCGCGATAGCATCTCCAGCGCACCGGACAAACCACACCCGCTCGACGACAGTGGTATGCCCCACCTACTTGCACTGATAACCCAGTTTGCTATGTTTACAATGTTTACTGTGACCTTGAAATCTACTATGCTTACTATGAACTTTTTGAAATCTGGGCCCATAGTTGAATTACCATAGATAATTACCCGATTAACATAATGGGGGAGGGGGGAGGTCTACTTCCATTTCTACTTCATTCCGTCGAATCCCCTCCCCCTCTTGGATCCTTAATCACTTACTTGTACAGTATGTCCGTTTGTTTGTTCGTTCTTGATATCAGCAAGAATGGACTCACTGTTGTGCATCTGCTTCCCACCCCCAGGTCGCCGTACCGTCCTGGCCGCCCCATGCACTGATAACAGCCACATCGGCATCATGACCATCCTGTACAACAACATCGGGAAAGACCTGTCGCGCGTCTCCATGCCCGCTGCCCTCAACGAACCCCTCAGCCTCCTGCAGCGCCTCAATGAGGAGCTGGAGTACTGCCAGCTACTGGACACAGCCAACAACACCGACGACCCCTACCAGCGCATGGTAGGTAGCCTACCCGCTAATAGCGTTGACGACCCCTACCATCCATTGTAGGTAGCCTAGCCTAACCTAGCCTAGCCACTAACTGCACCGACGACTCCTACCAGCCCATGGTAGGTAGCCTAGCCTAGCCACTAATAGATAGTGCCAATGACCCCTACCTGCCTATGGTAAGTAGCCTAACCTCGGTTAGCCGCTAACAATACCGATAACCCCTATCAGCCCATGGTAGGTAGCCTAGCCTCGCCGCTAACCGCACCGACGACCCCTACCAGCCCATGGTAGGTAGCCTATCCTAGCCTCGCCGCTAACGGCACCAACAACCCCTACCAGCCCATGGTAGGTAGCCTAGCCTAGCTGCTAACAGCACCGACGACCCTGACCATCGCATGGTAGGTAGCCTAGCCTAGCCTCGCCGCTAACGGCACCAATAACCCCTACCAGCCCATGGTAGGAAGCCTAGCCTAGCCGCTAACAGCACCGACAATGGTAGGTAGCCTAGCCTAGCCGCTAACGACCCCTACTAGTACATGGTAGATGTCCTAGAGCCTAGCCTAGGCACTAACCAGCTGTTTATCGGTGTAGCTAATGTTATCCAAGCTTATAGACATCGTTCTGTGTGTGCAGGTGTACGTCGCGGCGTTCTCCATCTCCGGCTACGCCTGGGCAACGTGGAGGAACCGCTACAAGCCCTTCAACCCCGTCCTCGGAGAGACGTACGAGAACAACCGGCCCGACCGAGGCTTCCGATTCGTCAGCGAGCAGGTACACCTGGGCTGGCGGTACACTTTACACACTTACAGGGGACATATTATACCACCAGGTGTGAGTGTGATTAGCCATTGCAAGCCGTTTCACGATTGCCACGTGACTACTGTCTAGTGACATCACAAGTGAGAATGTTCACCTAGATGTATGATGACTAGATCAGTTTACCAGTATGGTTCACTGGGTAGGCTGGTACACTGATCTAGTAATACTTCTAGCATACATCTTGGCAGATATTCCCACTTGTGATGTCACTAGACGGTAGTCATATGGCAATCGTGAAACTGCTTCCAATGGCTAACTCACATCTGGTGGCGTAATATACTTGACACTTCACAGGGGTCTGGGTTTATAAACGGGGGTTGGGCTGGTTGGGTTTGGTTGTTGTCGTCGCTCAAAGTGTGTGTGTGTGTGTGTGTGTGTGTGTGTGTGGTGTGTGTGTGTGTGTGTGTGTGTGTGTGTGTGTGTGTGTGTGTGTGTGTGTGTGTGTGTGTGTGTGTGTGTGTGTGTGTGTGTGTGTGTGTGTGTGTGTGTGTCAGGTCAGTCATCACCCTCCAATCTCTGCCTGCCATGCCGACTCTGAAAACTTCTCCTTCTGGCAAGGTAGGCTCACAGTCTTGTCTCACTCGTGTGTGTGTGTAGCACACATAGCACAGGGTAGATGTTTACACTAACTGGTTTAAAGGGACACACACACACACAGGGTAGTAAGTCGATCTTTGCTTTCTCTTCCAGATCAGAGATGGAAGTACAAGTTCTGGGGGAAGTCTGCTGAGATCATCTCATCCGGACAGGTCAACGTGTCCCTGCCCAGGTAAGGATGGTTACCTTTACCTGCCCAGTTTTATTGGGTCAATAGTTCCAGGATGATGTCCTCACAAACATGTGTGTGTGGGGGTGTAGGTACGGGGACCACTACGAGTGGAACAAGGCGGTGACGTGTCTCCACAACGTGCTGAGTCCCCAGCGCTGGCTGGAGCACTACGGGGAGGTGGTGATCAGGAACACACAGAGTGAAGCCTGCACCTGCAAGATCACCTTTGTCAAGGTGACTGACACGGACACACACACGGACACACACGCAGACAGACAGACAGACAGACAGACAGAGAGACACACGCATGTCAAGAAAAGCAGGCTGTAATTATAGATGCAGCTCATTCCAACACTGCGGTGCCAGAACAGAGAAGAGTTGGGACTTCGGCAGAGTGATGTTTGCCCTGTTCTTAGTGAAGGACATTTCCTGAATCTAATGTTCCTGACTTTGGCTCTAGTCGCGGTACTGGACATCGGACAACAGCAAGAACGAGGTGCAGGGCGTGGTGCTGGACCAAGCCGGGGAGGTAGTACATCGCTTCGGAGGGCTCTGGCACGAGGGGATCTTCTGCGACACCTTCCCCACCCCACAATGCATCTGGAAGCCCAGTGAGTAGACAGACGCACACACACACAGAGGCCATAATCCTCAGCTCTGTTTGATTTGATCTGACACGCGATGTGATGTCACTTCCTGTTCAGACGTGCAGCCTGACGACTACGTCGCGTTCTACGGGTTCTCCCGCCACGCCCGCGAGCTCAACGAGTTGACCCCCGACCTGGAGGGCTTCCTGCCCCCCACGGACACGCGCTACAGACCCGACCAGCGGTACATGCATACATACATACATGCATACATATATATCTGGCAACCAGGTGGATGATGGTTCGATCATTGATTGTTCGATCCTTGGCTCCTAGCCATGTGTTGAGGTGTCCCTGAGCAAGACACCCACCCCTAATAGCTGCCTGTTGAGCTGTCTGTCGCCTTGTACTTCTGTGGTTCACACCGCCGTCAGTATGTGAATGAGTGAAGGCAATAATGGGAGGTTGCTGGTTTGGTTGTCTCGCTACTGGAAGGTTGCTGGTTTGATCCCCGGGCTCCGCCTAGCTAAGTGTCGAGGTGTCCCTGAGCAAGACACCACCTAACCCTAACTGCTCCCTGTGAGTGTGTAAAGCGCTGTGGATAAAAGCACTATATAAATGCAATCCATTTACCATTTACCAATAAGGAGGAGGCAATTATTGTAGTACGATAGCGCCCACAAGCCTGAGGAGCGAAGTATAAATGCAGTCCGTTGAGCATTTGTGTGTTTCCAGGCTGCTGGAGGAGGCCGACGTGGCGGCAGTGGACAAGCGTAAGGACGAGGTGGAGGAGAAGCAGAGGGAGAGGAGGAAGGAGATGGCCAAGAAAGGAGAGGAGCACACGCCGCGATTCTTCAGGTAGGAGGCCACCCATTGGTCAGAACTCCACGCCAGAGCTCACAGATTGGTCAAAACTCCATGAGCGCTCATTGATTGGTCAGAACTCCATGAGAGCTCAGTGATTGATCAGAACTGTTTTAGAGGTTCTAGGGCTCAGTGATTGGCTAGTTGAGTTGCCGGTATACATGACGACATGTTGTTGTTGTCGTTTTCAGGAGGGCTCTGGACGACGTTGGAAGGGAGGTGTGGATTTACAATGGAACCTACTGGAACCTCCGTCACGATCCCGGGTTCTCCAACACCCAGAACCTGGACCTCTGGTAGAACCTGGAGAACTTTTGAGAAACCCATCCCTGTGGATGTAGTTCTTGATGTATATAAATGGGGTTCGGTAAACTTTTTACAAGACACTACCGCCCCGCCCCCCCCCCCCCCCCTCCCCAATCACACACACACACTCACACGCAGACACACACATATACTACTGCCTGGGTCGAAGGTCGTAGACTCCAGCGGTCTGAGGATCTGGATCAGGAGGCAGGCAAGGGGCTGTGTGTTGTGTTCCACACCTCCATCACCTTCAAACTCTGATCCCCAACTCCATACTAGAGTGTGGCGTTGAAGAGGCGTTTCCCCAGTTTTCATTTTTATTAACGTGTCTTAAAACGCCTTTTGTCTAAAGATGTATGTGCAGTAGTTCTGTGTAGAAGTGCAGGCCAGCGTGTTTTTGAGGTGTTGCGGGGTGCAGGGTTACAGGGTTTACATGGGTGCTGTCCTAAAGGGGTTTACATGGGTGCTGTCCTCCCAGGGTTTTCAGTGGGTCTTGCTATATATATATATATATGTATTTGGAGGCTCCAGGGTGAGGCTATGGTTGGGTGGAGATGCTGGGTTTATGAGGACCTCTTGGAAGAGGGTTTGACGTCCGCGCACACAAGGTCTGAGGTCTCTGGATCCTCCAACGCAGAGCACTGAATGCTTCCGCGTGTTGACGATGTACGGTTCTGCTCTAATGTCATGTATTTTCTAATAAACTGAGAAATCTGCAATCTGTGCTTCTTAACCATGTGCCATGTACTATGTGTAGTACTGTGTTAGTACTGTGTGGTGTGACGAGATTAATACTCTGGTACTATGCTGGTGCTACGTTAGTACTATGCAGTTATATTTTTACGACTATGTAGTATACCCGATCTATGATGCACTATGTTGGTACTATGGTGGTACATACTACCATAGTATCTATCCAGAGTGCATACTGACAGTTGTAACGGTACTGTAATATTTGTCGTACTGTAAGATTCCTGACGACTTTTGTTCATTGGACAGAAGACAGTATTTCCGACGATGTTTTCTCTGACACGCGCACATACCGACCAAACAAAGCGCACAAAATAAAACGATGCAGGGTTCCTTCAATAGCGTTTTGGTTTGATTGTGTCGTTTTGTTTCCGTTCTGGGCTACACGTAGAAACATGGCGGAACAAAATGGTGGCCTCCGTGGTCCGCGCTGACACCGCTCCCGATGTAGATATTGAGGAGCGACGGTTACGATAATAAAACAGTCATGGACATTGTATTCCTTTTCAGCCAAGCCATCCCTTCCTCTCTAGATGCCACTACATTCTAAAACACTGCACCTTTAATATTTTTCACACTATATCATAATGATCATATTGAACCCACGTGACGTTGTCTCGCGTCAGTGGGCGTGTGAGGTGACACGTGGTTGTCACTCGCTTGCTGCGTTGAGCGTCGTTCAGTCTTGACGGCCGTCCGCCGCTAGGGGGCAGCGTGGATCAACTCATGGCTGTGCTACGGCGGTTGAGGTGGTCGCTTAATCAACGGTGTTGAATGACACACGTCTCTCTCTCTCTCTCTCTCTCTCTCTCTCTCTCTCACACACACACACACAACCCTGGTGGTAACTTATTTTGTAGCTACTCCAATTGCTTGCTATCTTTGTATAAACACATTTATATAGAGGACAGAGAAAGAGAAATCTATTATGTTAGAAATTACTTAAATTGACCAACTCAGCAAATACTGAGTACCTAAAGGTGGGCATAGTGTGTGTGTGTGTGTGTGTGTGTGTGTGTTTCTAACATCTTACCCACCAGTCCCTGGAGCACGTCGACCAATTCCTGAACTTCCTGAGGAAGTTGTTGAAGTGTGCGTGTGTGTGCGTGTGTGTGTTAGAGTGTGTGTGTGTGTGTGTGGGGGGGGGGGGGCTACAGACATTTCACTTAATGTCGATAATGATTGTAATATTGACGATGATAATACTTTGAACAACATAGGAACGAGGCACTCCCAGAGGTACAGCCGAGGCCGCATGGAAAGAGAGAGAGAGAGAAAAAACACAAGTATGTCGGTGACAAGCCGAGACTGGTCGGGGGGAGTCACTGACCAATAGAGCGAGAGGAGAGAGGAGGGGGTGTCGGCTGTTAAATGTTTAGTAGCCGTTTGAATGTGTGAATGTTTTCTCTGTGTTAAAGGTGTCATAAGGTAAAGTGTGACAATATTGTTCATGTCTGCGTTGTTCATGTCATCTATTTTGAGGCTGCTGGATTGTTAAATGACAGGAGGAGTGGAATTAGGATAGACAATTATACTTATACTGGGCACCTCCCAGTAGAACCAGTAGCAGACTGTGGTTGTACCGGGCAGATCCCAGTAGAACCAGTAGCAGGCTGTGGTTGTACTGGGCAGCTCCCAGTATATCCAGTAGCAGACTGTGGTTGTACCGGGCAGATCCCAGTAGAACCAGTAGCAGACTGTGGATGTACAGGGAAGATCCCAGTAGAACCAGTAGGAGACTGTGGTTGTACTGGGCAGCTCCCAGTAGAACCAGTAGAAGATGGTGGTTGTACTGGGCAGCTTCCAGTATAACCAGTAGCAGACTGTATTAGTACTGGGAAGCTCCCAGTAGAACCAGTACTACTCTGTGGCTGTGCTGGGCAGCTCCCAGTAGAACCAGTAGCAGACTGTATTTGCGCTGGGCAGCTCCCAGTAGAACCAGTAGTGGACTGTGGCTCTCCTGGGCAGCTCCCAGTAGTGGACTGTGGTTGTACTGGGCAGCTCCCAGTAGAACCAGTAGCAGACTGTGGTTGTACTGGGCAGCTCCCAGTAGAACCAGTACTAGTGGACTGTGGTTGTACTGGGCAGCTCCCAGTAGAACCAGTAGCAGACTGTGGTTGTACTGGGAAGCTCCCAGTATAACCAGTAGATGGCTGTGGTTGTACTGGGCAGCTCCCAGTTTAACCAGTAGCAGACAGTGGTTGTACTTGGCTGCTCTGAGTAGAACCAGTAGAAGATGGTGGTTGTACTGGGCAGCTTCCAGTATAACCAGTAGCAGACTGTATTAGTACTGGGAAGCTCCCAGCAGAACCAGTACTAGTCTGTGGCTGTGCTGGGCAGCTCCCAGTAGAACCAGTAGCAGACTGTATTTGCGTTGGGCAGCTCCCAGTAGAACCAGTAGTGGACTGTGGTTGTACTGGGCAGCTCCCAGTAGAACCAGTAGAAGACTCTGATTGCACTGGTCAACACACATCCACCGTGACACACAAACACTATACCACACATACACATACACACTAGCAGAACACACATCCTTGCAACTAAATACGATCTCCAAGTGTGTGTGTCTGTCGCTCTCTCTCTGTGTGTGTGTGTGTGTGTGTGTGTGTGTGTGTGTGTGTGTGTGTGTGTGTGTCTGTCGCTCTCTCTCTGTGTGTGTGTGTGTGTGTGTGTGTGTGTGTGTGTGTGTGTCTCTCTGTGTGTGTGTGTGTGTGTGTGTGTCCTCTGTGTGTGTGTGTGTGTGTGTGTGTGTGTGTACGTGTACGTGTGTGTGTGTGTCTGTGAATGTGCGTGTGCGTGTGTGTGTGTGCGTGTGTGTGTGTGTGTGTCTGTAATGACAGGGCTAGGGTTGGGTTCTGTTTGTCCAGACGGGAGTTCTGGTGCTTGGGTGCAGTTCCGGGCGCAACCAGCGCGGGGCAGACCGGGAGAACACTCTGTCGTGAATATTAAATCCAGTACAGCACCAGAATAACACTGGACACTCAATACTGGTGAATCTCAAGTACAACCACACCACTGCAGGCCACCAGTGAGTGTCACATAAGGGTACAATAGTACATTCCAAGACTAGAATAGAGTTGTGATGTGTGTTTGGTGTCGGACATTGAAGCCCCATGTTGATGGACTCCATATTGAAGAGCTTCGTCTTGGATTCCTTCATTTTCACTTCACAGACAAGGAGGGAAGAGACTTGTCCTCATGATGGAGACATTTTGTACCAGTCGTCTGCCTCTGTGGGTTCTCTGCATATGTTGGACACTGCAGACCACCACAGAGGCTTGGGGTTGATTAACCAACTCCACGGCTCTGACTCACCACTGTACTCGAGAGGTTTATTCTCTATGCATACTGCTTCTTCTTCTACTACTCCTTCTTGTCCGACTACTGCTACTACAACTACTTCTATGACTATGACTCCTGCTCTCTGCTTTCGAAACTCCACAGCCCTTTCTCTCTCCACCAGAGTGGGCTGGGCTTCACTGGGACTGAGGAGGTTAGCTCACAGGCATATTTTTATTCAGTAAGCCATTTTGGGACAGCTCCCTCTTCACTCGTATCCCCTCTTCAGACGACAGTCCCATGACACGTATGCACCACCGTCATGATGATCGTATCGTTTGGACGGTGAGGGGAGGACTGAGTCTGCTCAGAAAGCCACACGGTGTTCAGGAATGAGCTTCACATGTCGTAATGTAGATCATATGTTGTCAGTCATGTAGATCCCATGTTGTAATGTAGATCACATGTTGTCATATAGATCCCATGTTGTTGTGCAGATCACATGTAGATGTTGTCATGTAGAGCCCATGTTGTTGTGTCGATCACTTGTCAGTCATGTAGATCCCATGTTGATGCGTAGATCACATGTTGTGTCGGTCACACGTTGTCAGTCATGCAGATCACATGGTGTCATGTAGATCCCATGTTGTTGTGTGGATCACTTGTTGTCAGTCATGCAGATCCCAGATTGTTGTGCAGATCACATGCTGTCATGTAGATCACAAGTTAACAGGTTGTAGATCACATGGTGTTGAGTAGATTACCTGTAGTCGAGTAGATCACATGTTGCCATGTACATCACAAGTTGTAGAT
This sequence comes from Coryphaenoides rupestris, assembly GCA_002895965.2. Taxonomy (NCBI): domain Eukaryota; kingdom Metazoa; phylum Chordata; class Actinopteri; order Gadiformes; family Macrouridae; genus Coryphaenoides; species Coryphaenoides rupestris. Next base: position 277,305 of record PIJE02000329.1, read on the forward strand.
CACATGTTGTGACGTAGATCACATACTGTTGTGTGGAGATCACATGTTGTTGTATAGATCACATGTTGTCAGTAATGTATCTAGACACAAAATACAAATGCATGCTCATTAAATGTCTCTAAATAAATGATAAATGACCTGTGAGAACCCGGCCATAACAGCACTATCTCTGTCACTGATGGAATGAGGACTCTTGTATGTCTCAGTAGCAGGCTGTTATCTGTTCATGTTTCTGTCAGAACGCATTTTCTTGTATGAAATGGGAATACACTTTAGTTTAGGTTACTCTCTTTCTCTTTGCTCCCTGCTGTAGCGTTTAAAGCGTGACGTACAAATGTCCGACACAGCATACCACAGCAACAGTTGACAACAGGGCCACACTATGCACTCCCCCCCACCCCCCATAGGGTGCGCATGGGAGAAGTCTTCAGGGCTTTCTGCCAGAAATCCTACACCTAACGGTGGGAGGGAGTAGGTTTCAGCTGAAGATCCTCCCATGCCTCAAATTGGTGTTGGGGGTATGTGGAGTGTGTGTGTGTGTGTGTGTGGTTTGATGGCTGGTTTAAGCAGCCTCACCTGGCCCTGGCTGATTAGTCTGGGGCTGGGTGAGGCTGCACACCTGTGGTGCATTGCCTACTCAAGGCCCACAGGTTAAACCAGCCATCACCACACACACACACACACTCAAGGAGAGCTCTAGCATGCTAGCACTCACCACCTGCTCTGCTGTCATTAATTTTACAATGACACACTCTACAATAAACGGGATTATTTAACATCCTGTGTCCTTTGGAGGACTCCGAGAAAAACCACTTCGGCGTGGTGTGTAGCTTGCAGGTGAGGCTGCTTAAACCAGCCACCAAACACACACGCCAAAGTAAAAAGAAAAAAACAAACAGGGATTACTGCTCTCTCTCAGGTCCACGTATCCAGCTATAGTTCGCTAGCTAGCTGTGATTCATGCCCCCACTTGTTTCCTCAAGCCACATACAAGTTTATAATTCTTAGCTATACTTTGTCGTAAACATCGCTAACTACCTAAACAGTACACGCAGTTCTCTCTGTGTGCTCTGTGGCGACCAGGGATAGGCAGCGTCAGAATAACACATGTTATTGTTATTATACATTGTAGATCACATGTGGTTGTGTAGATCACATGTGGTTGTGTAGATCACATGTGGTTGTGTAGATCACATGTTGTAGATCACATGTGATTGTAAACATCACATGTGATCACACATTGTGTCAACTGTTTTGTAGAAAGTTTAACAGCTTTGTAACACAGGAGGAGAGTTGAAGGAGAGCAGAGAAACTGTGCAAAAACCCCACATTTGTCACTGATGTTTAAAATAGAGGAGAGAGAGGGAGGGGTGAGAGAGAGACAGGAGAGGTGAGAAAGAGAGGGGTGGAGTGAGAGATGGGGAAGGGGAGGGGTGAGAGATGGGGAGAAAGGGGAGGGGTAAGAGAGAGAGAGGGGATGGTTAAGAGAGGGGAGGGGTGTGTATGTGTGTGTGACAGAGAGAGAGAGAGAGAGAGAGAGGGAAATGGAGAGACTGAGGCAAGAATTGGGACACATCACCGTGTGTGTGTGTGTGTGTGTGTGTGTGTTCAAATCATTGCTTCCCAGAAGTCGGAGCAACCAATAGGAAGCCACCTCAGCATCAGCCAATCAGAATAGAGGATGTGGATGACCCCACCCCAGAGTATATATCATGCACTGCACTACAACTTCAAGAACTACAAGTATAGTATTGCTGCTGTAGTACGACTAGTATAGTACTAGCGTAGCTATAGTATTCCTGCTACAGCCTGACTAGTATAATACTGGCTGGTATTACTGTAGTTTCATAGCACTAGTATAGTAGTAATCCTGTAGCACTAGAGTACTACAGCACTATACTAGTAGTTCTATAGAAGTTGTAATTTACGAGTAGTACTGTGAGGCTAGAATCATACTAGTAGTACTATTGCACTAGTATTAAACTCGGAGTACTACAGAAGCAGTACTAGAGCAGTTGTATTCCACGAGTAGTACTATAGCAGTAGTACTATTGCATTAGTATTTTACTAGCAGTACTATAGCAGCAATTCTATAGCAGTAGTACTATTGCATTATTATACTAGCAGTACTATAGCAGCAATATAGCAGTAGTACTATGCACGAGTATTATACTAATACTTCTATAGCAGTAGTAATATACA
>PIJE02000329.1:281850-298879 GCA_002895965.2 Coryphaenoides rupestris
AAAAAGGAGAGAGATAATGTGGAGTGTGTGTGTGTGGTGTGTGTGGTTTGATGGTGGTTTAAGCAGCCTCAACCTGGCCCTGGCTGATTAGTCTGGGGCCTGGGTTGGTGGTGAGGCTGCACACCTGTGGATGCATTGCCTTACGGCAGAGGCCCACAGGTTAAACCAGCCATCACCTACCACACACACACACACACTCAAGGAGAGCTTTAGCCATGCTAGCACTCCACCACCTGCTCTGCTGTCATTAATTTTATCAATTGAACAGCACTCTAACAATAAACGGGGATATATTTAAGCATCCTGTTGTCCTTGGAGGGACTCCGAGAAAAAACCACTTCGTGCGTTGGCTGTGTAGCTTGGAGGTGGGCTGCTTACACAGCCCGCAAAACCACACGCCAAAGTAAAAAGAAAAAAACAAACAGGGATTACTGCTCTTTCAGGCCACGTATACGCAGCTATAGTTCGCTAGCTAGCTGTGATTTCAATGCCCAGCCCCGTACAGCATTGTTTCCTTCAAGCGCCATACAAGTTTTATAATTCTTTAGCATATCTTGTCGTAAAACATCGCTAACTACCTAAACAGTACAGCCAGTTTCTCTCTGTGTGCCTCTGGGCGACCAGGGATAGGCAGCGTCAAAAGGTAGAATAACACATGTTATTGTTATTATACATTGTAGATCACATTGTAGATCACATGTGGTTGTGTAGATCACATGTGGTTGTGTAGATCACATGTGGTTGTGTAGATCACATGTTGTAGATCACATGTTGTTGTGGAGATCACATGTGATTGTAAACATCACATGTGATCACACATTGTGTCAACTGTTTTGTAGAAAGTTTAACAGCTTTGTAACACAGGAGGAGAGTTGAAGGAGAGCAGAGAAACTGTGCAAAAACCCCACATTTGTCACTGATGTTTAAAATAGAGGAGAGAGAGGGAGGGGTGAGAGAGAGACAGGAGAGGTGAGAAAGAGAGGGGTGGAGTGAGAGATGGGGAAGGGGAGGGGTGAGAGATGGGGAGAAAGGGGAGGGGTAAGAGAGAGAGAGGGGATGGTTAAGAGAGGGGAGGGGTGTGTATGTGTGTGTGACAGAGAGAGAGAGAGAGAGAGAGAGGGAAATGGAGAGACTGAGGCAAGAATTGGGACACATCACCGTGTGTGTGTGTGTGTGTGTGTGTGTGTTCAAATCATTGCTTCCCAGAAGTCGGAGCAACCAATAGGAAGCCACCTCAGCATCAGCCAATCAGAATAGAGGATGTGGATGACCCCACCCCAGAGTATATATCATGCACTGCACTACAACTTCAAGAACTACAAGTATAGTATTGCTGCTGTAGTACGACTAGTATAGTACTAGCGTAGCTATAGTATTCCTGCTACAGCCTGACTAGTATAATACTGGCTGGTATTACTGTAGTTTCATAGCACTAGTATAGTAGTAATCCTGTAGCACTAGAGTACTACAGCACTATACTAGTAGTTCTATAGAAGTTGTAATTTACGAGTAGTACTGTGAGGCTAGAATCATACTAGTAGTACTATTGCACTAGTATTAAACTCGGAGTACTACAGAAGCAGTACTAGAGCAGTTGTATTCCACGAGTAGTACTATAGCAGTAGTACTATTGCATTAGTATTTTACTAGCAGTACTATAGCAGCAATTCTATAGCAGTAGTACTATGCATGAGTATTATACTAATACTTCTATAGCAGTAGTAATATACAGGTAGTAATATAGAACTGGTATTATACCTGTTGATAGAAACTAGTTCTAGATATGTGATGGTTGATAAAAACAGAAGTTAGTTTTAGTTTTTAGTAGATTGAAAGTAGAAGTTAGTCCCCCCAACCACACACACACACACACACACACACACACACACACACACACAACACACACACACACACACACACACACACACACACACACACACACACACACACACAATAGTATTACTCGTATGGCACTCCTAGTATAATACTTGTGCTATAGTACTACTAGTATAATAGTATCTACCACTAGTGGTGATAGATAAAAGTTATGTGGTAGATAGAAACTCAGTTAGTTCTAGATAAAAGGTAGATCATGCTATAGAGTTTATAGGCTACTTGGTTTTAGTCTTTGCGTGTAAAAGATTTAATATAACTAATATAATAATATAATATAACTGACTTTAAATCTTACCTCTTTGGCACCAAAAATAATGTAAGTTTTTGTATGTGTGTGTGTGTGTGTGTGTGTGTGTGTTGTGTGTGTGTGTGTGTGTGTGTGTTTACGGTCTATAAAGAGATCTCCTCCGGCTAGGTGAGGGAGGAGGGCTTCCTCCCCCCTTCCTCTCCTTTCTTCTCCTCTTTTCATCCCTCTATCAGCTCTTTTAATGCAGAGACCCCCTACACACACACACACACACACACACACACACACACACACACACAAACACAAACACACACACACACACACAAACACACACACAAAGTGCGTTAGCATGTTGTTTAGCGATGTCAGCAGAGTTAGTGATGTCTTGAGCTTTAGCGTAACGTGCGCAACGCGGTAGCTACGCATCATGAGTCAGCAACATGGCTAGCGTTAGCATGATGTTGCCAGTTATCTAGGTTAGCCTACCTGCAGGTTTGCAGTGTTAGCATGTTAGTGGGGGTGTGGGTGATGGGGTAGAGGTCGGGGGTCGATGTTGACAGCTAGCCCGCTGTGGCGCCCAGCAGCCCTGGCTCATTAGGGCCCCCCTCGTTAAGACCCCTCGTTAGGGAAACTCTCGTTAGGGGGAAAGTCTCGTTAGGGTCCCGCATGGCTCCACTGCTGTGGTTGCACATCAGCTCACAAGGTTTTCCTTTTGGGGGGGGGGGCGGCCATATTGGAGCCAGCAGGGGGTTCCAACATGGTTCCCCCAGAACTCTCTTCCTGGAGTAAAATGACAGAATGACAAAATGACACACATGTACACACACACACACACGCACACACACACACACCCTCAGAGACTCCTACACACCTGCAGAAAGCAGGTAATTACTTTCCAATAATAGGGTCTCTCCTTTCCCTCACCCCCTCTCTGTCTCTGTCTCCCTGTCTCTGGAAGTGGGAGCAGGTATGGAGGAGGAGGAGGAGGAGGAGGAGGAGGAGATAGGGAGCAGGTGAGAGGAGGAGGAGGTGGAGGAGGAGGAGGAGAAGGAGGAGGAATGCAGGGGCAAACTCTTCTAATCTGTAGTGAGACTCTGTCATTACTACACAGAAGCACCACCTGTAAGTACACACTGTATTCACATAGTACACATACTACACATACCGCTACAAATACATATTGTACACATACTACACAGAAGATCAGTCTGCCAACACACACACACACACACGCGCACACACACACACGCGCACACACACACGCACAATGTAATCAGTGTGTTTGAAGGGACAACATAAATGAGTACTTCACATAGTACAACGATATGGAGTAGTACTGCTCGAGTACTATTATACCGTATATCATACCATACGAGTACTACTTCATATACCGTAGTACTACTTCATACAGTACTACTCTATAAATTAGTACTGCTATAGTACTATTTATATTGTACTTCTTCATGTAGTACTATGATATAAAGTAGCACTGCAGTAGATTCAAGATTCAAGAACTTTATTTGTCACATACACATACACAGGATATGCAGTGAAAAAAAATGTGCCGATGCTCAGCGGAATCTACAAAAAGAATACTAATACTAGTACCACAGTACTAGTATTATATTAAGTAGTAGTATGATATACAAAGGACAAAGTCGCTTGTTAAAAAGACACATTCAGTGTAATGAAACTATTGTGTCTGTGCGTGTGTGTACGTGCGCGTGTGTGTGTGTGTGTGTGTGTGTGTGTGTATGTGTTTTCAGCCTGATGGAAATACCTTGCTACTTTTTCCACATTCACCCTGAGGGCCTCAGTCCCCCCACACACACACACACACACAGCGAACCGACATTTTGAGACATTCTGACCTCAATGGAAAAGAATTCTCTCCTCCTCTTCTTTCCTCTCCTCTCCTCTCCCCTTCTTTCCTCTCCTGCCAGCCCCTCCTCCTCTCCTAGCTCCTCTATAATCTATCCCTTATGTGCTTCAGTGTCCAGCACAGGAGAGGAGAGGAGAGGAGAGGAGAGGAGAGGAGAGGAGAGGGAAGGAGAGAGGAGGAGAGGAGAGGAGAGGAGAGGAGAGGAGAGGAGTTGAGGAGGAAAGGAGTTGAGGAGGAGAGGAGAGGGGAGAAGAGGAGAAGGGAGGAGAGGAGAGGAGAGGAAGGGGGAGGACGGGAGAGGAGAGGAGAGGGAAGGAGAGATGAGGAGAGGAGAGGAGAGGAGAAGAGAGGAGGAGGGGAGGAAAGGAGAGGAAAGGAGGGGAGGAGGGGAGCGAAGGGGAAGAGAGGAGACAGTAGAGGAAATAGTTTTTCTGCGGCAGATCCGTTTTTTTGCCTCATCTCTCTCATGTTTCCACGTCTCTCTCTCTCTCTTACTCTCCGTCTATTCTCTCCCTCTCTTTCTCTCTCTCTCTCTCGTTGTAGTGTCATAGTGCCACGTGGAAGATAAAAGGACCCATCCCATTTTTTCCCTTCTTTTCTTCCTCTCCACACTTTAAATGGCTTTCCCAAATGATGTACGTTTTAACCGCAGCGAGACGCAGCTAGGTACGGCTAGTGCGGTGCAGTGCCATAGCATGCTATAACCATGCCATGGCTAATTAACAACATGGCTTCTAGGAACCACCCAAGTACATTGAGCTCGGTGCAGCTAGATGTCTGGCCTGGTCTAGCATGCTACTACTAGCGCGGGGTGCTAATCATAGAGGAGCAGTCTGAACCCACCCAGTGGTTTAGCCCAAAACTTCTGAGGAGACAGGGACACAGAGAGAGAGAAAGAGAGAGAGAGACAGAGAGAGAGAGAGAGAGAGAGAGAGAGAGAGAGATCCCCCCACATACACACACACATATATATACACACACACGCACACATGCATACCCATGCACACACACACACGCACACTACACATTTAGACAATATACACACCCTACTTACATGCACACACTACATACACACTACATACATACACACACACACACACACACACATACACATGCACACTTCACAAACACACCTCCTTCCCTGTTCTCTCCTCTTCTCACCTCCCTCTCCTCCTCCTCCTCCTCCTCCTCCTCACCTCTCCTCATGTATAAACTTCAAACGGCTTCCGTTCATAAAGAATTTTACAAAATACGCACTTCACCAGGTAACGCACACACACACACACACACACACACACACACACACACACACATGCACAGCGTGGCCCAGTAGCGGGGTGTGTGTGTGTCGTGCTGGGGCTGATGAGGGCCAGGTGCTGGTTGTGTGTTTATGATGCTGGTAAAAAAGCCACCTAAACAAAACCACAACATCAAAGACGCCGACCACGGCATGAAATGTAACAAAACATAACTTACATGTACCGAAATGCAGCAAAGCGCGACCAAACGTAACTAAACGAAACATAATGTAACTAAACGTGACTTAACGCAACTGAATGTAACGACGCATAACTAAATGTAACTAAACATAACTAAATGTAACTAAACGTAACTTACATGTCCAGAAATGTTGCAAAGCGTGACCAAATGCAACTAAACTAAACATAATGTAACTAAACGTGACTAAACATAACTAAATGTAACAAAATGTAACTAAAAGTAACTAAACGCAACTAAACGTATAACTAAAAGTAACACAAGTAATGTTAACATCACTAAATCTAGGCCAACTAAATGTAACTAAACATAACTAATGTGTCCATCACTAACTAAACCAAACTGAACTACACTAAACTAGACTAAGGGCACACACACACACCACACACACACACGCACATTCAAATGATGTACGTTTTAACCGCAGCGAGACGCAGCTAGGTACGGCTAGTGCGGTGCAGTGCCATAGCATGCTATAACCATGCCATGGCTAATTAACAACATGGCTTCTAGGAACCACCCAAGTACATTGAGCTCGGTGCAGCTAGATGTCTGGCCTGGTCTAGCATGCTACTACTAGCGCGGGGTGCTAATCATAGAGGAGCAGTCTGAACCCACCCAGTGGTTTAGCCCAAAACTTCTGAGGAGACAGGGACACAGAGAGAGAGAAAGAGAGAGAGAGACAGAGAGAGAGAGAGAGAGAGAGAGAGATGTAAGAAGTACAGAGAGAGAAATGTTAGCAGTACAAAGAGAAAGAGAGAGAGATATATATATATATATAATAGCAGTACAGAAGAGAGAGAGAGAGAGAGAGAGAGAGAGAGAGAGAGAGAGATAATAGCAGTACAGAGAGAAAGAGAGAGAGAGAGAGAGAGAGAGAGAGAGAGAGAGAGAGCTAGCAGTACAGAGGTCTGTGGCAGTGCGGTCTGTCTATTCTCAGCTCAGGGCGTCTCCTTTGTGGTCCTGAATCCTTCCCCTGTCCTCCACTAACCATATGCTAGCGACTTTGCTAACCGGCACGATAGCAAACCAGTGCAAACACTCACCACGCTAACTCAGTCATGCTACCTCTAAACTGCTCTACCACTAGAGACAGATAAGAGCGGAAGAGACACGGAAGAGATAGCAAAGCGCTAGCAACAGAGAAGAGATTAGAAGAAGTCAGAAGAGTTAGCTACACACCACAGAGCCCCCCCCCCACACACACACATACTCTGCTTTCACCTTTGACCCCTGAGGTCATCAGCTCTGATGGAGAAAACATACCTGGGGGGAGGGGGGGTGGGATAACCCCATTCTGGGGTTCACCTCTCTAAAAACAATCTGGCCACGCCCCCTCCCCCAGCTGACCACCCCCCCTCCCCCGCCCTGCTGACCCACCATGCGCCAGTTGGCCATGCCCACCAGGCTCCAGACATTAAGAGCAGAGCCGTATCCCAGCATGCCTTGCAGTATCCACGTGTGTCCAGGGATGTTGATTTACACCACCGACCATGTCGCCGTGGCAACCCATACTAAACGTTTCCACATGTGGAGAGAGAGAGAGAGTGTGTGTGTGTGTGTGTGTGTGTGTGTGTGTGTGTGTGTGTGTGTGTGTGTGTGTGTGTGTGTGTGTGTGTGTGTGTGTGTGTGTTATATGTGTGTGTGTGTGTGATGTGTGTGTTTCTGTGGTTGTTGTGTGAGTGTGCTGCAAACATATGTTTTAGAGTTAAAATATATGAGAGAGAGAGAGAGAGAGAGAGAGAGCTAGAGAGAGAGAGAGACACTCCATGTGTTGTTGTTGTTGTTGTTGTTAAAACAACAATCTGAACTTTGAACTTTAACCTGTTCCTCTCTGCAGGACAGAGAGGAACAAAATAGCCAACACTCTCCTCTCTACTCTGTTTCTCCCAAGTCTCCTTTAACCAGCAGAAGGTGTCCAGTTATGCTGAGCTATGCTACGCTATGCTAGGCTAGGCTAAGCTAAGCTAGTAGTGGGGGCTAGTAGCACCTCCCTTTTAGGAGATTTAGGGCGAGAGAGATCAAGAGGGGGAGAGAAGAGGATGAGAGAGGGAGAGAGAGAAGAGGGCGAGAGATAGATAGGGAGAGGGGAGGGCGAGAGAGGGTGAGAGAGAGGAGGGCGAGAGAGATAGAAAGGGAGAGAGGAGGGCCAGAGAGATAGAAAGGGAGAGAGGAAGGCATGAGAGGGTGAGAGAGAGGAGGGTGAGAGAGATAGAAAGGGAGCGAGAGGAGGGCGAGAGAGGAGGTGAGAGAGGGAGAGAGAGGAGGGCGTGAAAGGGAGAGAGAGGAGGGCGTGAAAGGGAGAGATGAGGGAGGCGTGAAAGGAGAGAGGAGGCGCGAGAGAGGAGAGAGGAGGAAGATACGAAAGGAATTTGGATGAGAGAGGAGGACGAGCGGCAGGGACGGGGAGACGAGAGAGGGTGAGAGAGAGAAAGGGAGAGAGAGGAGGGAGTAAGTTAGAGGGGAGCAGAGAGGAGGGCGGACCCAGAGAGAAAGGGAGAGAGAGGAGGCAGGACGAGAGAGGGGAGAGGAGGGCAGAGAGAGGCGAGAGAGCAGGAGGGCGAGAATAGAAAAAGAGAGACTGAGACAGAGAGTGAACCCATGTCCAGAAGACATGTTAGTTTTTTTTTTTACAATATACACATGGAAGATATAGAATGTAAATATAAAAATACCCCAAAAATAGTAATAAGAAGAAATATGTGGGTGACAGTAGTTCAGGAGGTAAGAGCGGTTGTCTGGCAACAGGAAGGTCGCTGGTTCGATCCCCGGGCTCCGCCTCCTAGCTACGTGTTGAGGTGTCCCTGAGCAAGACACCACCTAACCCTACCTGCTCCTCCTAGCTAAGTGTGGAGGTGTCCCTGAGCAAAGACACCCTACCCTACCCCCTAGCTAAGTGTGGAGGTGTCCCCTGAGCAAGACAGCACCTAACCCTACCTGCTCCTCCTAGCTAAGTGTGGAGGTGTCCCTGAGCAAGACACCACCTAACCCTACCTGCTCCTCCTAGCTAAGTGTGGAGGTGTCCCTGAGCAAGACACCACCTAACCCTACCTGCTCCTCCTAGCTAAGTGTGGAGGTGTCCCTGAACAAGACACCACCTAACCTAACCTTTCCGCCTAGCTAAGTGTGGAGGTGTCCCTGAACAAGACACCACCTAACCCTACCTGCTCCTCCTAGCTAAGTGTGGAGGTGTCCCTGAGCAAGACACCACCTAACCCTACCTGCTCCTCCTAGCTAAGTGTGGAGGTGTCCCTGAGCAAGACACCACCTAACCCTACCTGCTCCTGACGTGTTGGTTGTTACCTTGCATGGTTGGCACCGCCGTCGGTGTATGAATGGTGAATGTGAGGCCGTACTGTGCTTTGGATAAAAGCGATGTATAAATGCAATCCATTTATATGTGCAGTATATTTGAAACACAAGCACCAACAGACTTTTAAAAGTATTCCCAAGCTATTTTTAAGTTATAACTAATAAAATGAAAAGACAAAAATGTTAAAGGATTTATTTTACAGCCTAATGACCTTTGTCTTTGTAAAGCGTTTTTAAAGTAAAGTATTGCTAATAAAGTTTGGTCCGTCCAGAAGGCAGATGATGGGTTGTGTGTGTGGGAGACTCCATCTTTAACTGCTCGGTCTGTGGAGCCGGACGGCCAATTAACTGGAGCCTGAGTTCCTGTCGGCCAGATGTCACTAAAATACCTGCTTTACCTGGACAGTAACAAGGTGATCATTACACACACACACCCCACACACCACACACACACACACACACACACACGTATATATACACCACACACACACACACACACCACCACAACACACCACACACACACACACACACACACACACATATATACCCCCCCCCCACATACACACACACATATATATACACACACACGCACACATGCATACCCATGCACACACACACACGCACACTACACATTTAGACAATATACACACCCTACTTACATGCACACACTACATACACACTACATACATACACACACACACACACACACACATACACATGCACACTTCACAAACACACCTCCTTCCCTGTTCTCTCCTCTTCTCACCTCCCTCTCCTCCTCCTTCCTCCTCCTCCTCCTCCTCCTCCTCACCTCTCCTCATGTATAAACTTCAAACGGCTTTCCGTTCATAAAGAATTTTACAAAATACGCACTTCACCAGGTAACGCACACACACACACACACACACACACACCACACGCACAGCGTGGCCCAGTAAGCGGGGTGTGTGTGTGTCGTGCTGGGGCTGATGAGGGCCAGGTGCTGGTTGTGTGTTTATGATGCTGGTAAAAAAAGCCACCTAAACAAAACCACAACATTCAAAGACGCCGACCACGGCATGAAACGTAACCAAACATAACTTACATGTACCGAAATGCAGCAAAGCGCGACCAAACGTAACTAAACGAAACATAATGTAACTAAACGTGACTTAACGCAACTGAATGTAACGACGCATAACTAAATGTAACTAAACATAACTAAATGTAACAAAACGTAACTCGATGTAACTGAACGTAACTTACATGTCCAGAAATGTTGCAAAGCGTGACCAAATGCAACTAAACTAAACATAATGTAACTAAACGTGACTAAACATAACTAAATGTAACAAAATGTAACTAAAAGTAACTAAACGCAACTAAACGTATAACTAAAAGTAACACAAGTAATGTTAACATCACTAAATCTAGGCCAACTAAACGTAACTAAACATAACTAATGTGTCCATCACTAACTAAACCAAACTGAACTACACTAAACTAGACTAAGGGCACACACACACACCACACACACACACGCACACACCACACACACACACCACACACACACACGCACACACCACACACACCACACACACACCACACACACACACACCACACACACACACTGTTATTTTATGATGTAGGCTTACAGGCGGCAGCTCCAGAAACAGCTGGACAGCGATGATGATGTATGATGAATGACCCCCCCCCCTTCACACACACGCACACGCACACACACACACACACACATACTGTACATACATACATACACACTCACATGACACACACACACACACACACATACACATACTGTACATACATACATACACACTCACATGACACACACACACACACACCGCACACACGCACATACACACATATACACTAACACGTGAACACACACACACACATACACGCTAACAAATGAACACACACACACACACAGGTGGTTGTGTTTAATGACAGAAGGAACACACACCTCAGCTTCGTAATTATGAGTGAGGAGCCGTCGTTTTCCACCAGAAGGTGTTTTAAATGCCCTGGAACCTTCTGGAACTAATATAGTATCTTATATTATATATCTTATATATTATATATTACATTGTATATTATACATCACTTGTGTACAGATCAGAGGACTAAAGTACGTTGCGTGGGACTGTGTGTGTGTGTGTGTGTTTGTTCTAGTGTGTGTGTGAAAGAGTCTGGACACGGATATTAGATGTTCACAGCTTGTTAAGACTCCCTCCCCCCCCCCCCTTCTACTCCTCTCTCACTCTCTCTCTCTCTCTCTCTCTCTCTCTCTCTCTCTCTCTCTCTCTCTCTCTCTCTCTCTCGCTTCAAGAGTAAAGAGTCAAGAGTAAAGATGCAAAAAACTTTATTGGCATGGAAAATGTACAGTACATTACGTTGTCAAAGCACAACAATAAAGGAAGATACAACATAACATACAGAATAATCATGATAGTAGTAATAAACATTTAGAAAGGGAGGGATGTCTTGGGGAGATGGGGGGCGTGGCCAGGGGGCAGGTCTCTCTCTCTCTCTTTCTCTGTCTGTCTGTTTGTCTGTCTCTCTGCCGGTCTGTCTCTGTCTCTCTCTCTGCTTTTCGCCCTCTCTCTCTTTGTCTCTCTCTCTGTCTGTCTCTCTCTCTCTCTTTCTCTCTGTATGTATGTCTTTCTCTCTCTGTCTGTCTGTCTGTCTCTCTCTCTCTCTTTCTCTCTGTATGTATGTCTTTCTCTCTCTGTCTGTCTGTTCTCTCTCTCTCTCTTTCTCTCTGTATGTATGTCTTTCTCTCTCTGTCTGTCTGTCTGTCTCTCTCTCTCTCTTTCTCTCTGTATGTATGTCTTTCTCTCTCTGTCTGTCTGTCTGTCTCTCTCTCTCTCTCTCTCTCTCTCTGTATGTATGTCTTTCTCTCTCTGTCTGTCTGTCTGTCTCTCTCTCTCTCTTTCTCTCCTGTATGTATGTCTTTCTCTCTCTGTCTGTCTGTCTGTCTCTCTCTCTCTCTCTCTCTCTGTATATATATATATATGTCTGTCTCTGTCTGTCTGTTTCTTTTTCTCTTATTGTTTGGTTCTAAAGTTTGATTGTAACATTTGGTTCTAAAGTTTGGTTCTAAAGTTTGATTGTAATGTTTGTTTATAAAATCTGGTTTTAAAGTTTCATTCCAAAGTTTGCTAAACTCTAAGCATGGTTCTGTGTCTGCATCTGTTTGACGCTAGAAATTGTAATAGTTTACTTCAATTAATGATCAATGATGATTTCATTTAAATCAATTAATACAAAATGAAATCAAAGCAAATTCATTCAAGAGGTTCCTGAAGAGCCCACGTCGGACGGATTCCGCCTCAGGCTTGTTTTTATTGGCCAGGAATTTACCTGGCTGCTCCCGATTGGCTCAGGGCCTCACCTGGCTGCTCTGAAGAGCTTCAAGCTGATAGTCTCTCTCTCTCTCTGTCTCCCTGTCTCTCTTGAGATATACTGTTTATATATATATATATATATATTAAGATACACGTATACAATTTAAAAGATGTATCAAGTATAAAAGGTCCCTCTGGGTCTCGCAGTCATTCTTAAAAGCGTTATTTACATTGGCTAGATAGTTGGTCACATTAGGGTTAGGGTAGACTGTGTAGCCTGGGTTAGGGTTAGGGTCTTGGACTGTTGTTTGGCTGTGTGTGTGTGTGTGTGTGTGTGTGTGTGTGTGTGTGTGTGTGTGTGTGTGTGTGTGTGTGTGTATGTGTTTTTCATATAATGTGTATTGTTATTCTTACGCTCGAGTTAGTTTAGAGTTGAGTTTAACTCTGAGTTTGAACCCGATGGTGAGTTGGCGTTTCCCCTCTCTCGCTTAAAGACAGATCACATTCCAGCCTTCAGAAGGAACACGCAGACACACGGAGAGAGAGAGAGAGAGAGAGAGAGAGAGAAGGAGAGACATAGGGAAAGACAGAGAATGGGAGAGAGAGAGAGCGAGAGAGAGAGAGAGAGAGAGAGAGAGAGAGAGAGAGAGAGAGAGAGAGAGAGAGAGAGAGAGAGAGAGAGAGAGAGGGAAGAGAGAGAGAGAGAGAGAGAGAGAGAGAGAGAGGAGAGAGAGAGAGAGAGAGAGAGGGAGAGAGAGAGAGAGAGAGAGAGAGAGAGAGAGAGAGAGAGAGATGTAGAGAGAGAGAGGTAGAGAGAGAGAGAGAGAGAGAGAGAAGAGAGAGAGAGAGGAGAGAGAGAGAGAGAGAGAGAGAGAGAGAGAGAGAGAGAGAGAGAGAGAGAGAGAGACAGAGACAGAGAGAGAGCTGTGTCGTGGATTTTCTATTTTGACACATTGACTTCAATTAGCAGGGGGCCAGGGACACATAGCAAAGCGGTGTTCTCTGTAGACAAAAAGGAGAAAGACAGACAGGAGACAGACAGAAAGGTAAGGAGACTTAGTGCCCAAGGAAAATGACTATGAGCCAGGGACAGAGAGGAAGGCTCGGTCACATACTCCTAGTCTAACTCGACTCGACGATCAGAGGTCTGTTCGCAATCTTCCTTGCAGACTACCTGTCTCACGATCCTCTCATACGAGAGAGAACTGCATGGGCACTGGTGAGAGTGATTTATACTGTTGTCTCTTTTAGTCATTTGCTTACATTGCTTGCTGCCTCTTGCTATAGATTGATACTAATTTCATGTTCATTAAGTAATTATTTTCTGATTGAATATCTCATTTGTAAAGAGATGCCTGCCATCGGTTTCTCCTAAACCCTTCAACGTTTTTTAATTGCCCTCCGTCTCGTGCGTGTGCATGTGTGTGTGTGTGTGTGTGTGTTGTGTGGGGTGCTGTCCGTGTTACACACAGACACACACACACACACACACACACACACACACACACACACACACACATGCACACAGGAACCGGCGGCATAAACGTTGATTTAGAAGTGAGGATTTCAGGAGCAAAAACTATCATAATGTACACAAGCAATGTAAGCAATGACTAAAGAGACAGATATTCTCTCACTGTCCCTGTCTCTCTGTCTTTCTGACTGTCTCTTCACCTGTCTGTCTCTTTACCTGTCTGTCTGTCTGTCTTTCTGACTGTCTCCACCTGTCTGTCTGTCTGTCTGTCTTTTTACCTGTCTGTCTGTATTGATATTTCTATAAGCCCCTAGGCACTATCTTATCCCTCACCGCTCTCTCTCTCGCACCTCATCTATATATGAGTATGAGCCACAGAGAGAGAGAGAGAGAGAGAGAGAGAGAGAGAGAGAGAGAGAGTGGAGTGAAGAGAGAAAAGAGTAGAGTAAAGGATAGGAACCGCTATAGCCTCATGTATTCTATTTAGTTTATATGGCCATTCTGCTGTTTCATCGCTTTTTGTCTCATAGATGAACACGTTGCAATGTCTGCCCCCTCTCCCTTATCTCTCGTCCTCTCTCTCTCTCTCTCTCTCTCATTCTCTCTCTCTCTCTCTCTCTGTTCTCTCTCTCTGTTCTCTCTGCTCTCTCTCTCTCTCCCTCTCTCTCTCTCTTCACTCTCTCTCTCTCTCTCTCTCTCTCTCTTCTCTCTCTCTCTCTCTCTCTCCCTCTCTCTCTCTCATTCTCTCTCTCTCTCTCTCTCTCTCTCTCTCTCTCTCTCTCTCTCTCTCTCTATCTCTCTCTCTCTTCTCTCTCTCTATCTCTCTCTCTCTCTCTCTCTCTCTCCTCTTCTCTCTCTTCTCTCCTCTCTCTCCTGTGTTTCTCTCTCTCCCTCTCTCTCTCTCTCTCTCTCTCTCTCTCTCTCTCTCTCTCTGTGTCTTTCTCTCTCGGCTGGCGTATTTCAAACTATGAAACTGTTGTAATATTCAGACCTCTCTCTCTCTCTCTTCAAACTATGAAACTGTAACTTCAACTCTCTCTAAACTTCATACATCGATAAAGTAATAACAATTACAATAGTAATATGATAAAACAACTTACAACATCGACACAAGCAACAGCACATCAATCACTCTCACATCACTCATACACAACATCGACACACTACTAACCAACTATGACATACAGCAGTATATATCGATATATATAGGTATATATAGGTATATATATCTATACATGTATACATATATAGATATATGTATATTAATGATCATATATTTATATATTCATGATCATGATTAATATGAATAATTATTCATATGAACTGATCTGGTGTTTACCCAGACGATTACCGGAGACTTTTAACGGTACCGGAGCGCAACGTCATGCCACGTCAGAGCCTCCGGTAGAGCGGCCTGATGCCTCCAGCAGGTCCCTCCGTCGCCTCGGCTGACCCGCACCCTACTGGACCCGTGCCGGGCGGTGTAGTCCCGGGTTGTCCCGGGATAACCGGTCGGGTATCCGACTTGCGACGTTTGACGTGACGGCCGCCAGAGCGCCAGAAGTCACGCAGCGGGTGACCGCCCTCCCTATATACTACCTAGGCCTCCCCCCCTACTTCCTTTTCCCACGGCGTGAGACACGCGCGTACAGAGATTAGAGGAGAGACCTATTCCCAGCCTTGCGGCTCCCTCTCTCCGCAGCGCCCCCACGCCCGGTTCCGCAGCCCCCTGAGGCCCCACCTCCCTCCCCCCTCCCTCAGCACGACCCTCGGGAAACACCTCAACTCAGCCTCCTGCCACCAGCTGCTGCCGCCATCCCTGCTGCCTGGAGCGGCCTGGTGGACAGGCCACGGCCCGCCATGTCCTCCTCCTCCTCTATGGCCTCAGATCCCGGTGATCTGGTCCCATGCACCTCAGGATAGATCAGGTTTCAACCCGACATCTCCTAATGACTACGGAGCCCTGAGCCCTCCTCCTCCTCCTCCTCCTCCTCCTCCTCTTCACTCCTCCTCATCCTCCCTCCTCTCTCCTCCTCACACACCCCTCCCCCCTTCCTCTTCCTCCTCATCCTCCACCCACGCCCTCTCCTCCTCCTCATCCTCATCCTCATCCTCCCCATCGGGCCTCCTCAGCCAGAGCAGAGCAGGGGAAGGAAGAGGAGGAGATGAGGAGGAAAGTAGATAGAGCAGTAGAGGAGGTGAGGAGAATAGAAGGAGAGGAGTAGAAGAGGAGATGGTGAGAGAGGGAGGGGGGGCGGGGGGGTGAATAGGAAGGGAACTGTGGGGTTGGTTGACACCAGACGGGGGAGTCTTGATGCTCGGAGTTGAGTTTGCCAGGTGAGAGGAGGAGAAGGAGGGAGGAGGAGGTGGGAGGAGGTGGGAGCAGGAGCAGTCTCGCCTTTTGGAAATATTCGACCCCAAGGGAGACTCGACTAAAGTATTTTTTTTTAACGCTATTTCAGACTCTCAGAGATGTGAAAAGCACAAAGTACATCTCTCCGTTTCCTAAAAACTTCCTAGCAACTTCTCCGAGCCCCTCAAGTCTTTGTTTCCACATCTGCTCTGCGGACAATCCCAACGCGTCCCAGCGCCCCTCCGTGGAGGTCTAGTGTAACTACAGGAACATCTGGCGAACACATCAGCTCACCCTCCTCCCTCTCCCTCTCCCCTCCCTCCCCTTTTTCTTTCTCTCCCTCTCCCCATCTCTCCCCTCTCTCTCCATTTCTCCCCCGTCTATCTTTTTCTCTCTATTTTTCTCTCTTTCTCTATCCCCATCTCTATCTTTCTCTCTCTCTCTCTCCTCTCTTTTCTCCCTCTCCCCTTTCTCTTCTCCCTCTCTCGCTCTCTCTATCTCCCCATTTTCCTCCCTCTCTCTATTCCCCTATCTCATCTCTCTTGCTCTCTCTCTCTCTCTCTCTCCCTCTTTTCCCCTATCCCCCTCTCCCTCTCTCCCCTCTCTCCCTTTCTCCCCTCTCACTCTCTCTTTCCCTCTCTCTCTCTCTCGCTCTAATTGAAAACACATCCAGACTTTGCAAACTTTTTCCACTGCGGAGAAAAACCTGTCATGGCTGCCAATCCCACCCCTCCCTCCCCTCCCTCCCCTCCCCTCCCCTCCTCTGAGCTCACGCCTTCGGAACGCGGACGGCGAGAAGCTTGCGGGCTTGATTTGAGAAAGTGCACCTGTGACTCCAAGCGACCTTTAACCCTTAACCTCTAGACCTCTAGGGTCGGTGGTCCCGTTTTAAAGCGCCGCGCAAAGCAGGGTTTGTACACGTGTCTCTGTCTGTCTCTCCCTGTGAGCTAGTGGCGGCGGAGATGTTAGTGTATTTACTGGGGGGTACCGTTTCCTCCTTTTTTTTTTTAGATCATAACAG
>PIJE02000329.1:305511-361002 GCA_002895965.2 Coryphaenoides rupestris
ACACACGCCAGCTCCTCGCAAAAACTCAGACACAGGTATAGCATCTCACACCATAAATACACACACACACACACACACACACACACACACACACACACACACACACACACACATAAACACACACACACACACACACACACACACACACACACACACACACACACACACAAACACACACACCACACAATACTATAGTGTGTGTGAGAAAATGTGTGTGTGTGTGTGTGTCGTGTATGTGTGTTGGTGTGTGTGTGTGTGTGTGTGTGTGTGTGTGTGTGTGTGTGTGTGTGTGTGTGTGTGTGTGTGTGTGTGTGTGTGTGTGTGTGTGTGTCTCTCTCTCTCTCTCTCTCTCTCTCTCTCTCTCCCTCTCTCAGGGAGCCCGTGGTAACGATGGTGCTGCTGGTGCTGCTGGACCTCCCGTGAGTCACATGATCATGACATCACCGCAACATCACTATGACATCACCATGACATCACCATGACATCACTGTGACATCACCACAACATCACTGTAACATCACCATAATATCACTGTGACATCACCATGACACCACTACATCACCATCACATCACCATGAGATCACTACTTCACCATCACATCACTGTGACATCACCATCACAGCACTGTGACATCACCATGACATCACTGTGACATCACCATGACATCACTACATCACCATGACGTCACTATGACATCACCATCAACATCACATGGTGACTATCATACATCAACCATGAGCGTCACTAATGACATCACCACGAACAGTCACTGTGACATCACTACATCACCATTCGAGCCATCAACCACCGACTCAGCACAACTTTCACAATGACAGTTCGGGGGTCGAGCTTTAATCAGATAACATGTCGTGTTTGTCCGCCAGGGCCCCCACCGCGGCCCGCGCTGGCCGCCTCCTGGTTTCCCTGGTGGCCCTGGAGCTAAGGTAGGAGCCAACACGATTCCTCTCCTCCCTCATCTCCTCCTCCTCCTTTCTAACTGCAGAGGTATCTACAGTATGCTAGCCACATGAGAGTGATGCTTGCCACAGATGTAGTTACAATATGCTAGCATGATGCTACCCACACAGGTAGCGGCAGTACGCTAGCCACTTTCTAGTAATGTTAACCATGGAGGTAGATAGGGTGAGGTCATCTTTATAGCTAATCTTATACTATACCCAAGGGGCTATTTGTTGCACAGCCAGCAGTATTACAATCATCAGCGACAATAAACACACACACACCGATCAAGACACAAACAATTTACACCAAAAACAGAATTACATGATGTTTTTCACAATGCATATTGGTAGATTATATTTGACACCAGATGGAAGCAGCCTGACCTCACTGAACAAGGGGTCAGCAAGGATTGATATGTTAGCGACATGCTAGTGATGTGTTAGCCACAAGTGGTCGGCAGGGATTGATATGCTAGCCACATGCTAGTGATGCTAGCCCCAGAGGTAGCTTTGTTAGCCACATGCTAGTTACACTAGCCACAGAGGTACAGTATCATAGCCTCATGCTAGTGATGCTAACCGCAAGCTAACCACTTACTAGTAATGCTAGCCTGGCCATGCACAGACACTAGCCGGGTTAGATTGCCTCTTCTTTCTCTGTTCCGTGTCTCTTGACTTCAAACCACTTTGTTTTCCAGGGAGAAGTTGGAGTCCAAGGAACCCGTGGTACCGAGGGACCTGCTGGATCCCGTGGAGAGCCTGGAAACCCTGGACCTGCCGGCCCTGCTGGACCCTCTGTGAGTCCCCACACACCTGGTCTACACAACACACTCTGGTCCCCACACACCTGGTCTACATGACACAATCTGGTCCCCACAAACCTTGTCTACACAACACACTCTGGTCCCCACACACCTAGTCTACACAACATAATCTGGTCCCCACAAACCTGGTCTGCACAACATACTCCGGTCCCCACAAACCTGGTCTGCACAACACACTCTGGTCCCCACACACCTAGTCTACACAACATAATCTGGTCCCCACAAACCTGGTCTGCACAACACACTCTGGTCCACACAAACCTGGTCTACACAACATACTCTGGTGCCCACACACCTAGTCTACACAACATAATCTGGTCCCTGGTCTCTGGTCCCCATGAGTGCTTCAGCCCCCATATTCCCCTTAGAAGTTTGTGATTGTTACAACTGTTACATTTCTACTATCTCTCTTGCAGGGAAACTCTGGAACTGATGGCGCTGCTGGACCTAAGGGAGGCCCTGTAAGTACACACAAACACACACACGCACACACACACACACACACACACACAGACACACACACGCACACACACACACACACACACACACACACACACACACACACACACACACACACACACACACACCACACACACACACACACACACACACAGTACAAATACAGATATTCTGGTACTAACATGGTAACCATGTTACCAGTACTGATAGATAATAGATAATAGATAATAGCTATAATGTCATCATAATAAATACAATACATTAACTCTGTGGTGCCCCCTGCTAGCCTGTGCTGCTATTGATACACACATTAACTCAGCGGGGCACCCTGCAGGCTGCTGCTGATATCGACACACGCATATATATAAATATATATTTATTTATTAACTCTGTGTTGCCCCCTGCAGGGTGCTTCTGGTGCTGCTGGTGCTCCTGGCTTCCCTGGACCCCGAGGACCCTCTGGTGCTCAGGGTGCTGGCGGTGCCCCCGGACCCAAAGGAAACACTGTACGTACTAGCATTATAGCAGTATTTTCTAATATGTAATAATAATAATAATAATCACATCATAATAAGTATATTCAAGTATCTACCATGATGTTTGTCGCCCTCTATTATAATAATAATAACAACAGGATAATAACTAGTATATTCATATGTACACAATATGTATAGTATTATAAGGTGCATTATCTGACATCGGGGGTTTGTTTGTTTTGCCTGCAGGGTGAGTCTGGAGCCCCAGGATCCAAGGGAGAGTCTGGTGCTAAGGGAGAGGCTGTGAGTACACACACTGGCCACACACACACACACACACACACACACACCCCAGGTCTAAGCCGTATGTGTGTATGTGCAGGGCCCTGGCGGACTTCAGGGACCCCCCGGGTCTGCTGGCGAGGAGGGAAAGCGAGGATCCCGTGGAGAGCCCGGCGCTGTAGGAGCTCGTGGAGGACCTGGAGAGCGTGTACGTACCTCTTCCTCCCCTACTCCTCCTCCTCCTCCATCATCACCTCCTCCATCACTTCGCCCCTGTCCCACCCATCACCTCCTCCTCTCCTCTCTCCTCTCCTATCATCTTTCATTCTCATCACTCAGAACAGCAGAGCCACTCTCATTCTTTCTAGCCCTCCAGACTGTGCTCCCTGACAAGGCCACTAGGGGGGCCGTGCAGTGACAGTTTCACTCTGTGTTCCCTGACAAGGCCACTCGGGGGACGGCGCAGTGACAGTTTCAGACTGTGTTCCGTAACATCGCCACTAGGGTGGGGGGTGGTCCTCGGCGGGTATACACGGCGGGACTCTGGTGATCATGCAGGTGTTAGCTTCTTTAGTTCCCTGCACCACGGTCCCCGTAATTCAGAGCATGAATATCTGTTGAACATCCAATATCAGAAGTGACCGCAAGCCACCCAGGTCTGGTGCACTTTGGCCCGGCTCGGATGGGAGATGGTCCATCTCCGTCAAATGCAAGTCAACGCTGCTCGGTTTGACTCGGCACGGCCAAAAGGGTCAATGGAGTTCAGATATTCTGTCTGGTGTCACCAAACCAGTGTGTGTCATGTAAAATATTAGGGTGAATGATTTGAATAAAATATTGAATATAAATGATATGAACAAAATCTTGTTTTGTCTACAGGGTGGCCCTGGTGGTCGTGGATTCCCAGGTTCTGATGGTGCTTCTGGACCCAAGGTGAGGAAGACATTTAATCTAACATCATATAATCTGATCTAACCTAATATATTATAATCTGATTTAATCTAACTTGATATAATCTGATCTAACCTAATACGATATAATTTATATTAGGTTAAATCAGATAATATAATCAGATTTTATTTTACCTGATATATTATGACATAGTCTGACATGATATAATCTAATCTAATCTGTGATTATCTCCAGGGAGCCACTGGTGAGCGTGGAGGCCCAGGAGGTGTTGGACCCAAGGGATCCACCGGAGAACCCGGCCGCAACGGTGAAGCTGGCCTGCCTGGCGCTAAGGTAAGAAACTGTCTCTCTGTCTGTCTGTATCTTGCTGTTCATGTAATTGTGATATTCAGAAACCATGTGCTGACCTCTGCTCTCTATTGTTTGACCTCAGGGTATGACTGGTAGCCCTGGCAGCCCCGGACCCGATGGCAAATTGGGACCTGGCGTAAGTTCACCTTTAATCTTCGGGATCTAGATATAAGCTTCAGCTTCAACCAGCTTCAAAACCCACCTGTTCAAACTGGCATATTCACTTTAACTGTACCCTGTGTTTCACTGTATTATACTTCCTGTTGTTTTTTCTGTCTTAACTTTGCTGCCATTTCTGCCACTACCACTGTTTTTAATTAAAATTAAATTTTTTAATTTAAATTTAAATTTTAATCTTAATTTGACTGTCTTGTTTTATCCCCTGTAAGGTGTCCTTGGGTTTATTATTATTATTATTATTATTATTATTACATTCAGGACCTAGCTTCAAGGTTCTCCAGATGAGATAAACAGAGAAGATGCTCAGAGCCAACAGAGGAGATTGTAGCTCTGATCTTAGGTGCTCCTCTTCTCAGGGTGCCCCCGGACAAGATGGTCGCCCCGGACCCCCCGGCTCCGTTGGAGCTAGAGGTCAGCCCGGAGTCATGGGATTCCCCGGACCAAAGGGAGCTGCTGTGAGCCTCATTAGAAATTAATTCCACCTCCTTCCCTCCTCATCCCCTCACCCGCCCATCTCTGTAATCCATAAACTCACCTCTGATCCTCTGTCTCTCTGTAGGGTGAGCCTGGAAAGTCTGGCGAGAGAGGAGTGATGGGAGCCAACGGTCTCACTGTAAGTGTTCTATTCAACTCTGTACTAACAGTAGATTTTCTATTGTATTGTATTGTATTCTACTCTACTCTGTTAACTAACACTCCTGCCCCCACCCCAGGGTGCCCCTGGTAAAGATGGTGATGTTGGAGCTCCTGGTGCTTCTGGACCTGCTGTGAGTTCCCGCCCCACACCTCCACCCAACCCACACACCTCCACCATACCCGCCCCACACCGACACCTGTACACCTCCAGACTCAGTGCCCCTCCTCCCACCACAGGGTCCCGCTGGAGAGAGAGGAGAGCAGGGACCTGGTGGAGCCCCCGGATTCCAGGGCCTGTCCGGACCCCAAGGTTCCGTCGGAGAGACCGGAAAGCCCGGAGAGCAGGTACACAAGCAGACACACTAGAGCTACTAAAACCTTCTGAACCTCAACATAATCTCAAAGGTGTACAATTAAACTCTCTCTCTCTCTCTCTCTCTCTCTCTCTCTCTCTCTCTCTCTCTCTCTCTCTTCCTCTCTCTCTTCAGGGTGTGAATGGTGAGGCTGGAGCCCCTGGAGCCGCTGGATCTAGAGTGAGTTTCTTCATCTTCTTCCTCCTGCACGACCCCCAGAAAGCATCAGACAGCTTGACACACCTTCATCATTACACTCCCAACTTTCTTATTAGAGCACAGCTAATTAGAGCACGACTAATACCATAAACATGTAACATAATACCATAAATACCTACCATAATACCAAAAAGATCTACCATGAAGAACATAAAGCCCGGTAAGATTGTTCTCTGGAGCCCAGTAAGACTGAATCCTTTCCTTGCAGGGCGACCGTGGATACCCTGGAGAGCGCGGAGCCCCCGGTGTCCTTGGACCCGCCGGAGCTCGTGGTTCTCCTGGATCTGCTGGAAACGATGGAGCTAAGGTACACTATCGATTACCCTGGTAACCCTGGAAACCTAGTAACCCTGGAAACCAGTATCCTTGGTAACTGTTTAAAGTCTAAACCTAACCCTAACCCCCCCAGGGAGATGGCGGTGCCCCAGGTAATCCTGGAGCCCATGGACCCCCCGGACTGCAGGGTATGCCTGGAGAGCGCGGTGCTGCCGGACTTCCAGGACTCAAGGGAGACAGAGTGAGTGGCCCGTCACACCAATCGAAATGCATAGTCCACCCAGTCCATGCAGAATACTGTACTGAACACCGCCTCCTCTTCTGCAGGGCGACGGTGGAGCTAAGGGTACCGATGGAGCCACAGGCAAGGATGGAATCCGTGGATTGACTGGACCTATCGGACCCCCCGGCTCTGCTGGAGCCCCCGGAGACAAGGGAGAAACTGGACCTGGTGGCGTTGCTGGTGCTGCTGGAGCTCGTGGTGCCCCTGTGAGTCTACCTGCCATTCTATGTCACTCTCTATCACTCTCTCTTTCTATATCTAGATCTTTAGATCTTTTCCACACACTCATGGATAACTGAACTCTCTCTCTCTCACACAGGGTGAGCGTGGAGAGTCTGGACCCCCAGGACCTGCTGGTTTCACTGGACCCCCTGTAAGTACCTCCTCCTGAGCTCTGACTCACCTCCACACACTCACCTGCATACCTCCACCTCTTTTAGAAACCCCCTACCTGTCCTCTCCCAATGTACAACTCTCAGACAAACCTCGAGAACCCAACCTCTACCTACCCTTCCCTACCTCTAGAATGCTACCTCTAAAACCGTAGAGGATGCTACCTTTAACTATGCTACTTCTAGAAGACCCTCACCTCATAATTTTGAAGAAACATACAGTGAACTTGAATCTGCTGAAGTTCACCCAAGATCTACACGAAAACAAACTCTGTAATGTTTCGTGTTTTCCCTGCAGGGTGCTGATGGTCAGCTTGGAGCCAAGGGAGAGGCTGGAGATAATGGAGCCAAGGGAGACGCTGGAGTCCCCGGAGCTGCTGGACCCACCGGAGCCCCCGGACCTCAGGTTAGTGAACCCCACTGTAATCCATCACAGTATTACAACACATAACTACACCGGACATAACATCACAGTACTACTGTAGTGTGAGTAGTTTATGACTGATGGTCTTCTGATCCATTCAGGGACCAGTTGGAAACACCGGATCTAAGGGAGCTCGTGGACCCGCTGGACCCCCTGTAAGTCCCTCCTCATCACCTCCTCTTCCTTCTCCCTACCTCTTCCTCCTCACCTACTCCTACCTCAGCCTCTCTGCCTCCTCACCTTCCCTAAACAATAGTCCCTGTCCCCATCCCTAAATAATGTATCACCTCTCTCTCCACAGGGTGCTACTGGATTCCCTGGTGCTGCTGGTAGAGTCGGACCTCCCGGCCCCGCTGTGAGTATTTCCTGTGATGTAATTGATACTTCCTGCCACGTCCTCATTATATATTGTTGAATGAGGCTCAATATGTTGGTCCCTCTCCCTGCCAGGGTAACTCTGGACCCCAAGGACCTGCCGGTGGTGCCGGTAAGGAGGGACAGAAGGGAAACCGTGGAGACACCGGAGCTGCCGGAAGAGCCGGTGAGGTTGGACCTGCTGGACCCGCCGGACATCAGGGAGAGAAGGGTAACGCCGGTTCTGAGGGACCCACCGTAAGTACCCTGAACACCCTCATCCCGTGAAAATATCAGATACTGCTGGAACACTGTACAGCTCAATTAATCTGCCTGTAGGGCCCCTCTGGTATCCCAGGACCCATTGGTATTGCTGGATCCCGTGGTATTGTTGGACTGCCCGGAGCGAGAGGAGAGAGAGGATTCCCTGGACTCCCTGGATCTTCTGTAAGTAACCACTTCGAATCCCCTAAATACAGCACCTAAAAGTGATGCAGAACCTAGTTCTGCATCACTTTTAGCACCACTATTAGCATGACTGTGAGCATCACTGTGAGCATAACTGTGAGTATCACTATTAGAATGACTGAGCGTGACTGTTAGCATCACTATTAGCATCATTGTTAGCTTCACCACCCTGACCCATGGCTATGTGTTTCCAGGGAGAGCCCGGAAAGCAGGGATCTGGTGGACCAGGTGGTGAGCGTGGACCCCCCGGACCCATGGGACCCCCTGGCCTGGCCGGAGCCTCTGGCGAGACTGGACGCGAGGTACGGCAAAACAAACATACCTGTCATGGATCTACTGTGTTAGGATCTACTATAACCAGTGTTAGGATTTACTGCTCTAACCACTGATACATTCTATTCTAACCAGTGTTACGAGCTACTCTAACAACCAGTGTTAGGATCTACTGCTCTAAACAGTGATGGGATCTACTCTCACCAGTGTTAGGATCTCCTGCTCTAACAAGTGTTTGGACTTACTCTAACCAGTGTAGGATCTACTCTAACCACTGTCAGGAACCACTGCTCTAACCAGTGTTGTGTTTTCAGGGATCTCCCGGTAACGAGGGAGCTGTTGGACGCGATGGAGCCGCTGGAGCCAAGGTGAGTAAAAACCAGATCCAAATGATAGGATCTACTCTCCTCTGTTAGAACCAGAACCTCGTCAAACCTTTTAGAAGCAGCCCCTCTGAGACCCAGAGGCTGTTAGCACCAGTGTGGTGTCAGAGACAGGGCATTTTGCCTCACACTGTTGGTTGCTCTCAGAAAGCTAAGCAGGGATGGCCCAGTAGAGGTGTTGGAGGGCCAGTAGGGGGCAGACATCCCAATGTCCCAGGACACTCCAGATGGGAACTCTTTTGTGGAGCGCCTTCCATCTGATGAGACGATAAGGTCAAGGCTCTGGGTCAATTGTCCCATGGATTTTACTGACTGATTTTACTTACCACTCAGTGCAGTGTCCTGGCTACACAATGGTAGTGGATGAGGTGTATTACCCCTTGCATCACGATGTAAAGCCTGTTGTTAGTCTTGAACATCAGTATCTGTAATGAATGATTATTATGATGACGCTGACTGACCCCTGTGTTTCCTCAGGGAGACCGTGGTGAGACTGGAACCGCTGGAGCTCCAGGCGCCCCAGGACCATCTGGTGCCCCCGGCCCCGTGGGACCCGCTGGCAAGAACGGAGACCGTGGAGAGACTGTGAGTGCTGATCATTAGTTCTTGTTCGCAAGACGTTAGCCAATCAGCTTGTTTCTAGTGTGCTTTGGAAGCCAGACTAAAGATGCAGCAGTGCACTGTATTCAATGAGTTCTGGTCTTGTTTCTCTCCAGGGACCAGCTGGCGCTGCTGGACCTGCTGGACCATCTGGACCTCGTGGGCCTGCTGTAAGTTCCTCTCAGATCAAACTTAAACCCTGACAGTACGCTAAGTGAGACTGACTGTCTCGAGACTCTGAGGTATTGACAGTATGTATGTTGTTATGATGTTTTCCAGGGCACTGCTGGTGCTCGTGGAGACAAGGGAGAGACCGGAGAGGCAGGAGAGAGGGGAATGAAGGGACACAGAGGATTCACCGGCATGCAGGGACCCTCCGGCCCCTCTGTATGTCATATACACACACACACACACACACACAATCACACCATACATATACATATATAAATATACACATATCTACATGCATGCTAAAAACTAAACAAAAACTTGTTGTGTGTTTCAGGGCTCTTCTGGAGATCAGGGACCTGCTGGTACTTCTGGACCCGCTGGCCCTAGAGTAAGTAACACACACACACACACACACACACACAAACACACGCACATACACACACACACACACAGATCGGTGCATTACATGTATCTAGATAGATTGATCTGTGCACTGAGATGTGTATTGATCTGAGTGTGTTTGCTGCCACCTACAGGGACCTGCTGGATCTGCTGGTGCCGCCGGTTAGGACGGTATGAGCGGTCTCCCTGGACCCACCGGACCCCCTGGACCTCGTGGTCGCTCTGGCGAGCTTGGACCTGCTGTAAGTCTGTCTTTCTGTCTATCGTCGTGTTGGACTGTCTACCTATCAGTCTGTGTGCCTGCGTGTCTGAGTGTTTGTCCTGAAGTGCGATGAACTTGACAGTATTCTGAAGATAACCATATGTATCCACATGTGTTTGAGGTGAGGAAGGTGATGGTCCTCTCTCTTCCTCCTCTCCCAGGGACCCTCCGGACCCCCTGGACCCCCAGGACCCCCTGGTGCCCCCGGTGGTGGCTTCGACATGGGCTTCATCTCCCAGCCCCAGGAGAAGGCCCCCGATCCCTTCCGTATGTTCCGCGCCGACGACGCCAACGTGATGCGCGACCGCGACCTGGAGGTGGACAGCACCCTGAAGAGCCTGAGCCAGCAGATCGAGCAGATCCGCAGCCCCGACGGCACCCGCAAGAACCCAGCCAGGACCTGCCGGGACCTGAAGATGTGCCACCCAGACTGGAAGAGCGGTGAGTACCTCTGGAGAGACATCCACAAGGAGAACCGAGAGGTTGTTTCTGCTTCTCACTTCCCCTTTTTCTCTCCTCTCCAGGCGAGTACTGGATCGACCCCGACCAGGGCTGCACTCAGGATTCCATCAAGGTTTACTGCAACATGGAGACTGGAGAGACCTGCGTGTCGCCTAGCCAGCCCCAGGTGGCCCAGAAGAACTGGTACACTAGCAAGAACATCAAGGACAAGAAGCACGTGTGGTTCAGCGAGGCAATGACCGACGGCTTCCAGGTGAGCCTCCTGGGAGGGAGCGGCATGTCCATACAGCATTGCATTGCACTTTTTTGGTACAGTTGAACTGGGATCCGGGTCTTTTGATCTTAACTCTGACCTCGCTCTCTCTCTCTCTCTCTCTTTCTTCATCAGTTTGAGTACGGCAGCGAGGCCTCCCAGCCCGAGGATGTCAACATCCAGATGACCTTCCTGCGCCTCATGTCCACCGAGGCGTCCCAGAACCTCACCTACCACTGCAAGAACAGCGTGGCCTACATGGACGCGTCGACAGGAAACCTGAAGAAGGCCCTGCTCCTGCAGGGATCCAACGAGATCGAGATCAGAGCCGAGGGCAACAGCCGCTTCACCTACAGCGTGTTGGAGGATGGTTGCACGGTGAGCACACATACGCGTCCGCACCTAGATAGTCCACTCCAGGCCCTAAGGTTCTGGGGCCGATCCCCTGTGTCCTCAGTCTACCTGTAGGCACCCTAGAGCAAGATGCCACTTAAACCACGCTTACCTGCTCCTTAATGACCCTTTCTCTGAGGTTTATAACCTATCTCTACTATCTGACCCCTACCTGCTCCTTAATTACCTGTCTCTGAAATATCAAACCCCTACTTGCTTCTTAAAGTCTGCCTGACTTCTGACTTCACTGTGAATAATGCAAACTAAAACTGAATGCCACTCAACTAAATGCTGCTAAATAGGAGTAACTAGTTATAGTATATTCATGCTCCTGGCTGTATGTCACACACCCTGATCCTAACGGTTCCTCTGCTCCTCTTGCAGTCGCACACCGGTGCCTGGGGCAAGACAGTCATCGACTACAAGACCAGCAAAACATCTCGCCTCCCCATCATTGACATCGCTCCTATGGACGTCGGTGCCCCAGAACAGGAGTTTGGTGTGGAAATTGGACCCGTGTGCTTCTTGTAAAAAGAGAAATCTGGACTTGAAATTGTTGTGTGTGTATGTGTTTTTTTTTTCTAGCAGTCATCTCTCTCTAAAAACCACCCAAATGTTTCGGTTTGTTTTCTCAAAATAATTGCGCGCCCCCCCACCCCCTCCGGTCGGCAGCAAGATGGCGGCTTCGGGACCAGTTTTTCACCGCCAGACTTTGTTTGTTTGATTTGAAAAAAAAAAAAACCTTTCGCTGCGCCCAGGATTCCTCAGAGAAGACCTTTTTGTTTCACTGGCAGCAAGAAAATAATATATGCTCGTGTAAAGAATCCAGCTCACCTGCGCCTCCTGCTCCTCCCACTAGGAGGAGGTGCACCCCCCCCCCCCACCACCCTCTCCCAGGGACACACAGGACGTTGTGGGGATGGGACTCACACAACCATTTGCTTTGTACCATGTTTCCAGTGTTGAATAAACGGTCAAACTGAGAGCTATGTACGTCTCCTTCCTCCCCCACACCGCTCCCGCACTTCTTCTCTGACATCAAAGTCTGCTGCAACGCACCACTTCCTGTTTGGTTTGGTTGCTATGGATACCTCAAGAAGGGCATGTGACAAAATTCTCCTGGTGCTAAGACCTTTAACCTTTTGACCCCTGCTGTCCAGCTAGAAATAGCAGCCTCCTCTGAGCCCATCCACAGACACACAGGGTCAGGGTTCAGGGGTCGTGACCCCTGAACCCTGACCCCGTTGGGCTCCACACACACACACACCCCCCCCCCCCCCCCCCCCCCCCCCCCCTTCCAATTTCATCACTTGTTTTTTGTATTTCAGAGAGAAAAGCAGACACACTTGCAGGCTCACATCAGGATCTGTACCTATTTTGTATATGTATAATAATTTGAGATGTTTTTAATTATTTTGGATGCTGAAATAAAGCATGTTAAGTGGTCTAACATCGATTCTGCTTCATCAACGTTCTCAACTCCAGATAATACTCTACTACTACTGACTAGAATACTACTATACGACAACTACTACTCGACTAATCCTACAAGAATACTACTAGACTACGACTATGAGACTATTACCTGAATACTACTACTACACTACGACTACTAGACTGTTACAAGAATCCTACTAGTACTACTACTACTATACTAATATTAGACTACTACTAGACTACTCCTAGATTACTTGATATTCCAAAAGATAATGTTGAAGGGGTTAAACTCATGTGACTCTCATTCAGATCTTCTCATCAGATGTCCCCGCATCATTGAGTACTTCTACATTGTCTTTATTACTACTTCAGTACTTGTACTTAACGCCAACACACATTGTATGTATTACTACTACAGTTACTACGACTTTATCCCTGTGCAAGTACTTCTAGAATACAGGAGTAGTGTTTCTATAGTTTAGTCCTACCTCTGCTTCACTTGACACACTTCCAGACATGAGAAAGTATTCCAGATAGATCCAGTTTATCGAAATAGTCCAGTAATCCTCTGGGAATGGGAGTTAAAATCCAAGCGATATCTCAAGTCACCCACGTCCAAACACCACAACACCAGGCTGATGATCACGGGAGTGAAGGATCACCTCCTCTCCTCCTCTCTCCTCTCACACCAGAACACTGAGGTCTGTGTATAAATAGCTCCAGGTACCCTCTGCTCGCCTGGCACCTCCGGCCCCACAAAGAGGATGATTGTCCAGGTCTGCCCCCCCCCCCCGCCTCACACCCAGGACCAGTACTGGTGAGGAATGTGACCTCTGAGTTGAGATAGTGTTTAGAAAGAGGATATTTAACCTAATTTACATCCAACGCCTTCATTCAAAACACACAGAAAAATTATAAATTTTTTCTCTGTATATAAACATGGTATACTCAACTAGTCAGTAGCCTATATTATGCTTAGTTTCATGTTTAATCAGTGGTAATCAGTGGACAGGATTTAATAGGAAACTCTTAGCGAGAAACTCTTACTGCTGTTTGGGAGAACTTGGTAACAAGGTCTCTAGCTCAGTCCCAAGTGTCCTTGACCCCTAGGTCACCTACTACACAATTGGTAGAAATACAATTGAAGCGAAAGCCAATCAAACCCCCCCTTCAACCAGACTTGAGCTGGTCTGCCATCAGACTCTACATGTTATATAAAGTCTGATTTGGGAGACTAAGACAATCAGTAAATAACTCAACAGCTCTATCACAAACCTTTATTATCAAACCTTATTATTACTATTAAATTATTAAGAGAGATTTCAGACAACCAATCAAATTGCAAAACCTCCATACATCCAAGACAGCAGTGTGTGTGTGTGTGTGTGTGTGTGTCTGTGTGTCAAGGTGTGGGCATCCATCGTGTGTGTCGTCTGTAGAGGTCAAAGGCAGAGTGGGCGTGGCCTGGATATGGTTGGGGGAGGGGGCAGGTTGGCTCCACCCCCACAAGGAGGGGCTCTTCTCTCAAGAGGTCAGAAGTGAAGAACTGAGAGAGAGAAGGACCCTACACACACACACACACACACACACATACAGTACCTATATTAAACCGTAGTATATAAATATTAAATACATAAGAGTATATAATATATACAGTATAAATCATGTAGTAGTTTATAGTTAGTTTATTTGGAATGAATATGAAATATTGTACTAAATGTAATGTACCTTGTCGTCATGGTGAATGGAGGGTGGGGGCAGCCGTAGCCTATCACGTGCGGCCTGGCCGATCAGCTGATCTTCCTCTACTGCCAAACTGACCAATGAGGTGTAGAGAAGATGCGAGTGAGAGACATTCACACCTAGAGGAGAGAGCATCATTTACATATTAATATACTGTACTATGTATTTGTGTGCATATTATGTGTACACGGTGTGTATTACAGTGCGCAAAGTGTGTTACCTTGTATAACCTTGGCGTTGATGGTGTTTTTAGTTCTCGTTGATTTTTGAAGTGTTTCCTGAACAGCCTTCCGGGAGTTAAACTCCGCCCCCTAGAAGCAGGTGACATCACGTTACCACGGTAACCTGGCAAGCTGTGTTTATTAATGACGTGTATATAATATTAAACCTGTAGTGCACGTATCTCCGCCCTGAAAGCCAGTGAGGTGTTTAGCTCCGCCTCCTCTAGTGGCCGCACAAAGCCTGGCTTCTCATTGGATAGCTCAACCTGAGCCTCCGCCTGCTGCTCGTCTGCTCGTCCTATCAGAAGAGGAGGAATAAACCATCTCTTCCTAACGACACTCCAGCCGAGGCTTCAAGGCCTTCTCCTCCTAACCAATGGAGACCCAGGAAAACATGTTACCGTGACAATGACCTTTTCTCCTTTGGCTCTTGGCTCTCCGCGAATCAGAGTGGCTGTTGCCAAGAAGGTGGGTCTCCTTGGTCACCTTGACAACCGCAGGTTCTTTGAAGTGGACCTACAGAGGAGTGGTGTCTGGTGTCATCATCACCTTCTAATGAACTCCAACGAGACATAATGATGTTGTCGTCGTCGTCGTCGTCACCACACACACACACACACACACACACACACACACACACACACACACACACACACACACACACACACACACAACCCCCCCCCCCCCCCTACCTTTCTCTGAGTGTGTTGGTCACAGTGACTGAGAGGGAGGGAGAGGTCCAGCTCTGGGCAGCGAGGAGGAGAGGAGGAGTAGGAGGAGGAGAGAGGAAGGGGGGCAGGGAGAGGAGAGGAGGAGGAGGAGAGAGAGGAGGAGAGAGGAAGGGGGGCAGGGAGAGGAGAGGAGGAGGAGGAGAGAGAGGAGGAGAGAGGAAGGGGGGCAGGGAGAGGAGAGGGGAGTCCTGGATCCAGCATTCTGTAGAGAGTTGATAATAAGCATAGATATATATATAGCCTATCAGTACAATACTACATACAACAATACAGATGTGATCATATTGTATTGATCCCAGATGGGGAATATATGCTATGTGGAGTATAAATATACTATAACTACAACTGTACTGTTCACTAGGCCTCCTACTGTACTACAATGTAAATGTAAATATTAATGTCATATTATATCAAAGTCTGCAGTTAAACACAGCAATATCATGTGCAATATTACCTTTCAACATCATGTGCATATTTCTCAGTATCACGTGCTACATTAATATTACTGTCCAACATCATGTGCAATACTCTCAATATCATGTGCTATATTATTAATATTATTAATAATCATGTTACCTCTAAATATCACCTGCAATACTACCTCATCATCATGTGCAATATTCTTAATGTCATGTGCAACACTTCTTCTCGATATTATCCTTGCAATATTACCATGTTATATGACTAGATCAGTCTACCAGCCGACGCAGACTGTACTGTACTGTACTGACGGGTAAACTGATCTAGTCATCATTACATCGAGGTGGACATTCCCACTTGTGATGTCACTAGACGGTAGTCACACGGCAATTGTGAAACGGCTTGCAATGGCTAATCACACTCACACCTGGTGGTATCATAACAATGATGTCCCCTTTAAATCGGTTCAAGTTGTAACCTGGTCAAAGTTAAGCTCATCTCACCTCCTCCTCTGGCAGTCGCAATATTATCCAGAACAGACTACGGACAAAGTATCCTAGACTAAAAGTATACTAGACTAAGCTTATAGACTAGAGCTGGGGTGTCAAACTCTTTTGAGATTGAGGGCCGGAACAGACCAAATGCTACTTAGCGGGGGGGGGGGGGGGGGGACAAACACAACAAAACACCACGAAAATACATATGAAACTCTTACAACTCGTACAGCTTAGTGGTTATGCATGTTTGACACCCCTGGAGTAGACTGTACTACAGTATGGAGTAGACTGTACTACAGTAGACTGTACTACAGTATAAAGTACCGTTCGGACTTCCCTCCGCGTTTCCCGCCACGGCGCTCCGTACTAAAAACAAACCCACGTCCGCTTCACACAGGTGACGCGCGTTTGCGTCATGACGTCACGCGGAAGCTGAAACGCGCAAAGTACTTATTATTATTATTATTGATCATTCGTTATTATTGTTTTGGATTCTTTCTATTATTATTATTATTAATATTATTATTATTATTATTATTATTATAGTGTTATCATACCTCCAGTCATAACATGTGTTTGTTCAAGCGATGGTAAAACTAAAAGTGACGGTCGTTTTTCATACAATATTAACTATAATGAGTTATATATAAATACGAATAATAATAATGATGATGATAATAATACAATGAACAATAATAACTCATATAATTAACTATTGTCTGCTCGGACGTTGACCCTGCAGGACAGCGGCTCCCCTCAAGCTAAAGTTTCATATTCGTGACATATAGACACCCGGGTCGAGTATTTTGTGAGTATTTAAAACTTGTCTTTTACCATCAGATCACATGTTGTGTATTTACTTCATAATACTCGTCACTGGGTATACAATACTGAGGGATACGAGATGTTTAGAAGACGTTTCTTTCAGTCTTCTTCCAGGCATTTTACTGTAAGACGTGCTCCTGATCCCAGCTGTTCATGTAGTTCATTGTGTTTACTTGTCAATATTTGCTCAGCATTTGACATTTTCTTTTCTTCATTGCTAAATAATATCACCACCAGCCTCTGTAACAATTTAGCACTAAACTAACCCGCCTCTGTTTAATCCTCCCAACAGTAGGAAGAGTTTCTGATCGGAGGAGAGGCGAGGGATGGCGGAGAGCGGTGCTCACCTGACTGTTGCCAGCGGCGATGCGGAGCGGCCCTCCATCTTCCAGCTCCTGGCCCAGGAGTCGCTGATGGAGGCGGTGAAGCCTGCCCTACGACACGCTGCTAAGGTGATGGAGGTGATGGGTATACGTGGTGATGGAGGTGGAGCTGGTGATGGAGAATGGTGATGATAGTAGTAGTGGTGGTGGTGGTGGTGATGGTGATGATGAAGGTGGTGATGGTGATGATGAAGGTGGTGGTGACGATGGTGATCCTGACAGGTCCTGGCTGAGTCCAACCCCTCCGCTCTGGGCTTCCTGTGGTCGAGCTACGAGGAGATCTACCTCCTCCTGGACCTGCTCCTCCAGCACCACGTCCTGTCCACCTGCAGCGCCTCCTTCTCCGAGAACTTTTACGGTTTGAAGAGAGTTCCCTGGGCGGCGGGGAGTGGCGGGTCTGCTCTCACCAGGAGGGGGCGCTGGCGGTCCCTGCTCCTGCTGTGTCTGGTCCCGTACCTCCACAGCAGACTGCAGCGCGCCCTGAGCAACCGCAGGGACGAGGAGGACTACTCCATCCCTATGGCTCCGGGTTCCGGGCTCCAGCGGCTCCACCGGCTCCTGTCCTGGAGCGGCCGGGCCTGGGCCATCCTGCGCCTGGCCCAGACACTGCTCTACGTGGTGGGGCGCGCCCGGACACACTCCCCCCTGCTGTGGCTGGCGGGGGTGCGCCTCGCCCCCCTCACCCCTCAAGACCTCCGACGCATGCAGCTGAAGAAACACACACCCGGGAGCCCGGCGGGGAGCAGGTAGGACCGTCTATCTGTCTGTTTGTCTGGGAGTCTTGCATTGACCAGGTTAAAGGTTAAAGGTCAGAGAGTAAAGCCAGGCGGTAACCCTGTGTCTTGTCAGTAGGCTGGTCCAAGCGGCAGTGGGCATGGCCGGGGGTGTGGCCGCCTCCCTCTCCGCCGGCCTCTCCATGGGAACCTTCTTCCTGCAGTTCCTGGAGTGGTGGTACTCCTCGGACAACCAGGACAGCATCAAGAGCCTGACCTCCCTCCCTGCTCCTCCTCCCCCACTGCACCTCCTGCAGCCCCCCTCCTCCTCCTCCTCTTGCTGCCCCCTGTGCGGCAGGCTCCGCTCCAACCACACTGTGCTCTCCACCTCCGGCTTCGTCTTCTGCTACCGCTGCATCTACGCCTTCGTCAAGGCCAGCCAGCGCTGTCCCATCACCGGCTTCCCCACCGAGCTCCACCACCTGGTGAAGATATACTCCACCTAGACCCCCCCCCTAGACTAGACTACCCCACCGAGCTTCACCACCTGATGAAGATATACTCCACCTTGACGCCCCCTAGACTAGATTACCCCACCACCAGGTGAAGATATACTCCACCTAGAACCCCCCCCCCCTAGACTAGATTACCCCACCACCAGGTGAAGATACACTCCACCTAGAACCCCCCCCCCCCTAGACTAGACTAGCCCACCAAGCTCCACCACCTGGTCAAGATATATTCCCTCTCTAGACCACCTATTTCTCCCCCAGACTACCAGACAGCCCCCACTACTACGACAGACCTCCGTAGACCCCCTGGACCACTACAAACCCATTAGACCACAACAGACCCCTTTTGACCCCCCTAGACGACATAGACAAGGACCTTAGAACAATATGAATATTTATTAGTTCATTTTCAACAGAATTTTGTAAATTTTATTTCAATTTCTCGTTAAATTGTATTGCTTTGGCAATATCGTTGAAATGTTGAGATACATGTGCCAATAAAGATGTTTGCATTTGAAGACAACAGAAGCTGAGCAGTGGTTGGTTTATTGTTCGATTGACAGGCCGCCGGGGGCGGGGCAGAAGTCACATGACTCTGACAGTGTGTTTGACACAAATCTGTACTTATATACACGATACTATACTATAGAGCAGAGAGTATATACAGTATACTACTACTATAGAGTACAGAGTATATACAATATACTACTAACTGTAGAGTAGAGTATATACAGTATACTACTAACTATAGAACTCAGCCATAAAACACCACAACAAATACAGAGAGACATGGGGGGAGAGAGAGAGCGAGAGAGAGGGGGGGAGACAGTAGGGAGAGAAGGGCGGCGTCAGGAATGTGCTTTTCAGTATTAAATTAAATGGCATTAAAGGTGCACCGTGTACGATTTAGTGGCGTCTAGCGGTGCAGAAAAAAAACGACACTAACTGAACTAACTGATCCTTTTCAATTAATAATTTTGCTGATTGTTGTTATATTTTGTGTCAAATTATTAATTGATTTAGTTAGCCGTGTAATAAAAGGGATAATGTACACTGAATTATTATTGCAAAATAAACCCCTTCAGGGTGATTAAGGACCCTGACGCGATCCTGCATCCGCCCGTCTGGGTTTACTTTTAATACAAATAATAATAATAATAATAATAATGCCACTAAATTCTACACACTGCACCTTTAATACATTTCCCAGAAAAAGACAGACAATGTCAAAACGAGAAAGAGAGAGTGTCTTTGCGTGTGTGTGTGTGTGTGATTATCTGTGTGTGTGTGTGTGTGTGTGTGTGTGTGTGTGTGTGCTATTTTCTACTCTCGTGTGTTAAACATCTAACAGGTTTCATATTCCATACACGGTTTAAGAAGTCGTGACACTCACTGGCTTTTGGCGTAACCGTGGGCAACATCAAAACAGGAAGCAGTTACATTGAACAAGAAGTGACATAACAACAAAATAACAGTGTTATAAAAATCTTCTTCTGGGAGTGGGCTGGGCTTACATAGGTCATGTGACTATTAACCGAAACAACACGAGAAGAAAGTCAATGTCAATTTAAGGCAAAAGAACCAGCAACCTCAGAAACCACTCCCACTTCCTGTCTGTCATCTGAAGAGAAAGATAGAGTGAGAGAGCATGGGAGAAAGAGAGAGAGAAAGGGAGATGGAGAATTTTGAGGAGGTTGTGTCTGTACTATCTCTCCTTTCATCTCCATGGTAACAACATGGATACAGGCTCCGCCTTCTCCTTCCCGCTCCTCCAGCCAATCTGATCGCTCCGTGTGTGATGAGGAAAGGAGTGCTGGTAACGCCCTGGATAAACCCCGCCTACAAGACAGGCTCCTCCTCCATTGGCTCTTCTGTGGACCTGTGGGCAGGGCCAATGCAAAGCTGGAGGTTATCCTCACTTCCT
The DNA here is from genome assembly GCA_002895965.2 of Coryphaenoides rupestris. Lineage (NCBI taxonomy): Eukaryota > Metazoa > Chordata > Actinopteri > Gadiformes > Macrouridae > Coryphaenoides > Coryphaenoides rupestris. The sequence continues at coordinate 325,968 of PIJE02000329.1, forward strand.
CTACCAAAAACACAGGAAGTGAGTGCAATATATTACCTACCTGCTGGTTTCCATGGTAACGGGGGCGGAGCCGGACTGCGTGACATCGACGGTCAATGACGCCATGGCACTCACAGTCTCCGCCTCCTCCCTGCGAGCCGCTGCTTCTGATTGGCTCGGCGAGCCCTGATGGCCGTCCAATAGGGAGGGAGAGGCGGTATGATGTAACCTCCGAAGACACGGCCAGTGTTCACCTGGACGGAGAAGAGTAAAGTTATTTAAATTCTTAAAACACAGCTGATGAGAACAACTGATCATAACTGCATTGCTGGTAATCAATTAGTGAGAAATTATGTAATCTCTGACACAACTCCCAATGAAATACATGAAATACAATATCCCTTGGTGTTATGACACACTGCGTTCTTCAAAATGTTCGAGTTACATCCAAAACATACAAGTTACTTTTTAAAACAATCTAGTTACTTTTAAAATACTTCTAAAATGAGTAAAACATTCCTATTTTAACCACATGAAAACATTATATAATTACTTAAAAGATCCTAGTTACATCTAAGCCGTGTTAACATGCATGCATTCGAAATTGGTGAATTGATTTTTATCCGAATAAATAATGAAATCTTGGTATTGCTCTCCTTTTCAGAAGTTTACTACACTCCACCAGTTATTGCCTGAAAAACATTTTTACTATTGATCTATCGTCCATGTTGATCATCAAACATTGATTGGGTTGGCCTAGTTCATTTCACCGCCATCTAGTGTACATCTGGTGTAATGACACCGTGTTGTGTAGGTTTCGATCAAATAATGCATGTTGGCATGTTGAGGCTTTGAAAACTAGTTACTTCTCAAATATTCTAATTACTTCTCATATTCTAGTTACACGCCAGTTACTTGTAAACAATTTGAGTTACTCCTAAAATAACATAGTTACTTCAAAAAGTACCTTTGTACTACTTTTTAAATGTTGGAGTTTTATTCATATAAACTATCCATCCATCCATCCATTATCGTCCGCTTATCCGGGGTCGGGTCGCGGTGGCAGCCGGCTAAGCAGGGCCCCCCAGGCTTCCTTCTCCCCAGCCACACTCTCTAGTTCCTCCTGGGGGATCCGAGGCGTTCCCAGGCCAGACGAGATATGTAATCCCTCCAGCGAGGTTCTGGGTCTGCCCCGGGGTCTCCTCCCAGTTGGACGTGCCCGGAAAACCTCCAAAGGGAGGCGCCCGGGGGGCATCCTAATCAGATGCCCGAACCACCTCAGCTGACTCCTTTCGATGCGGAGGAGCAGCGGCTCTACTCCGAGCTCCCTCCGGATGTCTGAGCTCCTCACCCTATCTCTAAGGCTGAGCCCAGCCACCCTGCGGAGGAAACTCATTTCGGCCGCTTGTAATCCGCGATCTCATTCTTTCGGTCAGCTACCCAAAGCTTCGTGACATAGGTGAGGGTTGGAACGTAGATGGACCAGTAAATCGAAAGCTTTCGCCTCCGGCTCAGCTTCCCGTCTTCACCACATACGGACCGGTACAGCGGCCCGCACTCACTTGCAGACGCTGCACCAATCCGTCTGTCCATTCCCGCTCCATTTTGCCTCGCATGTGGAAACAGGACCCTAGATACTTAACTCCCTTCGCTTTTGAGGCCAGCAACTCACTCCCAACCCGGCAGGGAACACACCGTTTTCCGGCAGAGAAGGCTTGGAGGTGCTGACTCTCATCCCGACCGCTTCACGCTCGGCTGCAAACCGCCCCAGTGCATGCTGGAGGTCACGGTCTGATGTAGCCAACAGAACCACATCATCTGCAAAGAGCAGAGATGCAATTCTGAGGTCCCCAAACCGGACACTCTCCTCACCTCGGCTGCGCCTTGAGATTCTGTCCATGAAGATCACGAACAGAACCGGTGACAAGGGGCAACCTTGGCGGAGTCCAACACCCACTGAGAACATGCTTGACTTTGTGCCGAGAATACGGACGCAGCTCGCACTTTGTTCGTACAGGGACCGAATGGCACGTACCAACGGCCCCGGTACCCCATACTCCCGTAGTACCCCCACAGGATTCCCCGGGGGACATGGTCATAGGCCTTCTCCAAGTCCACAAAGCACATGTAGACTGGATGGGCAGTCTACATGTGCCCCCCAACAACCCTGCGAGGGTAAAGAGCTGGTCCACTGTTCCACGGCCAGGACGGAATCCGCATTGTTCCTCCTGGAGCTGAGGTTCGACAATCGGCCGGAGCCTCCTTTCCAGCACCCTGGAATAAACTTTCCCGGGGAGATATACACTAGTTACTTTAAACACATTCAAGTTACTTTTGAGAGGTTCTAGTTACTTTGTATGTGTCTCACTCGCTCCAGGGAGGCGGAGGCTTCGGGACAAATGTCCTTCACCACACACTGGTAGATCTCGTCCACCTGAGACAGAGACAGTTCATTATACAACAGTCAGATCCGAGATGCGCACCGATTGGTCAGGCTATCTCTAGCCACGCCCACGTCCATAAATGGTATACAAACAAAGTGTCACTCTGCTATGTTTGCAGTCCACTGAAATATTGTGCTATTCCAGCTACACACGTTTACTATGATATATATATACGTGTATATAATGTATTGTAATGTAGTATACATAGTGTCTATATTGTATATATTGTGTAGTATATATAATGTGTACAACCTGGTCGCCCAGCAGTGCGGAGACACAGGATTCGGATGCGTCGCAGATGGCGGTGAGGTCGTGACCCCCCTCCAACGCCAAGACCACCCTCCCCCCCGCAAGCTCCATCAACATCTGGGTTAACCGGCCGAAACCTGCGTACACACACACACACACACACATACACACCACATCTGGGTTAACCTGCTGAAACCTGAGTACACACACACACACACACACACATACACACCACATCTGGGTTAACCTGCTGAAACCTGAGTACACACACACACACACCACATCTGGGTTAACCTGCTGAAACCTGCGTACACACACACACACATCACATCTGGGTTAACCTGCTGAAACACACACACACACACACACACACACACACACACACACACACACACACCACACACACACACACACACACACACACACACACACACACACACACACACACACACACACACACACACACACACACACACACACACACACACACCTGGGTTGACCTGCTGAAACCTGCACACACACACACCTATGTTACAGTTATAGTATAGTAGACTATATTACACACTATAGTATAGCAGACTATATTACACACTATAGTATAGCAGACTAAATTGCAAACTACAGTATAGTACTATAGTATAGTAGACTACATTACAGACTATAGTATAGCAGACTAAATTACAGACTACAGTACAGTAGACTATATCACAGACGACAGTATAGTAGACTATAGTACAGACTATAGTATAGTAGACTATATTACTGATTATATTATACTACTATAGCAGGCCTGGCCAACCCGCGGCTCCCGAGCCGCGGGTTGGCTGGTTTCTTGCGGCTCTTACGTTCATATCGAATTTAGTGTTTTTTTTTGTGCTGTCAAAGTTAACGAGTTATCACAGATGTTGCGCCAAGGATGCGCAATGACGCTACCGTGAGGCGCGCCACGGGCTCCGAGTCAGCGTCTCGGGGGGGGGGGGAGGGTTATTTTGCGGTTCTGATTGGGGTTGGGGGGATCCGTTAATTTGCGGTTCTGATGGGGGGGGTGGGGATCCGTTAATTTGCGGTTCTGATGGGGGGTGGGGATCCGTTAATTTGCGGTTCTGATGGGGGGTGGGGATCCCGTTAATTTGCGGTTCTGATGGGGGGGTGGGGATCCGTTAATTCGGCGGTTGTGATGGTGGGGGGGGGTCCGTTAATTTGCGGTTCTGATGGGGGGGTGGGGATCCGTTAATTTGCGGTTCTGATGGGGGGGTGGGGATCCGTTAATTCGCGGTTGTGATGGTGGGGGGGGGTCCGTTAATTTGCGGTTCTGATGGGGGGGGTGGGGATCCGTTAATTTGCGGTTCTGATGGGGGGGTGGGGATCCGTTAATTTGCGGTTCTGATGGGGGGGTGGGGATCCGTTAATTCGCGGTTCTGATGGGGGGGTGGGGATCCGTTAATTCGCGGTTCTGATGGGGGGTGGGGATCCGTTAATTCGCGGTTCTGATGGGGGGGTGGGGATCCGTTAATTTGCCGGTTCTGATGGGGGGGTGGGGATCCGTTAATTTGCGGTTGTGATGGTGGGGGGGGGGGTCCGTTAATTCGCGGTTCTGATGGGGGGTGGGGATCCGTTAATTCGCGTTCTGATGGTGGTGGGGATCCGTTAATTCGGAGGCGCACCCCCAAATTACGTAAGAATAAGACCTATGAACAATGTTATTGCCCTGACCAGTGGCTACCAAAATATTTTGCCGTGTGTGAGAGGAAGAGATGGGGAGATGTTCATGTGTTCATGATGGTGGCTTCTTCTGGCAGTAACACAAGTAAAAAAAATTTGGCTCTTCGTCTCTGACTGGTTGGCCCTGTACTATAGTATAGTAGACTATATGACAGACAATAGTATAGTAGACTATATTACTGATTATATTATACTACTATAGTATAGCAGACTATATGACAGACAATAGTATAGTAAGACATATATGGACATACCTATAGTATAGAGCAGACCATGATAGTATAGCAGACTAGTATAGTACTATAGTCCGGTACTCTACTCACATCGAGCGGAGACCAAGTAGCCGCCTAGTGGTGACTGGTGGCCCTCCACGGCGTCGAAGCCAGCAGAGACCAAGACCACATCTGGACTGAAGACCTTGGCAATCGGCATCACTAGAGTACTACATGAATACATCATCATAAATACATCACCATAAATACACATTAAATATACGTATATATTTTTTTATTTTATTTTTTTATGTCACCGCTGCCACCCCTTTAGCACCGTTAGCAGGGTTAGCGTAGCGTTGCCGTGAGTGAGGTGCAGGCTACCTGAAGGCAGTCAGGTACTCCACGTCACCCATGGGTGGCTCCACCCCTCCTGTCCAGGCGATGTTCACATTGTAGCCCACACCAGGGCCCGACCCCACCTGCCACACACACACACACACACACACACACACACACACACACACCACACACACCATACACGCGCATATACACACATGCAGAGTTAAGGTAGGGTTCAGTATTTGACAGTAGGGGGTTGAGGGTTCAGTATTTGGCAGGAAGGGGTTGAGGGTTAAGTTAGGGTTCAGTATTTGGCAGGAGGGGGCTTAGGGTTACGTTAGGGTTCAGTATTTGGCAGGGGGAGGTTTAAGGTCAAGTTAGGGTTCAGTTCAGTATTTGGCAGGAGGGGGTTGAACGTTCAGTATTTGGCAGGAGGGGGTTGAGGGTTAAGTTAGGGTTCAGTATTTGGCAGGAGGGGGTTGACGGTTAAGTTAGGGTTATATAATGTACCTCCTCGGGCGCTCCGCTGCCGGGGAAGAAGTTCCCGTCGTCATAGCGATGCAGGGAGATGTAGAGGACACTGGGGTCGCTGTAGAAGGCCTGCTGGGTCCCGTTGCCGTGGTGAATATCCTGGAGACACCATGGAGACGCATTCACCCCCTAACCCTGTGTGTATGTGTGTGTGTGTGTGTGTGCATGTGTGTGTGTCTCTCACCCAGTCCACTATCAGGATCTTGACTCCTAGTCTCTGCTGCAGCAGTTTGGCTGTGATGGCTACAGAGTTAAAAAAACAAAAACCCCTGCGTGCACACGTGCGCGCACACACACACACACACACACACACACACACACACACACACACACACACACACACACACACACACACACACACACACACACACACACACACACACACACAGGTAAGTGAGTGTGTCCGTTCTATTACCCTATATAGACATAGCCTATCTAATGTTATTTTTTTACCCAGAATGCTTTGGGACTCACATGGCTGTGGATTCTTCCGCGTGATGACCGGGTGGGCGAACGACAGCAAAACCGTTCTGACAGAGAGAGAGAGAGAGAGAGGAGATACAGACAGATAGATCCTCTTCTTATTTCTATTTCAATTCAGTTTGTATGGTGTGTGTGTGTGTGTGTGTGTGTGTGTGTGTGTGTGTGTGTGTGTGGTACCTTTAGCTCTCCTGCTGCTACTTTGAAGGCCAGTTCTATAAGGGAGCCGACGGCCATCCTGACGGCTCCTGAAGAATGCATCTCGTTCCATACAGTATCACTGTCCACCTATAGGGTGTGCCACATTACTAACAGTACCACTGTCCACCTATAGGGTGCGCCACATTACTAACAGTACCACTGTCCACCTATAGGGTGCGCCACATTACTAACAGTACCACTGTCCACCTATAGGGTGCGCCACATTACTAACAGTACCACTGTCCACCTATATGCGGCGATACATTACTAACAGTACCACTGTCAACTTATGGGGGCGCCACATTACTAACAGTACCACTGTCCACCTATAGGGTGCGCCACATTACTAACAGTACCACTGTCCACCTATATGCGGCGATACATTACTAACAGTACCACTGTCCACCTATCGGGAGCACCAGGCATGTAGGCAGACAAGGCAGGCAGGCCGACGGACAGATGAAGAGAGACAGACAAACAGACAAACAGACATACAGCCAGACAGCCAGACAGGCAGGCAGACAGAGAGACAGACAGAAGGACAGACATACTCACTCACCCCTATCCCTCCGCAGGGCAGCAGAGCGTACATCTTGTTGCTGATTGGACCTGAAACAGCCAATCAGAAGGCAGGTTAAATGTCATGGAAGCACCCAACTGTACCAGAACAGCAGGCAGGTAGACAGACAGGTAGGTAGACAGACAGGTAGCCAGACAGACCCAGGATCTTCTTGTGGTCCAGCTTGTGGCGGTTCAGGGGACTGGTTCCGTAGAGCAGAGAGTGGAACTCAGAGTGCACCGTCTGCACCTCGTCCAGTGTGGCCTTACGACCTCTTACCCTCTGTCACAGATCAGAGATGACATCAGAACGGAACACTTGGTGCATCACATGACACATAGATCAAACCGAACACAATGTATCAGATTATACTGTATATAGATTATATTTCACATTATATATAGATTATAGAACACAATGTATCACATTATATATAGATGATATGGAACACAGTAGGCCTGTCTCCTGGACCAGAGTGTGTAGGGTACAGAATGTCGTCTATATAATAGTGTATACAATAGTATATATAATAGTCTGTATAATCTAGTGGTGTGTACCTCACAGCGGGTCAGAAGGCCTGTCTCCTGCAGACGGGACCAGATGCTCTGGACGCGACCAGCGTGTTCTGGGTGGATCTGTGTGTTCCCACACACACACTGATGCTTTAACATCAGGCTGTCATACACCAACCCTGGTACACACACACACACACACACACACAGAAATATAAAATATGGAGTGTGTGTGTTGATGGCCGGTTTAAGCAGCCTGACGGTACTAGGACCGTAGGCGATGGGGCGTGGCAGAGGAAGGCGAAGCCTGCCCTAGTCTGCCTCTGATTGGTGGAGTCACGGCGCCCTCTGGTGGACAATAGGTGTGATGAAAAGATGAGGTTGTGTGATGCGATGACGTTTCAGGATGCGCTTTTAAGCTCCACAATACATATTGTCATGTTTTCGTTTCGTAAAATGTTGTGGCACGATATTTCATCCCCTAGTATATACATATAGTGTGTATATATAGTGTATATATATATATATATATATATATAGTGTATATATACATGTATGTGTGTGATGTGTGTGTGTGTGTGTGTGTGTGAAATACCTGTGGTGAACAGGTGTTTGATGGGGGCGTGGCCTGAGGCTGGGGAGGACTGAGTTCTACCCAGAAGTCTGTGTGGCGCCTGCTGGAACAGACCCAGCTGCTGCAGAGCAAGAGAGTGAGAGAGAGAGAGAGAGAGAGAGAGAGAGAGAGAGAGAGATGATGAGACAGGGAGAGAGAGAGAGAGCAAGAGAGCAAGAGAGAGAAAGAGAGAGAGAAAGAGAGAGAGAGAGAGAGAGATGAGGAGACAGGGAGAGAGAACATAATAGTTTAGTTTTCAGTTCCTCCTTTCGGTGACTCATCGAGTGTGGGTGGTGACCACACACACACCACACACACACACACACACAACACACACACAAATAAAGTCCAGCGGTGAGTCACCGGTGATGTCAGTACATTGTCACGGCAACCACTGCATTAATACTAGAGAGACACACACACACACACTCCTACCTGGGTGAAGTTGGCCCTCTCCTCTTCATCGTAGTCCTGCTCCTCTTCTTCCTCCTCCAGCTCGCTCTCAGTGCTCTCCCCCTTCACAGGGAGGCCCGGCCCCTCTGGCACCTCCACACACTCCTCCTCAGACACCTCCTTCAGTAGGCTGACAACACACCTCTTTCAGTAGGCTAACAATACACCTCCTTCAGTAGGCTAGCACCTCCTTCAGTAGGCTGACAACACACCTCCTTCTGTAAGCTAGCAACACACCTCCTTCAGTAGGCTAGCACCTCCTTCAGTAGGCTAACAACACACCTCCTTCAGTAGGCTGAAAACACACCTCTTTCAGTAGGCTGACAACACACCTCCTTCAGTAGGCTAAACACCTCCTTCAGTACGCTAGCAACACACCTCCTTCAGTAGGCTGACAACACACCTCCTTCAGTAGGCTAACACCTCCTTCAGTAGGCTGACAACACACCTCCTTCAGTAGGCTAACACCTCCTTCAGTACGTTAGCAACACACCTCCTTCAGTAGGCTAACAACACACCTCCTTCAGTAGGCTGACAACACACCTCCTTCAGTAGGCTGACAACACACCTCCTTCAGTAGGCTAACAACACACCTCCTTCAGTAGGCTAACAACACACCTCCTTCAGTAGGCTGACAACACACCTCCTTCAGTAGGCTAACAACACACCTCCTTCAGTAGGCTGACAACACACCTCCTTCAGTAGGCTAACACCTTCTTCAGTACGCTAGCAACACACCTCCTTCAGTAGGCTGACAACACACCTCCTTCAGTAGGCTAACACCTCCTTCAGTAGGCTAACATCTCCTTCAGTGGGCTGACAACACACCTCCTTCAGTAGGCTATCATCTCTTTCAGTAGGCTGACAACACACCTCCTTCAGTAGGCTAGCAACACACCTCCTTCAGGAGGCTAGCACCTCCATCAGTAGGCTAACAACACACCTCCTTCAGTAGGCTAGTACCTCCTTCAGTAGGCTGACACCATAGTGCATTGTGATTGGCTGAACAATTGGATGATACATTGACGGAATCAGGTTGAGACAGATACCTGTGTGTGGCTCCGCCCACCTCCTCCTCCTGCATGTCATTGGTCTCTGTTAGCTCCTCCTCTGTCTCCTCTGGGTGAGTGGGTGGTGGCCTGGCTATCTCCGCCCCCTTGGCTAAGATCTGGAGACAGAGAGGGTGCAAAGTGGGTAGAAACAAGTTTACTGAAGGGAATTAAGTTGATGGATGATTAAGGGTTGGATGAGTTTAGGATTAGGGTGGGGGTAGGCGTATTAACAGAATGATTAGTTATAAGTACGTTTGTAAACCCGAGTCCTGCAATAGAATCTAAGAATTCAAAGGGTATCTTCGGGATTTTTAAACCTGGATCCTATTTTCCCATAATTTTGGATCTAAGTGATTCATGAAAACAGGATTGCTTCAGCCATCAAATGTCTGCAATGTCTTACTTTGGAGTTTGTTGTGTAGTTATCAACGTGACATTTTGCACGATTTCAGAGCGAGAGCCTTTCTCCTCAAGGCTCGCGGTACGTCACCTTGTTGTGCAGGTAGCGGTGTTTCTCCAGGAAGTGCTGGTGCTGTTGCTGCACCACCAGCTGCTGCAGGGCCTGGGGCGTCTGGGGAAGAGGTGCACTCTGGGTACGAGCCAGCGGCCTATGGCGAGGCAGCTTGTTGACGGCCCGGCCCAAGGCCACGCCCCTCCCCGACGACACGCCCCTCTCTGCGGTTACCAAAGGCGACTGGCTGTACATGGGAACTACAGAGACACATGTTATAGATTAGTACTACTGAATACAAGTACTATGCTAATAAGGTAATAATAATAAGTAGTAGTAGTTCCTCTACCGGCCAGTAGGGCGGCGCTCTGCTGCCTGGCCTGTTCCAGCAGGAGGACGTGCTGCAGGAGGGAGGAGTGAGCACTGGAGGGCGGAGCCTGGGAGCTGGGGGGCGGAACCTGGGAGCTGTCCCCGTCATGCCCTGTCCCTAAGCACAAGAGCCACACCCACAAACACTTCTATTAGCTAGCCTGTTAGCTAATGACTAACTGAAAGCTACAAGTGCATTAACTTAAGAGTTTTAGCTGCATATCTGTTAGCTTAGTGTGTTAACTACAGGTGTCATCTATGTGTGTTAATGTCCTAACCTGTGACTTGAAATGGGCCCCAGGTGTGTTCATAAGGTCAGCTACAGGTGTGTTTATGACGTCAGCTACAGGTGTGTTTATGACGTCAGCTACAGGTGTGCTTATGACGTCAGCTACAGGTGTGCTTATGACGTCAGCTACAGGTGTGTTTATGACGTCAGCTACAGGTGTCTTTATGATGTGAGCATACCTGCTGGCAGACAGGAAGTGGACAGGAATTTTCCTGTCAGGGCTCCGCCCCCTCGTAGTGATTGGACAGCCTGGATCTCTGCTTCCTGGTGGCTCGTCAGTTTCTGAGGAACCTGCATCCACAATATTATACAAGGTCTCTCTCTCTCTCTCTCTCTCTCTCTCTCTCTCTCTCTCTCTCTCTCTCTCTCTCTCTCTCTCTCTCTCTCTCTCTCTCTCTCTCTCTCTCCCCCTCTCTCTCTCTCTCTCTCTCTCTCTCTCTCTCTCTCTCTCTCTCTCTCTCTCTCTCTCTCTCTCTCCAGATATATAATATGATATGATTGTTACCGTGGATGCGGGCAGGCCCAGGGAGATGTTGGGCAGGGAGGGGGAGGTGTAGAGCAGCAGGCTGGACCCCCCAGGGTCTGCACCCAGGGTCTGGTGGAGCGAGCGTAGCTGCATACAGAGCAACATACGTATCATGAGTGTGTGTGTGTGTGTGTGTGTGTGTGTGTGTGAGCCCCCCAGACACGCAGCTGCCTACAGACCACTGGATACGTCACTGGTGACGTATCCAGTGGGCGGGGCCTAGCTGGCTTAGGAGAAAACGCCGGCTTTCTCCTAAGGGGTAACAGGGGTGTTTGTGATTGTGACTGCTGTACCTCCGTTTGGATGTTTGGCACTGATCCGGTGTTGCCGTTGGCGATAGCCGTGGTGGAGCTGTTGGGACTGCTGGGTCCAGAGCCCGGTGCACTACTGCTCAGTGAGGCTACTGGTGTGTGTGTGTGTGGGGGGGAGGGGGGGGGGGGGGGGGGGGGGGGGGGTGGGGGGAGGAGGTTAGATTTTGACATCAAACTCAAAATAAACATTGTTGATGTTGACATGTTGGTGTGTGTGTGTGTGTGTGTGTGTGTGTGTGTGTGTGTGTGTGTGTGTGTGTGTGTGGTACCAGATATCTCCACCGCCCTCTTCTTGAAGGTGCTGATGACGGTGCCGTCCTTTCTGCGCAGCAGCGGACTGCTCCGCCTCTCGGCAACCTTCTGTTTCAACCTGGAGCGTACCTTCAGGTTGGGCTCCGAGGCTAGAGAGAGACATAGAGAGACACAGAGAGAGAGAGAGAGAGCGAGAGAGAGGGAGAGATAGGGGGGACATAGAGAGATATAGAGAGAGAGAGAGAGAGAGAGAGAGAGAGAGAGAGAGAGAGAGAGATATATATGGGGGACATAGAGAGATATAGAGAGAGACAGAGAGAGGAAGGGAGATACGAGATATGGATAGAGATAAATAGAGATGGGGTAAAGAGAGATAGGAAGAGAGATATGGAGAAATAGAGTGTGGGATAGAGAGAGAGATACACAGAGAGATAGGAAGGAAGATATAGAGCGATAGGGAGGGAGAAAGAGAAAGATAGAGAGTGAGTGAAACAGAGAAAGATAGAGAGAGAGAGAGAGCAAGTGAGAGACAGAGAGAGAGATAGGGAGAAATAGAGAGTGGGAGAGATATAGGGAGGGAGAGATAAAGATAAGAGAGATTGATTTTTCACAGAACTTTATCACACACAACATATTACAATTGAGCTTGTACAATGTATAAAAAATATTATATTTCATGTAAAGAAATGTATCAACCAAGGAGCACAAATCCTCACTTTTTTTCCCCAACTCTAGAAAGTTACAACCCACTTTTGTTAGAAAAGGTTCTATTTTTAGTTTCTGCTACAGCAGATGGCTCGTTCTGCTTGCCCAAACAAAAAGTTGATCAATCGTCCTTTTTACCTTATTCTCTCTTTCTTTCTTTCTATTGCACATGTTTATTTTCCAAGGGAGGTAAGCGTTGTTGGTGGTGCAGGGACATCAGTGCATTGTGTGTGTGTGTGTGTGTGTGTGTGTGTGTGTGTGTGTGTGTGTGTGTGTGACTCTCCCGCTCCCTCTCTCTCACCCGTCTTGCGGAGTGGGAAGTCGTCCTTTCCATCGTAGGCCAGCAGGGGGGGCAGTCTGTAGGAGGGGGGAGACCTCTGATCCAGAGAGATGCCCCTACACACGCACATACACACGCACATACACACGCAGACACACACACACACACACATACACACACACACACACACAAATAAATAACAGTACTTCTTTAATTGGCTGTTGTGTGTTTAAGGTGTGTTTGCGTGCGTGGGTGTGCGTGCATGTGTGTGTGAATGTGTGTGTGTGTGTGTGTGTTCTGACCAGTGATTGACTCCGGGTTCTTTCTTGTTCAGTAGAAATTCCTGAAGCTTCAACTTAACCTCAGAGCTGGCGATGGCACCTAAACAAACACACACACACGCACACGCACACACACGATGTTAGGTATGCCTATGAGGATCACTCGGGGAGAGGGGTGATCATGTTATTGATCATAATTGGTAGGATAAATGTTGATCAGATGAAGGTCTATGACAGGGTGGTCAACAAAATCCAAAATCCCCGGACGATAAATTATACTTCTGGGAAAACGGTTCAGATGGGAATTCCCCATCTATGGGTGATGGATGATGGATGGATGACAGATGATGACAGATGGACGACCTACTCTCTTTGGTCTTGTCCTTGTGTCTCAGCAGGAGGAGCTGCTGCTGTAGTTTCTCCTGCTCCTCCTGCTGCTCCTGCTGCCTCCTCTGCTCCAGCTCCTCCTGGCGCTTGGCTGCCAGGACCTCCTGCTGTTGCTTCAACACACACACACACGCACACGCACACAAACGCACACGCATACACACACGCACACACACACGCACACACACAAACGCACACACACAACACAGCTGCTGTGAGCTGTACTTTGTGTGTGTGTATATATATATATGTATATACACACAGTATATAGTGTATTGTAGTACCTTGAGGTGTTCCTGTAGCTGCACCTCGTGCTGTCTGGTCAACACCTCGTGTTGTTTCTGGAAGTCAGCGAACAGACGCTGCTTCTGGAGCTCCTGCTGCCTCTTCAGCTTCTCCAGCTCCTGCTGCAGACGCTGCTCCCTCTGGTCGGTGTCCAGCCCTGCCAGCACCCCCGCCAAGATCCCCGCCCGCGGTTCCATGCGCAGGTCCACCGGGGCTAGACACGGACACACACACACACACACACACACGGACACACACACACCTTCTATAAAAAGCTTGTTTAAAATGACTCCTATTATGCCACCAGGTGTGAGCGTGATTAGCCATTCCAAGCGGTTTCAAAATCCGGTTGGAATGGCCCCCCACTTTGGCCACCACAAAGTGGGAGTGTCCACCCCAGATGTATGGTGGATAGATCAGCCTACCTAGTCGCTACAGTCGACTGGGTAGGCTGGTTGCTAGGCTGATCTATCCAGAGTACTTCTAGGAGGACACTCCCACTTGTGATGTCCTCTATACCAGTGTTTTTCAACCTTTTTTGAGCCAAGGCACATGTTTTACGTAAAAAAAAATCCTGCGGCACACCACCAACCAAACATGTTACAAAATAACACATTAGCCTAATAGCGACACCTCGGCACGCATCACTCATTCTATTGTCCTCAATTAACAAGGTGATTATTGCTCTACCTACTGGGGCTGCACGACTACTGGTGTTCAAGTCGACCTTTCTAGCAATGAGTCGTCGATGACGTCATCACACACGCGCGCGCACGCACGCACACACGCACACACACACACACACACAACACGCAGACAGAAGGGCTGTCCAAAAAATAATGTAACGGCTTATTATATTATGTAAATATAAAAAAATTCCAACATTCAAAATGTCTCATTCGGTGTCAGCAATTATATTAAATTGGTTTGGCATAGGCTTACAACTCAGCATGTGCAATCCACGCACAACAACATTATGAGAGCTTTTTTATTGTAACATTTAACTGAACATTCATTCCTGCACTGTCTGATTTTCAAGACCCGCTCCTACCCTACACCCACGACGTGCAGAACCAGCCATCAACCACCCACATATAACCGCAGCCCGACCCGACGGCACAAGAACCGCAGCCCGACCCGAAACCGCATATCCTATAATAACTATGATATAAAACGCACGATCCGACCCGCATCTACTTTGTTTCCCCAGAACCGAACCCGGAAAAAAATTATGACAAAATACCACCGGCAAATCCCTTTTTTCCGGGTCACAGACGCTCAACCATGGAAAATTATTTGCAGTAACTAAATAATATTTTTTGGACCAATTATGTGAAATTGGATAATTTCCCACGGCACACCTGACGATCTTTATGGTTGAAAATCACTGTTAAGTTGTGTGATGTGTGTGTGTGTGTGATGTTATGGTGTGTGTGATGTTATGGTGTGTGTGATGTTATGTGTGTGTGTGTGGTGTGTGTGTGTGATGTTGTGTGTGTGACGGAATGTGCGTTGTCTGTGTAAGCGCCTGTGGATCCCAATCAGAGAGAAAAGGGAATAAATTTTATTCTGCACACACACACACACACTATACTACAACTCAAACACATTGGCAAACAATATGCTGCCAGGACATGCCGATATGCTAAAGATCACTTTTTTGAGGCTTTTTCCGATTTCTGTTTAATTGGTTAACCTATTTTTATTGTCATATCCCTCTGTGTCTATCTATTCTCCTCATCCTCTCTCTCCTCTCCTCCCCTGCTGTCTTCCTCCTCTCCTCTCTTCTCCTCTTCCTTGCTCTTCTCTTCCTCTCCTTCTCCCTTCCTGTTCCTCCTCTCTCCTCCTCCCTCTCTCTCCTCCTCTCCAGAGATGGAGACCATGCAGAATTCTTTGTCCGTTGGGGTTCAGCCTGCATCAGGAGGTAACCCCTCACTGCATATTGTATAGAGGAGGTGTGTGGTGTCGTATAGAGAGGAGGTGTGTGGTGTCGTATAGAGGAGGTGTGTGGTGTCGTATAGAGGAGGTGTGTGGTGTTGTATAGAGGAGGTGTGTGGTGTCGTATAGAGAGGAGGTGTGTGGTGTCGTATAGAGGAGGTGTGTGGTGTCGTATAGAGGAGGTGTGTGGTGTCGTATAGAGGAGGTGTGTGGTGTCGTATAGAGAGGAGGTGTGTGGTGTCGTATAGAGGAGGTGTAGGAGGTGTGTGGTGTCGTATAGAGGAGGTGTGTGGTGTCGTATAGAGGAGGTGTGTGGTGTCGTATAGAGGAGGTGTGTGGTGTCGTATAGAGGAGGTGTGTGGTGTCGTATAGAGGAGGTGTGTGGTGTCGTATAGAGGAGGTGTGTGGTGTCGTATAGAGGAGGTGTGTGGTGTCGTATAGAGGAGGTGTGTGGTGTCGTATAGAGGAGGTGTGTGGTGTCGTATAGAGGAGGTGTGTGGTGTCGTATAGAGAGGAGGTGTGTGGTGTCGTATAGAGCAGTGATTTTCAACCACTGTGCCATGAGAGATCGTCAGGTGTGCCATGGGAAATTATCCAATTTCGTTGTGTGTGTGTGTGTGTGTGTGTGTGTGTGAGTGTGTGTGTGTGTGTGTGTGGTGTGTGTGTGTGTGATGTGTGTGTGTGTGTGTGTGTGTGTGTGTGTGTGTGGTGTTTGTGTATGTATGTTGACGTGTGTGTGTGTGTGTGTGTGTGTGGATGTGTCTAACTGCTTGACATTCCACAGCAAAGTCTCTGACGTCAATATGAAGACATTTATACAACACACACACACACACACACTATACTACAACTCAAACACATTGGCAAACAATATGCTGCCAGGACATGCCGATATGCTAAAGATCACTTTTTTGAGGCTTTTTCCGATTTCTGTTTAATTGGTTAACCTATTTTTATTGTCATATCCCTCTGTGTCTATCTATTCTCCTCATCCTCTCTCTCCTCTCCTCCCCTGCTGTCTTCCTCCTCTCCTCTCTTCTCCTCTTCCTTGCTCTTCTCTTCCTCTCCTTCTCCCTTCCTGTTCCTCCTCTCTCCTCCTCCCTCTCTCTCCTCCTCTCCAGAGATGGAGACCATGCAGAATTCTTTGTCCGTTGGGGTTCAGCCTGCATCAGGAGGTAACCCCTCACTGCATATTGTATAGAGGAGGTGTGTGGTGTCGTATAGAGAGGAGGTGTGTGGTGTCGTATAGAGGAGGTGTGTGGTGTCGTATAGAGGAGGTGTGTGGTGTCGTATAGAGGAGGTGTGTGGTGTTGTATAGAGGAGGTGTGTGGTGTCGTATAGAGAGGAGGTGTGTGGTGTCGTATAGAGAGGAGGTGTGTGGTGTCGTATAGAGGAGGTGTGTGGTGTTGTATAGAGCAGTGATTTTCAACCACTGTGCCGTGAGAGATCGTCAGGTGTGCCATGGGAAATTATCCAATTTCACATAATTGGTCCAAAAAATATTATTTAGTTACTGCAAATAATTTTCCATGGTTGAGCGTCTGTGACCCGGCTATTGTCTTCTAGCGATCACAGACATGTTCAGTGTTTATAACTCCCTCGGGGTCAGACCTAACCATACTCTCCCTGACTCTATTCTGCTGTAATGTGTGGCCCATTGCACGCAGATGGCCAATCATCATCTTATATCCAGTGTTTGGACATGCTGGTAACACTCCAGCTACCAACTGGTCAAGGTCTTCATCGCTGATGCTTGAATATCGGTCTTGCCTCCCCAGCTGGTGCTCATTTAGGCGCTGCCTGATGGTATTGGGGTGTAGACCAAGGCACTCAGCTATTCCAACGGCGGAATAACCGCAATCCACAAACCACTCTAACGTTTCCGGAGAGATGTTTAAACGTGGTCTCCCTAATAGACCACGTCTGTCAGGATGCACGTCAATGCAGAAAACAGGCTCCTCTTCACTTAACTTTAGCTGTAGAAGTTCATTTGTAGCATCAGCCACTAGCTCGGTCACCCTTGTATTCACTTGAACCCCACTAGCTCGCGCATTGACAAGAAAACATCTGAGCCATTCCAAGTTGAGAAGAATGCAACCACAGTGAGCTTCCCGATGAATCGCATCGTTCTCAGCGGCTGATTTGCGCGACATGATGTGCAGAGATTAGTACCCTAACCTAGTTCCTATCAACCAACCCTCATAATATTATTAATGCCGTCTCCTCCACCAAAAAAGGTACCTTGAGTGTGATCTCTTAGTGTACTGCAAATAATTTTCCCGAATGGAATCCCTTTTTGATGTTTTTGCCCCGCTCTGTGACCTTCCCTTGAAGTATTAGCTGGAAAATTCGCATAGAGATATACCTTGAGCACTCGGCTCGTGATTTGTGATGGTCCAGTGAATTTTTTTTACCTGGGTTTTTGCTGGTGTCTGGGAAACAAAGTAGGTATGTTGATGCGTGTTGGACCACATGGAGCCAGACGAACCCTGTTGGATCGAAAAAGTGTCCTATAGATTTCATAGTGTTGGATTAGTAGGATATGCCCGGGATTTAAATTGGGCGGGGTGCATGCGTCCAAAGGTGATTAGAATAAAAGTAATTCGAGTTCTATTTTGGATTTGTTGCCCTCTAGATTTGGTGAGTTCTGGTCCTGACTATGCACAGTCTGGGTTTTGCTGATGTTAATGCTATTTAATTTGGTTGCTTTTAATAATCCCGCGCGAGGAGCGATTCATTGATAAATCTTGTAATTTATCCTCACGGCAACTAAGTCAGGTAGAGCTGTGCACTCAATTTTTGAAATGTTGCTCGAATGGAGTTAAAATTGAAGGAATAGTAGTTGTGACATAATGTCAAAAAAAGTAGCCTTTAGAAAACTACCATAGATCTTTGTATTGTTGTGCGTGGATTGGCGAGCTATTGTCGTAGTGATTGGTTTTGTTTTTTGTAAAAAGCGCTTTTTAATTACCAAGCGTGCAATGAATATGGTTTCTGTTATCAAAACACACACACACACACACACACGGAAAGAGGTTTAAATGACCCACCATATAATTATATTAGGCACTATCATCATCATATACAGTATAGTGATAGTTTATCTGAAAGCTCATACCGACAGATTCTCATAATTACCAATCTGCTATTTTTGAATAACTTCCTCTTATATAACCTTTGTTTCTGCTTGTTTATGCTACCATTCTTTGTCTGCCCACCTATCACCCTCCTAACATCCCCGGAAGGACGGATCCCTCTTCTGTGGTCCAATGTGAGGTTTCCATCTGGGTTTAGAGGGCTTTGGGTTAGGGAGTTCTTCCTTTAGAGGCTTAAGGTTAGGGAGCTCTTCCTTTAGAGGCTGGGGATAGGGATTTCTTCCTTTAGAGGCTTTGGGAGTTTGTCATTTAGAAGCTTAGGGTTGGGAGTTCACCCATTAAAAGGCTTGGGGTTAGGAAGTTCTTCCTTTAGAGGCTGAGGGTTAGAGAGTTCTTCCTTTAAAGGGTTAGGGTTAGGGAGTTCTTCCTTTAGAGGTTGAGGGTTAGGGAGTTCTTCCTTTAGAGGCTGAGGGTAAGGGAGTTCTTCCTTTAGAGGCTGAGGGTAAGGGAGTTCTTCCTTTAAAAGGGTTAGGGTTAGGGAGTTCTTCCTTTAGAGGTTGAGGGTTAGGGAGTTCTTCCTTTAGAGGCTGAGGGACTTCGTCTTTTAGAGGCTGAGGGTTAGGGAGTTGTTCCTTTAGAGGCTTAGGCAGTTTGTTGTTTAGAAGCTTAGGGTTAGGGAGTTGGTCCTTTAGAGGCTGAGGGAGTTTGTTTTTTTAGAAGCTTAGGGTTAGGGAGTTCTTCCTTTAGAGGCTTACCGTACAGGGAACCGTACCAAAAGATTCATGAGCAGCAAATGCGTCCGGCACCTATTAATTTTAAATGAGAGCTGGCGACGAGGAGTGACCGGCACCATAGCAGCAGCGAGCGCCACAATGTCCGCATTCCAGAGCAATTTGGAGAGTTGTAATAATTGTAGCTTTATGCCAAACCAATAGAAGGTTGGGATTTCTTCAGCGCTACTTTAGTGTCAAACAAACATGGACGAGATGCTAATTGCTGCAGTCTCCCGATTCACAGTGCTCTCTGTTTACATACCGGGACACAAACAAAACAATGTAACGTGGAAGAAAGTATTAATAGCTAATAATATATCTATGAATGTATAATTAAAAGATAAACCATGGCTATTTCTTTTTGTCATACAATAGCCGCAGGTAAAACAGCAATTTTAGTGGCAATATTACTTTGCTTACTAAAAAGTAAACAGACAAAATGTAATCGACATTTTTCATATTTGTTCATGCTTTCCTCTCCACAAATTTGATATTGGGCATAACCGAACCGAATAAGTGATCCACCTCCTGGCCGTGGCTGGGCAGAGCAATGCCAGGGGCCGCCACAAATTAATCTTTTGGTGTGAGCTTAGCTAGAGTTAGAGAGTTCTTCCTTTTGAGGCTGAGGTTAGGGGTTTCTGTATAACGGGGTCTGTGAAGCGTTTTGAGACTGGAAATGTGACTACAAATCAAGTTGACTTAATTGACTTGCTCCATATAACATAGATCAAGGTAATTTATCCAAATTTAGACCCATTTACACAGTGTATGACACTAACCATAATGCTTAGAAAGGAGACAGGGAGGACAAGAGAGCAGAGAGAGGAGAGAGGAAGAGGGGAGAGAGGAGGGAAGAGAGGAGTGAAAAAATACCAAAGAAGAGAGGAGATAGAAGAAAAAGGAGAGGAGAGAGAGGAGAGAGTGGGAGAATGAGAGAGGAGGAAGGGAGAGAGGAGGAGGGGAGGGAGGAGAAAGGAGGAAGGGAAGGGAGAGAGGAGAGAAGAGGAAGTGAGAGAGGAAGGGAGGGAGGGGAAAAAGAGAGAAGGGCAGAGGAGAGGGTGGAGGGAGGAGAGAGGAGAATTGAGGAGGGGAGAGGAGAGATGTGTTTTGTAACAGGAAGGGGGGTTGGGCATATTATATATAGAGAGGAGAAAGGAGACAAAAATAGAAGCGAGAGAGTGAGAGAGAGCGAGAGAGAGAGAGAGACTAAACCATGAATGAAGAGGAAGAAGGTATAAGTAGGTGTGTGTGTGTGTGTGTGTGTGTGTGTGTGTGTGTGCATGTGTGTGTGTGTGTGTGTGTGTGTGTGTGTGTGTGCATGTGTGTGTGTGTGTGTGTGTGTGTGTGTGCATGTGTGTGTGTCTCTGCATTAATATTTCTTAGGAGTATACCTCTCTCTCTCTCTTTGCTCTCTCTCTCTCCCTCCCTCTCTCTTTCTCTATCTGTCTGTCTCTCTTTAGATATGATGAAATCCTAAATCACTAAAGCATTTGACAAACATAGCAAACAAAAGATAATTACAAAAACATTACATAAAATTAACAAAAATCTCTCTCTCCAGTCCTCACTGAATAAAATATATACTAAATGTTTGTGTGTGTGTGTGTGTGTGTGTGTGTGTGTGTGTGTGTGTGTGTGTACAATATTGTGTAATTGCCTCATTCTAAATGCATCGCCTGGGCTGTATCCATGGAAACATAAGTATAGCCTAGGTAGACAGAATGGGACACAGGTAGACAGACTGGGAGACAGACAGACAGGGATATATACAGACAGACATGCAGACAGACAGCTTCTTACCGGAGGTGTTTGGTGAATTCATGGGCAGTACCCCCCCTCCGCCCCACCTCCTCCACTGTCTTTAAATTGATGTGTGTGTGTGTGTGTGTGTTGTGTGTGTGTGTGTGTGTGTGTAGGTGTGTGTTTGTGTGTGTGTGTGTGTGTAGGTGTGTGTGTGTTAATGTGGATCTTCTAGGGCAGCCATGTTGTTGAGGAGAACAGACTCTTCTGTCTAGAAGAGAGAGAGAATGATGTGGTGTTTATATTTTATTCTTATTCTTATTATAATATACTATTATTATATCATTATAATTTTATAATTACCATAATTTGGTATTGATATATTATTATATAATATTTTTTATTATTATACAACACCATGACAACACCATCGCAATGACAACACCATCGCCATGACAACACTATCGCCATGACAGTAACACCATTGGCATGACAACGCCATCACCATGACAACACCATCACTACAGTAACACCATCGCCATGACAACACCATCACTACAGTAACACCATCACCATGACAACGTATTGACCATGACAGCACCATCACCATGACAGTAACACCATTGCAATTACAACACCATCGCCACGACAACACCAACACCATGACAACACCATCACAACAGTAACGCCATCACCATGACAATGCCAACGTCATGACAACACCATCACCATGACAGTAATACCATCGCAATTACAACACCATCGCTACAGTAATGGCATCACCATGACAACAGCATCACTACAGTAACGCCATCACCATGACAACATCATCGCCATGACAGTAACACCATCGGCATGACCACACCATGGCCACGGCAACACCAACACCATGACAACACCATCACTACAGTAACGCCATCACCATGACAACGCATTGGCCATGACAACACCACCACCATGGCAGTAACACGATCGGCATGACAACGCCATGGCCACGACAACACCAATACCATGTCAAGTGTCGCCATGACAGTAACACCATCTGCATGACAACGTCATGGCCACGACAACACCAACACCATTACAACACCATCACTACAGTAACGCCATCACCATGACAACACCATCACTACAGTAACGCCATCACCATGACAACACCATGACAACACCATCACTACAGTAACACCATCGCCATGACAACACCATCACTACAGTAACGCCATCACCATGACAACACCATGACAACACCATCACTACAGTAACACCATCGCCATGACAACACCATCACTACAGTAACGTCATCGCTGTGACAACACCATCACTACAGTAACGCCATCAACATGACAAAACCAACACCATGACAACACCAACACCATGACAACCCATCACTACAGTAACGCCATCACCATGACAACACCAACACTATGACAACACCATCACTACAGTAACACCATCAGCATGACCGACACAGTAGCTCAGGAGGTAGAGTGGTTGTCTGCCAACTGGAAGGTTGCTGGTTCGATCCCCGGGCTCCACCTAGCTAAGTGTGGAGGTGTCCATGAGCAAGACACCTGCTCCTGACATGTTGGTTGTTACCTTGCATGGTTGACACCGCCGTCGGTGAATGTCAGGCAATACTGTAAAGCGCTTTGGATAAAAGAACTATATAAATCGCCATCACTACAGTAACGCCGTGACAACGCCATCACGCCATCGCCATGACAACACCATCACTACAGTAACGCCATCGCCTTGACAACACCATCACTACAGTAACGCCATCACCATGACAACACCATCACTACAGTAACGCCATCACCGTTTTGGTGAATGTTGTACTGCAGCAACACACAACCTACCCCATCTTTTCTACTCTTCAGAAGCTCCTCTACTACTCATCACCTCCTCTACTCATCACACTCTACTCAACACCATTGCCATGATAGTAACACCATCGCCATGACAACACCATCACTACAGTAACACCATCACCATGACAACGTATTGACCATGACAGCACCATCACCATGACAGTAACACCATTGCAATTACAACACCATCGCCACGACAACACCAACACCATGACAACACCATCACAACAGTAACGCCATCACCATGACAAGCCAACGCCATGACAACACCATCACTATGAAAGTAATATCATCGCAATTACAACACCATCGCCATTACAACACCAACACCATGACAACACCATCACTACAGTAACGCCATCACCATGACAACGCCATCGCCATGACAGTAACACCATCGGCATGACAACGCCATGGCCATGACAAGACCAACACCATGACAACACCATCACTACAGTAACGCCATCACCATGACAATGCATTGGCCATGACAACACCACCACCATGGCAGTAACACCATCGCAACGACAACACCATCGCCACGACAACATCAACACCATGACAACACCATCACAACAGTAACGCCATCACCATGACAATGCCAACGCCATGACAACACCATCACCATGACAGTAATACCATCGCAATTACAACACCATCGCCATTACAACACCAACACCATGACAACACCATCACTACAGTAACGCCATCACCATGACAACATCATCGCCATGACAGTAACACCATCGGCATGACCACACCATGGCCACGGCAACACCAACACCATGACAACACCATCACTACAGTAACGCCATCACCATGACAACGCATTGGCCATGACAACACCACCACCATGGCAGTAACACGATCGGCATGACAACGCCATGGCCACGACAACACCAATACCATGTCAAGTGTCGCCATGACAGTAACACCATCTGCATGACAACGTCATGGCCACGACAACACCAACACCATTACAACACCATCACTACAGTAACGCCATCACCATGACAACACCATCACTACAGTATCGCCATCGTCATGACAACACCGTCAATACAGTAACGCCATCGCCATGACAACACCATCACTACAGTAACACCATCACCATGACAACACCATCACTACAGTAACGCCATCACCATGACAACACCATGACAACACCATCACTACAGTAACACCATCGCCATGACAACACCATCACTACAGTAACGTCATCGCTGTGACAACACCATCACTACAGTAACGCCATCAACATGACAAAACCAACACCATGACAACACCAACACCATGACAACACCATCACTACAGTAACGCCATCACCATGACAACACCAACACTATGACAACACCAACACCATGACAACCCATCACTACAGTAACGCCATCACCATGACAACACCAACACCATGACAACCCATCACTACAGTAACGCCATCACCATGACAACACCAACACTATGACAACACCATCACTACAGTAACACCATCAGCATGACCGACCCGAGTGGTTGTCTGCCAACTGGAAGGTTGCTGGTTCGATCCCCGGGCTCCACCTAGCTAAGTGTGGAGGTGTCCCTGAGCAAGACACCACCTAACCCTACCTGCTCCTGACATGTTGGTTGTTACCTTGCATGGTTGACACTGCTGTCGGTGGGTGAATGTGAGGCAATACTGTAAAGCGCTTTTTGGATGAAAGCGCTATTTAATTGCCATCCGTTTACTGTGTCATTATTTTACACCATTGCGATGGTGTTACTATCATGGCAATGGTGTTGAGTAGAGTGTGATGAGTAGAGGAGGTGATGAGTAGTAGAGGAGCTTCTGAAGAGTAGAAAAGATGGGGTAGGTTGTGTGTTGCTGCAGTACAACATTCACCAAAACGGTGATGGCGTTACTGTAGTGATGGTGTTGTCATGGTGATGGCGTTACTGTAGTGATGGTGTTGTCAAGGCGATGGCGTTACTGTAGTGATGGTGTTGTCATGGCGATGGCGTGATGGCGTTACTGTAGTGATGGCGATTTATATAGTTCTTTTATCCAAAGCGCTTTACAGTATTGCCTGACATTCACCGACGGCGGTGTCAACCATGCAAGGTAACAACCAACATGTCAGGAGCAGGTAGGGTTAGGTGGTGTCTTGCTCAGGGACACCTCCACACTTAGCTAGGTGGAGCCCGGGGATCGAACCAGCAACCTTCCAGTTGGCAGACAACCACTCTACCTCCTGAGCTACTGCCGCCCCGTGTGATCTTGAGCGTACTGAGTGATTGTCGTTGGTGTTGTCATGGTGATGGCGTTACTGTAGTGATGGGTTGTCATGGTGTTGGTGTTGTCATGGTGATGGCGTTACTGTAGTGATGGTGTTGTCATGGTGTTGGTGTTGTCATGGTGTTGGTTTTGTCATGTTGATGGCGTTACTGTAGTGATGGTGTTGTCACAGCGATGACGTTACTGTAGTGATGGTGTTGTCATGGCGATGGTGTTACTGTAGTGATGGTGTTGTCATGGTGTTGTCATGGTGATGGCGTTACTGTAGTGATGGTGTTGTCATGGTGATGGTGTTACTGTAGTGATGGTGTTGTCATGGCGATGGCGTTACTGTATTGACGGTGTTGTCATGACGATGGCGATACTGTAGTGATGGTGTTGTCATGGTGATGGCGTTACTGTAGTGATGGTGTTGTAATGGTGTTGGTGTTGTCGTGGCCATGACGTTGTCATGCAGATGGTGTTACTGTCATGGCGACACTTGACATGGTATTGGTGTTGTCGTGGCCATGGCGTTGTCATGCCGATCGTGTTACTGCCATGGTGGTGGTGTTGTCATGGCCAATGCGTTGTCATGGTGATGGCGTTACTGTAGTGATGGTGTTGTCATGGTGTTGGTCTTGTCATGGCCATGGCGTTGTCATGCCGATGGTGTTACTGTCATGGCGATGGTGTTGTCATGGTGATGGCGTTACTGTAGTGATGCTGTTGTCATGGTGATGCCGTTACTGTAGCGATGGTGTTGTAATTGCGATGGTATTACTGTCATGGTGATGGTGTTGTCATGGCGTTGGCATTGTCATGGTGATGGCGTTACTGTTGTGATGGTGTTGTCATGGTGTTGATGTTGTCGTGGCGATGGTGTTGTCGTTGCGATGGTGTTACTGCCATGGTGGTGGTGTTGTCATGGCCAATGCATTGTCATGGTGATGGCGTTACTGTAGTGATGGTGTTGTCATGGTGTTGGTCTTGTCATGGCCATGGCGTTGTCATGCCTGTGTTACTGTCATGGCGATGGTTTGTCATGGTGATGGCGTTACTGTAGTGATGGTGTTGTCATGGTGTTGGTGTTGTAATGGCGATGGTGTTGTAATTGCGATGATATTACTTTCATAGTGATGGTGTTGTCATGGCGTTGGCTTGTCATGGTGATGGCGTTACTGTTGTGATGGTGTTGTCATGGTGTTGGTGTTGTCGTGGCGATGGTGTTGTAATTGCAATGGTGTTACTGTCATGGTGATGGTGCTGTCATGGTCAATACGTTGTCATGGTGATGGTGTTACTGTAGTGATGGTGTTGTCATGGCGATGGTGTTACTATCATGGCAATGGTGTTGTCATGGTGATGGCGTTGTCATGCCAATGGTGTTACTGTCATGGCGATAGTGTTGTCATGGCGATGGTGTTGTCATTGCGATGGTGTTGTCATGGTGTTGTATAATAATAAAAAATATTATATAATAATATATCAATACCAAATTATGGTAATTATAAAATTATAATGATATAATAATAGTATATTATAATAAGAATAAGAATAAAATATAAACACCACATCATTCTCTCTCTCTTCTAGACAGAAGAGTCTGTTCTCCTCAACAACAGCTCCACTACAACACACAAACACACACACACTACACACACACACACACACACACACACACACACACACACACCACACACACACACACACACACACACACACACACATCAATTTAAAGACAGTGGAGGAGGTGGGGCGGAGGGGGGGTACTGCCCATGAATTCACCAAACACCTCCGGTAAGAAGCTGTCTGTCTGCATGTCTGTCTGTATATATCCCTGTCTGTCTGTCTCCCAGTCTGTCTACCTGTGTCCCATTCTGTCTACCTAGGCTATACTTATGTTTCCATGGATACAGCCCAGGCGATGCATTTAGAATGAGGCAATTACACAATATTGTACACACACACACACACACACACACACACACACACACACACACAAACATTTAGTATATATTTTATTCAGTGAGGACTGGAGAGAGAGATTTTTGTTAATTTTATGTAATGTTTTTGTAATTATCTTTTGTTTGCTATGTTTGTCAAATGCTTTAGTGATTTAGGATTTCATCATATCTAAAGAGAGACAGACAGATAGAGAAAGAGAGAGGGAGGGAGAGAGAGAGCAAAGAGAGAGAGAGAGGTATACTCCTAAGAAATATTAATGCAGAGATGAGTCATTCTCAATGCCACAGCAACACACACACACACACACACACACACACACACACACACACACACACCCACACACACACACACACACACACACACACACACACACACACACACCTACTTATACCTTCTTCCTCTTCATTCATGGTTTAGTCTCTCTCTCTCTCTCGCTCTCTCTCACTCTCTCGCTTCTATTTTTGTCTCCTTTCTCCTCTCTATACAACACCATTGCCATGATAGTAACACCATCGCCATGACAACACCATCACTACAGTAACACCATCACCATGACAACGTATTGACCATGACAGCACCATCACCATGACAGTAACACCATTGCAATTACAACACCATCGCCACGACAACACCAACACCATGACAACACCATCACAACAGTAACGCCATCACCATGACAAGCCAACGCCATGACAACACCATCACTATGAAAGTAATATCATCGCAATTACAACACCATCGCCATTACAACACCAACACCATGACAACACCATCACTACAGTAACGCCATCACCATGACAACGCCATCGCCATGACAGTAACACCATCGGCATGACAACGCCATGGCCATGACAAGACCAACACCATGACAACACCATCACTACAGTACGCCATCACCATGACAATGCATTGGCCATGACAACACCACCACCATGGCAGTAACACCATCGCAACGACAACACCATCGCCACGACAACATCAACACCATGACAACACCATCACAACAGTAACGCCATCACCATGACAATGCCAACGTCATGACAACACCATCACCATGACAGTAATACCATCGCAATTACAACACCATCGCTACAGTAATGGCATCACCATGACAACAGCATCACTACAGTAACGCCATCACCATGACAACATCATCGCCATGACAGTAACACCATCGGCATGACCCACACCATGGCCACGGCAACACCAACACCATGACAACACCATCACTACAGTAACGCCATCACCATGACAACGCATTGGCCATGACAACACCACCACCATGGCAGTAACACGATCGGCATGACAACGCCATGGCCACGACAACACCAAATACCATGTCAAGTGTCGCCATGACAGTACACCATCTGCATGACAACGTCATGGCCACGACAACACCAACACCATTACAACACCATCACTACAGTAACGCCATCACCATGACAACACCATCACTACAGTATCGCCATCGTCATGACAACACCGTCAATACAGTAACGCCATCGCCATGACAACACCATCACTACAGTAACACCATCACCATGACACACCATCACTACAGTAACGCCATCACCATGACAACACCATGACAACACCATCACTACAGTAACACCATCGCCATGACAACACCATCACTACAGTAACGTCATCGCTGTGACAACACCATCACTACAGTAACGCCATCAAACATGACAAACAACACCATGACAACACCAACACCATGACAACCCATCACTACAGTAACGCCATCACCATGACAACACCAACACTATGACAACACATCACTACAGTAACACCATCAGCATGACCGACACAGTAGCTCAGGAGGTAGAGTGGTTGTCTGCCAACTGGAAGGTTGCTGGTTCGATCCCCGGGCTCCAACCTAGCTAAGTGTGGAGGTGTCCATGAGCAAGACACCTGCTCCTGCATTGTGTTGTTACCTTGCATGGTTGACACCGCCGTCGGTGAATGTCAGGCAATACTGTAAAGCGCTTTGGATAAAAAGAACTATATAAATCGCCATCACTACAGTAACGCCGTGACAACGCCATCACGCCATCGCCATGACAACACCATCACTACAGTAACGCCATCGCCTTGACAACACCATCACTACAGTAACGCCATCACCATGACAACACCATCACTACAGTAACGCCATCACCGTTTTGGTGAATGTTGTACTGCAGCACACACAACCTACCCCATCTTTTCTACTCTTCAGAAGCTCCTCTACTACTCATCACCTCCTCTACTCATCACACCTTACTCAACACCATTGCCATGATAGTAACACCAATCGCCATGACAACACCATCACACAGTAACACCATCACCATGACAACGTATTGACCATGACAGCACCATCACCATGACAGTAACACCATTGCAATTACAACACCATCGCCACGACAACACCAACACCATGACAACACCATCACAACAGTAACGCCATCACCATGACAAGCCAACGCCATGACAACACCATCACTATGAAAGTAATATCATCGCAATTACAACACCATCGCCATTACAACACCAACACCATGACAACACCATCACTACAGTAACGCCATCACCATGACAACGCCATCGCCATGACAGTAACACCATCGGCATGACAACGCCATGGCCATGACAAGACCAACACCATGACAACACCATCACTACAGTAACGCCATCACCATGACAATGCATTGGCCATGACAACACCACCACCATGGCAGTAACACCATCGCAACGACAACACCATCGCCACGACAACATCAACACCATGACAACACCATCACAACAGTAACGCCATCACCATGACAATGCCAAACGCCATGACAACACCATCACCATGACAGTAATACCATCGCAATTACAACACCATCGCTACAGTAACGGCATCACCATGACAACAGCATCACTACAGTAACGCCATCACCATGACAACATCATCGCCATGACAGTAACACCATCGGCATGACCACACCATGGCCACGGCAACACCAACACCATGACAACACCATCACTACAGTAACGCCATCACCATGACAACGCATTGGCCATGACAACACCACCACCATGGCAGTAACACGATCGGCATGACAACGCCATGGCCACGACAACACCAATACCATGTCAAGTGTCGCCATGACAGTAACACCATCTGCATGACAACGTCATGGCCACGACAACACCAACACCATTACAACACCATCACTACAGTAACGCCATCACCATGACAACACCATCACTACAGTATCGCCATCGTCATGACAACACCGTCAATACAGTAACGCCATCGCCATGACAACACCATCACTACAGTAACACCATCACCATGACACACCATCACTACAGTAACGCCATCACCATGACAACACCTGACAACACCATCACTACAGTAACACCATCGCCATGACAACACCATCACTACAGTAACGTCATCGCTGTGACAACACCATCACTACAGTAACGCCATCAACATGACAAAACCAACACCATGACAACACCAACACCATGACAACACCATCACTACAGTAACGCCATCACCATGACAACACCAACACTATGACAACACCAAACACCATGACAACCCATCACTACAGTAACGCCATCACCATGACAACACCAACACCATGACAACCCATCACTACAGTAACGCCATCACCATGACAACACCAACACTATGACAACACCATCACTACAGTAACACCATCAGCATGACCGACCCGAGTGGTTGTCTGCCAACTGGAAGGTTGCTGGTTCGATCCCCGGGCTCCACCTAGCTAAGTGTGGAGGGTCCATGAGCAAGACACCTAACCCTACCTGCCTCCTGACATTTGGTTGTTACCTTGCATGGTTGACACCGCCGTCGGTGAATGTCAGGCAATACTGTAAAGCGCTTTGGATAAAAGAACTATATAAATCGCCATCACTACAGTAACGCCATCACGCCATCGCCATGACAACACCATCACTACAGTAACGCCATCGCCTTGACAACACCATCACTACAGTAACGCCATCGCCTTGACAACACCATCACTACAGTAACGCCATCACCATGACAACACCATCACTACAGTAACGCCATCACCGTTTTGGTGAATGTTGTACTGCAGCAACACACAACCTACCCCATCTTTTCTACTCTTCAGAAGCTCCTCTACTACTCATCACCTCCTCTACTCATTCATCATCACCCCCCCCCCCGTTTTCTCTCTATCTGACACACACTCACACACTTAACCTTGGGCTGACATAATATTTTGCAGCACGGCTCCCCTCAGACAGTTGGTTGGCTTACCAGTAGACCGGCAGCTCCTCTCCGGTGAGACCGGTGTCTACCGGCAGAGGACACACTCCCGGCTAACCGATGCTCCGCCGTTAGCCGTTTTTAATAAAGCGGCGACGAGCGGCGTAGCCCGTTTAGCCTTTAGCGGCGAGACTGGGAACGGGGCGGTAAGTTAGCGGTGGAAGGCTAACGGCAGCTAGCTAGTCGCCGTTCCGCGTAGACGGTAACAACACGTCCTCCTCCTCCTCCTCCTCCTCCTCCCTATCCGTCCTTCTCTCCTCGCTACGACTCCTTCTCTCCTCTCGGTCCCCTGCAGTACTTTCTCCGCTCCTCGGAGTACATTTTGAAGCGTACCTCGGTGTAGTTTGAACGCCGCCGTGTGCTGCACTTCTTATTTCACATTAAAAGTATTTTTCCCGCCGCTGCCGCCGCCTGAACTCAGCCCGTCCTCATCCATGTTTACTCTCTCTCTCTCTCTCTCTCTCTCTCTCTCTCTCTCTCTCTCTCTCCACCAACAACAACATTGCCTACGTCGTTCTTCTGTGTCACGTGACGCGTCTGCTGGAGCTAAAAATAGACTCAATACAAACCAATAGATTACCACACACGCGCACACACACACACACACACACACACACACACACACACACAGCTTTTAACCAGCGCATTGTATCTTTTGTTTGATTCGGTGAAAACAATGTTAGTTTCATTATTTTGCGTTGGGGGTGATGAGAAAAAAAAATAAGAGATGAGGTAATTTTGTATTTATTTGATTTATTATTAGTATTTTTTATTATTCTACTGTCTATTATTCTACTCTCTATTGTTTCATTCTATTGCTATGCAACCTGGCACAAGCATTTCCTTCAGGATCAATAAAGTTCTATCTTATCTTATCTCATCTTATCTTAATGCGATGGTAAATGTATTTCATTCATCTCCGCAGCCAGCCAACGCAAAAACGCCGAACTAAGAACAACAAACGTTGCAGCGTCTGGCTCCCCAACGTCTGCTCACCGTCGCCCCCTGCTGGCGCACGGTGACAACCGCGTGTTTACCAGACAGACGCGCACACACACACACACACACACACCCATGCGCGCACACACACAGACGTTTATGCAACATACTTACATCCTACATGTTTTAGAGCCAGAGAGAGGGAAGGTGCGAGTGGAGGACACACACAACACTCCCTAACACTCAGTGAACCACACACACAATTCACTGTTACCAACATACACAGTAACACACTATAGTGGGGAGGAACATATTGTCAGAACACATTGTACATACTTGTAGACAATTACAATGATTTGTATGCGCGTGGATTTTCTTTAGTATTTACTGTATACACAAGGCTTTTTCGGATATCAGATATACTGTATGTGTTTTTATATGCTATATAACAACCATAGGATAGTTGGTAAATGGATTGGATTTCTATAGCGCTTTTATCAAAAGCTCTTTACAGTACTGCCTCACATTCACCCATTCATACAGTGACGGCGGTGCCAACCATGTAAGGTAACAACCAACACGTCAGGAGCAGTTAGGGTTAGGTGGCGTCTTCCTCAGGGGCACCTCGACACTTACTGTAGCTAGGAGGGGGAGCCCGTTGATCGAACCAGCGACCTTCCTTCCTTCCAGTTGGCCATTTGCACAGACAATATCCCTTCATTCTCAGGAATAGCTTAAGAATCCGGTCACCCACTAGTGAGAAATAATTTGTTTCTGTAATGTTCCATCACCTGCCATATTTTGGCACATTTTTTAAGTGAATATCTTTTCTTTTTTAATAAGATAATATATTGTATAAAATCTATACATGCACTACAGTATATGGGAGGGGATAGGGTGTAGGTGGAATGCACAAAACATGAATTGTGATATCATTTTGACAAATACTCTAGATGAGGTTTGATGTGAATACATTGTGTGTTAAAAGTAATTTGTAATTAGTTTTTTGATTGTATCGTGACTGTCCAAGGTAAAGCCCAATCCAAACATGTCATTGACTGTTTCAAATTGACTAGCTGTCTCGTACAAATATGATTGTAATGTTAGTGTTATACTTTGACATATTATTGGCATGATCCACATGATCAAAATCAGAACGTTTTTCATTACCTGGTTAACTAAAGCTAGCCTTCTAGCATTTGTTAGAATTACAAGAGGACAAATTCTGTCATGAGTCAGTGATGTTAGGACACACACACATACACGCACACACACACGCACGCACACACACACACACACATGCACACACACACACACACACACACACACACACACACACATTGTGCACATATTACTATCTGTCTCTTTCTCTCTTTCCTGTTTGTGTATGTGTGTGTGTGTGTCTGTCTGTTTGTGTATGTGTGTGTGTGTGTGTGTGTGTGTGTCTGTCTGTGTGTGTTTGTGTGTGTGCGTGTGTGTGCATGGGAATAAGAGGAGCAGTTGCCATGGTGATGCAGTCCCTGGTTACACTCAAGTGCTCCACAGGTGCATCCTGGGTAATTTTTAAGAACAGCTCTGATTAATTTACCGTAGACACGATGGTGGGGTCAAAGGTCACAGACAAGCACACACTCACACACATGCACACACACACACACACACACGCTGGGTGGTATATGTGCCCAATACATAAATTAGCCCTAACACTGAACCCAACCATCTCTAACCTGGTTCCTTAACTTAACCATGTGTACACTAAAACCTAAACTTAACCATCCGCATGTAAACAAGGTAAACAAAACACATTCACCTTGGACCCGTACATTTACAAATCCACAATTCTAAACCAAAAGTGATTCCTTTATTCGTCACACACCTCTCTAAAAGCTCTGTGGATGTATAAACTTTTTTATTATTGGTCTCCATTAAATTTGTTCAATTCAATTGTAGCTTTAATGCAGCCCTTTCCCAAAACATAATTTGCAACATTAAATTAAGATGTGGAGGGAAACTAATCATACATATTAACCAGTACGCCGCCAAATGTGTGATAAATTACATTGTTAACATTGGCTTTAACTTGGATTTAACCGGCAATGCGTTGTGTGTCGTCTCATGTTGTCATTCATTATTCATGAGATGCCTTAGCCATCCGAGGAAACTAAAACGTAGCTAGCCAGGACGACCACCAAGGTTTCTGGGTAATGTAGATTTACAAAGTACCTGTATTAGGGTGAACTCTGCACCACATATGGCCATTTGTAGCTCCTACAATGCATGGATCTTGGAGGTGATCGTCTCTATTACGTCTTCCACCAGACCACCACAGCGCAGCTACCCTGCGCCATTGGCTAATCGGATTATCCATTCAGGTCATTGATTGGATTAAGTTCAACCACTTCCCCCCACTAATGTGATAGCATCACACCCGCTGGCTGCTCAACCCATCCCCTGGGTCGTCATGGTGACCAACATCTAGGAGCACCCCCCACCCCCCCACCCTGCCCCCTCCTCCCCCTCCCTCACACACCTCTCCTGCTCTGACTCAGTCTATCACTCTCTCTCTCTCTCTCTCTCTCTCTCTCTCTCTCTCAGCTCTCTGTTCTCTCTCCTTCTCTCTTTCTCCTCTCCTCTCTCTTTCTCACACACTCTTCTTCTTTTATATTTTT
>PIJE02000329.1:364039-366539 GCA_002895965.2 Coryphaenoides rupestris
AGGTGCACACACACACACACGCACATACACACACGCACGCACACGCGCACACACACACACACACACACACACACACCACACACATGCTTGGATATGTGTATGTTGTATATAATGAATGAGTGAGTTCAGATGGTGAACCCGGTGTCTCTCTGTCTCCCTCTAGTGGCTGATGGGCTTGTGTTTCTTCCTGTTTCCGGGGGCGTCGCTGTGGTTACGGGCATGGTACCTCCCCCTCCATGTGTTCTTTGGTTTGGTGGTGTTGGCCTTCTCCATAGCAACCTGTTTGACAGGCATCACAGAGAAACTGCTGTTCAGCATCATGTAGGACACACACACACACACACACACACACACACACACACACACTCACG
Organism: Coryphaenoides rupestris; assembly: GCA_002895965.2. Taxonomy (NCBI): domain Eukaryota; kingdom Metazoa; phylum Chordata; class Actinopteri; order Gadiformes; family Macrouridae; genus Coryphaenoides; species Coryphaenoides rupestris. The sequence goes on from PIJE02000329.1 coordinate 364,411, forward strand.
TATTCTGGATGGTTGGATGTGCATGGATAATGGACAGATGGATAATGGATAATGGATGGATGGATGATGTATAGATGAGGGATGGATAATGGATGGATGATGGATGGATGATGAAAAATCAATGTATGATGCATGGATGATGAATGGACGATGGATGATGATGGATGGATAATTAATGGGTGATGGATGAATGGATGATGGATGGATAATGGATGACGGATGGATAATGATGGATGGGTGGATGATGGATGATGGAGGGGTGATGGATGAATGGATGGATGGATGATGGATGGATGATGGTTGGATGTGTTTGGATAGTGGACAGATGGATAATGGGTGATGGATGTATGATGGATGGATGGATAATGGATGGATGATGAATGGATGATTGATCGATGGATAATGGAAGGATGATTGATGGATTGATGATGAATAATCAATGGATGGATGATGGAGGGGTGATGGATGAATGGATGGATAATCGAAGGATGGATGATGGATGGATGGATGGATGGATGAATGGATGGATGGTGGATGAATGGATGGATGATGAATGAATGATCGATCGATGGATAATGGATGAAGGATGGATGGATGGATGATGGATGGATTATGAATGGATGATGGCGGATGGATGGATGATGGAGGGATGATGGATGGATGGATGATGGTTGGATGTGCGTGGATAGTGGACAGATGGATGATGGATGAATAATCGATGGATGAATGGATGGATGGATGATGGATGGATGATGGATGGATAATGGATGGATGATGGATGGATGAATGGATGATGGATGGATGATGACGGATGGATGATGGATGAATGGATGATGGATAGATGATGGATGGATGATGAATGGATGATGGATGATGAATGGATGATGAATGATGGATGGATGAATGGATGATGGATGATGGATGATGGATGATGAATGATGGATGGATGAATGGATGATGGATGATGGATGGTGTATCGTCCCTCTCTCTCCCAGGTCCACGTATCCCCAGCTGGTCCCCGAGGGAGTGCTGGCCAACGTTCTGGCTCTGCTGCTGCTGGTGTACGGAGTGCTGGTCGGCTACATGGTGACCAGGGAGGAGTTCCGACGCCCCCCCAACCCCGAGGAGGAGGCGCTGTCTGTGCACTTCAACTCCCTGACGCCCACCTCCCCCTAGCGCCTCCTCCTCCTGAGGCCACCTGCTGCCCCATGCATGCTGCTTTGTGTCTGAGCTCCTGTGTTTCACGTCGACGGTCCGAGTCTTTGTTCATCATGCAATCGTGTATCATGTCTGTATCTGTATCAGTATTCTGACTAAATAAATACACATCTTCATGTATTTTGACTCAACAGTTATTTGTCCCACTTTAACCCTATGTAATGCATGATATAAATAATAATTGCAATTAAAAGTTAAATGAAAGATGTAACAATTGGTTCAGAAGAGACTAAATCATTAGACTGCAGCAAATAGCAAATGTCCAATATGTAAAAAAACCCCAACCAATATTAAGACCAAAAATATGCAAGTACAACAATCTTAAAGTCGTACAGTAATACAAGAACATACCATATTTCTATTTTGGTTGTGAGGTCCTTAATTGAGTACCACTAACCTATGATAACCTCATCATAGAGCACCATCTAGTGGGGTCTGGCTGCAATGACAGACTGCGCAACAGTGCTGATTAAGACATTCATTTTATTATTAACACCAGTAAAATACTCTCTTATGTACATAGTCATTTTCACTTGGTTGGTTGTCATTATTAATACTATTTAATGCTTTGGTTTGGACTCGTAACCTGTCCAGGTAAGGTTCTGATCTACCTGTTGAGATAACCCTCAGATCTAACCGTCCAGGTCGCGTTAAAATCTACCTGTTGAAGAAATCCTCAGATCTACCTGTCCATGTAACCTTCTGATCTACCTGTTTAGATAACGTTTTGATAAAAAAGGGGGTATAGTGGGTTTGGGAAAGGCTAACTGTTCCAGTTAGGAGAGTGCTGGAGGTTCTGGGGGGCTTCTAGAATGTTCTAAGAGGGTATGGGAGGTGCTAGTTTTTAGAAAGTTCCGGTAGGGTCTGGGATGTTCTTGGAGGTTCTAGGAGGTTCTGTGAGATTGTAGGAG
>PIJE02000329.1:369039-371539 GCA_002895965.2 Coryphaenoides rupestris
CAGCGAGAGCACACATCCAGTACTTCACATCCACATGTGTGTGCATGTACAGTATGTGTGTGTGGCTTACCTCTCCTCTCCACTGCCCTAATACACTTCTCCAGGAACTTCGGCACAGTGGAGTTTTCTCGGTGACACAACGTGTCCAGATGACAGCCAAAAACGTTGTCTACAAATAGGACAATTAGACATCTTTTTAATGCTACAGACTGACTAGCTATGGCGAGCTGTGTTAGCTGTTTCAGGCAACGTAATGGCGAGCTGTGTTTCCTCTTTAATGCTATGCTGATAGTTAGTTATGGCTAGCTGTGTTAGCTCTTGAGTGATACGTAATGGGTAATTATGGCTAGCTGTGTTAGCACTTTGATGCTAGCTAATGGCTAGTTATGGCTAGCTGTTTTAGCGCACCGCGGATGTAGCCCTTCTCCTTGACGCTCTGCAGGGTGGGTCTCCTCTGGAGGAAACGTCTCAGTTTGACCCGAACACGACCTTGATCCCACTCCCCTGCCCAACCTGTCTGTCCTGCTGTAGACAGACAGATAGACAGTAAATCAGAGAGACAGACAGACAGGCAGACAGACAGACAGACAGACAGACAAACAAAGAGAAGGACAGACAGACAGTCAGCGAGACAGACCAACAGTCAGAGAGACAGACAAACAGAGAGAAGGACAGACAGACAGACAGATTTACCATTCCTGATCTTTTCTTCTTCCTCGTCATCTTCGTCTTCAGAGAGATGGTCCAGTTCCTGCTACGGTGACCAATACATACCACAGTATAATACCACTACTACTGCTAATAATAATAATAATAACAATCATAATCATCATCATAATCGCAATGTACACAATGTGAACAGGATATGAACAAGTTATGAACATGAAGACTAGAAAAGGATGTGAACAGGATATGAACTAGTTATTAACAGGATATGAACAGGATATGAAATAGTTATTAAAAGGATATGAACAGGATATTAAATAGTTATTAAAAGATATGAACAGGATATGAAATAGTTATGAACAGGATATGAACAGGATATGAACTAGTTATTAAAAGGATATGAACAGGATATGAACTAGTTATTAACAGGATATGAACAGGATATGAACTAGTTATTAACAGGATATGAACAGGATATGAACTAGTTATTAACAGGATATGAACAGGATATGAAATAGTTATTAAAAGGATATGAACAGGATATGAAATAGTTATTAACAGGATATGAACAGGATATGAACTAGTTATTAAAAGGATATGAACAGGATATGAAATAGTTATTAACAGGATATGAACAGGATATGAACTAGTTATTAAAAGGATATGAACAGGATATGAACTAGTTATTAAAAGGATATGAACAGGATATGAAATAGTTATTAACAGGATATGAAACTAGTTTAAAGGATGTGAACAGGATATGAAACTATTATGAACAGATATGAAACAGGATAATGACTAGTTATTAAAGGATATGAACAGGGATATGAACTAGTATTAAAAGGATATGACAACAGGAACTATGAAACTAGTTATGAACAGGATATGAACAGCGATAATGAACTAAGTTATAAAAGGATATGAACAGAGATATGAACTAGTCTATAATGAGGATAATGGAACAGGATATGCAACTAGTTATTAAAAGGGATATGGCAAACAGTAACATACGGATATGAACAGGATATGAACTAGTTATTAACCAGGCATATGAACAGGATAATTGAACTAGATTATTAAAAGGATATGAACAGGTAAATACATAGGATATTATTTAACAGGATATTTAACAGGATACATGAACTAGTTATTAACAAAAATAAGAACAGGATATGTGAACAGCGATATAACCAGGATCGTGTGAACACGGCAGTAAATTTAATACTGGCAAGGTGTCTTACCAGGCTGCCGGATGGCGTCAGGATGACTGTGGCCAGTCCCAAGTTGTGCTGTCCGTGTCGTATGGACCACCGGTATTCACCTAGCCCTGGCGCGTCTTCAACTGGATCCAAGCAAAAAAAAATTTTTTACCACAACTTGTTGGTATCAAACAAGGTTTAACCTGTACTGTACAACCACCTATAAAAGAAATGATGAAATATGTAAGAATCAAGTGCATTCTGAGCTCTGTGGGTTGAGACAATAACAATCAGAAACTAATGTTAGTTCTAATCATAATTAAAACTTGTACACATTTAAAAAAGCTATGAAATATATATTTTTTGTAATTATCCACGCTTACATGTCACTTCGTTCATTTTTCCCACAAAATCCGACCCGTCTCAAATATAAGAGAAATCAGCCCAAAAGTTGTTCTACGCAACAGAGAGAGTCGGGGGGAAGCTCTCATGTTTTAACTTCAACCACAACCTGCTCATTAACTGGCAATTTAAAGCGATTTGTCGATGTAAAATCCTAACATGTACTCCCTGAATGGACTCATTATTCTTACATACAGGACCTTTAATTCTAGAGCCAGCTTAGCTTTTACAAC